>ML796805.1:225624-243170 GCA_009831015.1 Picea engelmannii | reverse complement strand
GTGATCAAGTATGGTTACATATTAGTAAGGAAAGAATGAAGGGTGAAGGTAAGAAGCTCAAACCAATCACATATGGTCCATTTGATATTTTGGAGAAGATTGGTACTAATGCATTTCATTTAGATATGTCATCTTATATGCAAATGTATTCAGTGGTGAATGTTGAGAATTTGAAACTTTATGAGAATCCTATGATTATGGATAAAGATGAAGGTTTTCAGGTTCCAAAATTTGATGATTTTTCTCATAAGTACTTAGATGAGTTGCAGGAAGATGTTATCTTTGACAGAAGAATCGGGACTTCGCAATGAGGTTATGTAGAGTATATTCGAGTTGGTCTTAAAGGGGTAAATCCAAGTAAATCAAGATGGATCGAGATCGATAAAGTGATGGAGATTTATCCTCACTTATTTGATAAGTAATACAGAATTTTGGTGGTCCAAAAGACTTCTAGTGGGGAGGTGGATCCAAGAATGCTAAAAAATTGACAATCTTAATTTATCTTGAAAACGATTGCATCGCGTAGAGCTTGACGAGAGATTTCTAGTGCAATTTGAATGATCTCAAATTAACATTGTGTGAGGACATTATGGCCTTTCAAAGTTTTGGAAAAAACAAGACAAATGGAAAAAGGAGGTGCCATGTGGCACCACCAGGAGGTGATATGTGGCACTATACGGATGCGACATGTGGATCGTACAAACAAACACATGGATTGTACGTATTCTATGTGGAATCACTAAAAGGATGACACGTGAAAATATGATAGGTGGTGTGGTAGTACAATAAGTTGACATGTGGCAGTACAATAAGTTGATGTGGTAGATGACAGGTGACATTGTACATATGACATGGAAAGCACAGTTGTAACGTGGAAAGTGACTGGACCAGTGACGAGGTAATTGATAGGTGTACATTGTAAATTATGTGGAATGATCAGAGAGTTCCATGTGGCACTCTCCGATTGGCTAATATTGGCTAAGGGGGATCAAAATGTTGTTGGGATTGGTGTAGATCAAACCCAAGACCTCTGGAAAATATTCCAATGGTCTAACCACTAGAAAAAACCACATCGTCGAATATTCCAATCGACGATATAGTATTTAAGGTCATATTAAATTGTATATGCCAAATATAGGCGTCGATCGGGATCGACCTCGTGACCTCTGGACCGACCCCAATGACTTAACATAAATACTCTGACCAATGCTCCAACATATTCCATTTGCTAATCCCACCAAATGAAATGCATTTAAGTTTGGATAAATGTCATTCTAGGTATATAGGCACTCGGGTGGGGTTCGACCCCTCGATCTCTCCTATTTAAACTAGGCACATGACCCAATGCAGGACATAGACTTATATTTCAAGGAGGATAGAATGTACATTTGAATGTGTGCCAAGAGGTGCTACAAGTTTGGTTTTTTGTCGTTTTTCATGCCATAGGGATCTTTGAGAGAAGTATAGAGTGTTTACAATCAAAAGTTTCAATTTTTTGAGACAAAGTTGATTTTGACACTCATAACTGAGTTTGAGAAGCATATAAGAAGGCTAGTGTAAAAACACAAGTTAGAGTCATTATTGTAGCATTTGAACACTAATAGATCGATCTCTCATTTGGAAGCGGACCCAGAGAGGTAGCCCAAGATGGTTGAACTCTATTAACAACTTATTTAATGTTCATTGTTCTTGTTGTTTCTATTTCACCCAGTTTCTTGCAATTTATTTATCATTAATGAGTTTTTGTATAAGTGAATGAATTCATATGTTTATTTGCAAATAGTCAAGATGATAATAATTTTTTGAATCAGGTTGGATGTTAGTGTGTGCTTATGAATTAAATTATCATCTAAGGATTTTTGGATCAATAACCATTATAATATCGAAATTCATACCAAAGATAGTTGTTGGAAGCTGCATCTAGAGATTATTCCAAAGAACCACAAGAAGGATACCAAAAAGAAGAACATGCTAGCCATGGATTCAAGCAACTAGGTAGAGACCAACTCATATGTAAATGAAAACATTTTCTACACCATAATGTAGAAGGAGGTGAACCTAAGTAGCCTTCATCCCAAGTAAGAGAAGGATATGACTAAAATATTCCATATTAAAATATATGTCAAGAAGACAAAGGTGGATACTCTATTTGATTTTGGTTCAAAATCCAGCCTCCTAAAAGAATATATGGTCAACAAGATTGGATTGGAAGATAATCACCATCCTCACATATATCCATTGGGATGGGTAAATAAGGATGGAGAGATTAGGGTCACTAAGTGTTGATATTTTACTTATATGGCTAGCAGTTACGGTTCTTATTTATTATTACAATCATTTAGCACATTAGTTGCATATATAAGATCACTTAAAGAGAGACAATCACATAAACAAGAGAGACACAAATATTATCTTGGGAAACCCTCTAGGGGGATAAAACCCAAAAAACTTCCTTAATATAGATTAGCCAACCAAGAACAATGATTCTCTCAAGGGAGAACTAACAAGGAATAATATCCTCCTCTACTCCTCTGTTAGGAAAGAGTAGTCCACCACTTAACCAAGAGATACCAAGAGATAGACCAAAACCCTCCTTGACGTCACACCTAGCTACATGAGCTTCTCCTCCAAGACTTGTTCACTTGTCCTCTTGTTGCATAGCTCATGAGTGAGTGGAAAAGTGAGGTGCTAACCTCCCTTATAAATAGTAATCTGGCCTCCTTAAATTAGGTCTAGGCTGACTTGTCAATTTACCCTCTTAAATTACATTTAATTGTCAAGGCACAATAGGGACGACTTTTACAAAGGAAAAATAGTGTCGTCTTAATAAATATAATATAATAACATTATTTATGGTTTTTCTTGGTCAAATATAATAAGGATATCTTCCAAAGCTACTCAATCTTCAACACTCCCTCTTGGAAAGGAAGGTATTCTTCTTGTCTTGGTCATCATCATTGCTTCTACGCTTCTGCATACTTGGTCATTGTCTTGTTGTCAATCACAGATCTATATATCATAGGAAGTTTCTACACTTTCACTGGAATAACATACCAGCCTACGTTGGGGTTACAAACCTGCATTGGGGTAGCGAACCATCCTATGTTGGGGTTACCAACCTAGATGGGGTAGCGTACCAGCCTACGTTGGGGTTACCAACCTGCATTGTGATAGTGTACCATCCTGCATTGGGATTACCAACCTGTGTTGGGTTAGCATATCAGCCTGCGTTCGAGTTACCAACCTACATTGGGGTAACATACCATCCTACATTTGGGTTACCAACCTGCACTGAGGTAGCGTACCATCATGTGTTGGGTTTACCATCCTGCAATCGGGTAGTGTACCAACCTATGTTGGGGTTACCAACCTGCATTGGGGTAGCATACCATCCTACGTTGGGTTTACCAACCTACATTGGGGTAGCGTACCAGCCTGCGTTGGGTTTATCAACCTACGTTGGGGTAGCTCATCACTTCCCTCTACTGGGGATCTCATCGCCTCCCTCTACCAGGGATTGCATCACCTCCCTCTACTGGGGAGCACATCACTTCCCACTATTGGGGAACACATCACTTCCCTCTTCTAGGGAAGTCTTTCCAGATCACTCCAAAAACACATATGCTACATGTTCGTCGGTGGAAATATATTGGAGTATTACTTCTTCCTTTTGTTCAATGATGGTATTTTATCTCTATATGCTTGGATTTGTCATGAGACACTGGGTTCACTAACAAATTTATGCAACTTTGGTTGTCATAAAAGATACATGTTTCCTTCAACTCGAGATCAAACAATTTTACGATCAACTTCTAAAGTCACACTGCTTGGCCACAACATGACCATGTTGCCACATACTATGCTTCTATAGAACTGAGTTCCATATAGGTCTTCTTCTCACTGCGTCTTGAGATCACAACTGATCCCATATTAAAGCAACATCTAGATGTACTTTTATGGTTTATGACATTGCCTACCCAATCTGAATCTATGTAGCCCTGCAAATCTTATCTCATAATCCAAGATATATATCGGTCCATAATCGATTGTATCCTTTAGGTACCTCATCACATGTTTTTCCATAATCAAGTGATTATTTCTTTCACTGCAAAACATATATCTTTCCTCGTGTTGTTTGAACCAAGTTTACACATCATATTGTACCAACTTGGTACACTTACTCAGTTGCAACTCAATCATCAAAATCATGTGTTGGTTTTATGCACTTTCTGTAAATCACTTTCTGTAAAGCACTTTCTGTCTCACTGTCAGAGAGTATGTCCTCTACTCTCAATGCAATTGTTCCTTCTGGAACTGGGAATCTACACATGCAGATGCTTTTTATGAAGCTGAGAGTGATTTCTCTATTCTTACTGTAGTTGTTGAACTCTGAGAGTAACTCCTCTACTCTATCACAATAATAGATTCATTTTCTTCCTATGAATATCATACTTCATTGGCCTCTTTTAATGGATCATTTTTGTTCCATATATACCTCTTCTAATTACTGGAGAAAGTGTCTCATCATAGTCTTCTCCCTTTTGCTGGGAGAATCCTTTGAACAGAAATCGGGATTTGTGTACATCTTTATATTGTTATCTGCAACATGCTTGATATTATATATCAATCTTGGAAGTCACCACTGACTTCCCTTCTAGTCTCAAGGAGAAATCCATATCCGAGTACTTCTAACTGGCTTCCTCCTCTGTTACTGAAATAAGGGAATCTTCCCAGGAGATTTTACATCTCCTAGAATTTTTTGAAGCTACGATCTATTCTTCTCAACTCATGGCATTTGTCTATCATTCTTGAAAGACGTCTCTTTTTCCCACTTGATCCTTTCTAATATTAGGCTCACTCTGAGTCTCCATGCTCTATCTGAATCTTGACTCCCTCTGAGTCTATATAATATTCGAAGCCATTTTCTCCCTCTAATATGGCTCATCAATGCTATATGGCTTTGCATGATACAAAGTGTCATGGGGCCATGTTGGTCTCTTCCTAATTATTGCATTGATTCTGGGTAGGCCCTTTTGGCTCTACCAACGCTTCTTGATGATCTAAAAGGTGATCAAACTGCACCATCTGGCACTTGGGGTAACTCAATCTCAAATACATGGATTATCATGCTTGGTCCCTATGAGCCTTGACTTCTTTTGAATATACAATAACCTATGAGTCTCTATAGGATTAACTTGGTGTTGGATACCAAGTCTTAATATGAAAAGTTGAGTCAGACTTCAAACAAATTATGCTTCCTGTCAAGCTGGCTTCATTATCCATTGATCAGTTCTTCTCATCGGGAAATTTAAAAACATTGTGAGTTATATTCTAATGTTCTCATTTTACCATATACAATGTCACACCATTGTCACCCAACCATAGGCATTTACATATTCCACCCCTGAGAACATAAACTATCTCTTGATTTTAAATGAGACCTTGTTGGATTCTCATACCAGGGATAATAATCCAACAAGCTAAGATAAGAAATGCATAAAATATAATGTTAATAAACTTAAAAATGAAATCAAATATGAAGGGTGTGTACCTGGAGCGTACATTTGTCCAACTATTTTCTTTGATCTATATGATGTCTGGATGATGATACTTCTTTACAACTTGTACTTGACCCTCATGATACAACAATTCTCAAGCTCTTTTATTTCTTGAAGTTTTAGTGTGGAAGGAAATGAGATGTAGCTATCAATATCACTTGATATGAATCAAGTGTTTCGGAAGCGCTAAGTCCCATATCACAGAAGATATAGTTCATCTGGATCATCTTCTTTTGTTCTTTTCTAATCAGGTTCATCTTCTTCTGCGAACTGAGCATGATGCCTTTTAAAAATCCTGGTTTTATCTTGGTCTTTTTCTTGGGGAAAATTTCTTTCAATATGTCCCATCTTCTAGAAAATGAAGCATCTGGAACTTGAGAGGTCTTTATGAGAATCTTGTCTTTTGTGAGGTTTCTGAACTTATTTCTTGTTCTTGTGTGAACTATTAGTGCTTGATCTTCATTGTTCTCTATCTTTTCCTTTCCTTCCTCTAATATGGCTTCTTCTTGAGTACAGTATTCCCACAACCTGTTGAACTTAGTTAAATTTCTTCTAGAGAAGATTCCTTGGATGAAGGATTCTGAAAAATTTGGAAGACCATTTAATGTGGTCATCATTATCTCAACTTCTTCGACTGAGTCTACAATAGCTTCAAGTTGTTCTTTAATCTAGGACACTCTTGTGAAGTAAGCTTGAATGGTTTCTGAATTTTGCATCTTCACATTCTTGAGTTGTGTCCTCAAGGTCATTTTCTGATTTATTTTCTTGCCTTCAAATAGACGGGATAAGGCATCCATCATTTGCTTTGGATTTTTTAGTGCTGAAACATGAGGAATCAAATGGTTCTTGATGGAATCAGAAATGGTCCTCTTTGCTTTGATTATATCCTTCTCATATTTGGCTTTAGCCTCATCTTCCTCTGGCTCTTCAATATCTTGTTCAACAAAACTTACAAGGTCATTCTCTTCTAGAATGAGCATCACTCTGTACTTCGATGCTCAGAAGTCATCGGCTCCTTTAAGATTTTCGTCAAGATTAGTACTGGTAGTCATCCTGCCCAGAACAAGTAAACAAATAAATTTTCAAGATGAGTATTTTAGACCTTACCAGAGAGATTGTTGAGTCAAGGATGAAATCTATCACAAAATCTGCAGCAATTGCAACCGGACTTAGGATTTATGAGGAAACCCTAATTTTTCAATTTCCAAATCTCGAAATTCTGATCCAAGGACTAGATGCGCCTTCCTAGGGAAAGCTCCTAGGTGTGATTAATTTCTCCAACGTCTTCTGTAAACAATGAACATGTCACATTTAGGGTTTATGCGAAAACCCTAATTCTGTAGCAGATGCAATACTGAAAAATAGATTTTGGAGAGGGTGTGTTGAGGCTAGCCACTTCTTGATAAACTATGAGTTGGTATCTTTTAGGCCTGATCTGATACCATGTTGATATTTTACTTATACAACTAGCAGTTATGGTTCTTCTTTAGTATTACAATAATTTATAACATTAGTTTCATATATAAGATCATTGAAAGAAAGACAATCACAGAAACAAGAGAGACACAAAGATTATCCTGGGAAACCCTCTGGGGGGGAAACCTAGCAAAATTCCTCAATATAGATTATCCAAACAAGAACAATGCTTCTCTCAAGAGATAACTAACAAGGCAGAAGATCCTCCTCTACTCCTCCACTAGGAAAGAGTGGCGCACCACTTAACCAATAGATACCAAGAGATAGACCAAAATCTTCCTTGACATCACACCTAGATACAACAACTTCTCCTCCAAGACTTGCACACTTTTCCTCTTGTTGTAGAGCTCATGAATGAGTGGACAAGTGAGATTCTAGCCTCCCTTATAAATAGTAGTCTGGCCTCCTTAAATTAGGTATGGGTCGACTTGTCAGTTTACCCTCTTAAATTAGATTTAATTGTAAAGGCACAATAGTGCCGACTTTTACAAAGGCACAATATGTTTGTCTTAATAAATATAATATAACAACATTATTTAGGGTTTGTCTTGGTCAAATATAATAAGGATATCTTCTGAAGCTACTCAATCTTCAACACTAAGTAGTGTAAGATCAATTTTTTTATAAGTGAAAACTATATTGATGAAGTGGAGGTATACATAGTACCATTTGATGTGTGTGGTGTAGTGTTTGGAATTCCCTACATGTATATGAGAAATGCATATTCATGAGAAGAGAAAATTGTTACCATGTGATCAAGGATGGGAACTCCTTCATCACCAATGCACACACTAGGTAAATCCAAGATATCTCTAGTAAGTGCTAACTAAGCCAATAAATTGATTAGTTCTAGTAGGAAGTTTTCATTACTCTTCTTAAGAGAGAAGAAACCAAGAGATGAATTGGTAAAAGTAAATGAATCTCTAGAGGGATGTACTTAATAGTGAAAACATTAGTTGGAGGAAATTTTACAAGTGTACAAGGAAGTGTTCTAGGATTGTAAAGGGTTACCACCTAATAGGGAAGTGGAACATGAGATATATTCATTTCTTGACTCCCCATTTCCAAACATTGGGATGTACAAACTGTCCATCCTGGAAGAATATGATGTAAAGAAACAATTGCAGAAGCTATTGGAGTTGGGATTAATTTGACCCAGCACCTCACCTTGTGGGTCACATATCATCATGGTACTCAAGAAGGATGGGACTTGGAGAATATGTATCGACTATATAGATTTGAATAAGATTACCCTCAAGAATTGTGCCCTCTTACTAGGATCGATGACTTGCTATATCAATTGCAACATGCCAAGTACTTCACCAAGTTGGATCTCAATTTGGGATACCACTGGGTATAATTTAAAGAACGAGTCACTTGGAAGACCACCTTCAAGACAATGAAAGGTCTATATGAATGGTTTTAATGTCTTTTGGTTTATGTAATGCACCAGATTCATTTATTTGTTTGATAAATGATGTTTTGTGTCCCTTTCTCACTTCATTTGTAAGAGTCCACTTATATGATATATTGGTTTATAACTCTATGTGGGAAGAGTATTTCTTACATATCATGCATGTGTTATATACTTTGAAAAGGGATAAACTACTAGAAAATATTGAAATATGAATTTTCCCAGCAAATCATGGTGTATTGAGTGTATGTGATTGGTGGAGGAGAACTCAAGATAGATCCTACAAATATGGAGGCCATCCTCAAGTGGTAAACTCATGTCAATTCCACTAAACTAGAGAGATGTTTTTGGGGAAACATAGTACCAAGGGATGGTTATAACATCCTTTTCAATTGTGGTTTCACCACTCCATGTCATAACAACCAACAACAATAGTTTCCAATAGGGAAAGAATCAACACAAATATTTTGATGAGATGAAACAAAATATTATTCAAACACCAATTATTTCATTGCCTAATTTGCAAAATCCTTTCGAAGTGGAGACATATGCAAGTGGATATGTTATGGGAGCAATCTTGATGTAGGGAGATAAGCCAATATTCTATCATTTTAAAATATTTTATGGTGGAGTCTTGAACTACCCTACATATGACATGGAACTATATGATCCACGTCAAGTTGTTAAAAAGTGGAAGCACTATCTGATGGGAAAGTATACCATCATCCTCATTGATCACCAATCATTACATTATTTGCAACCCTAGAGTAAGCTTCAACAAACCAAATGCTACAAGTGGATGGGGTTTTATAAAAAAATCATTTGATCAAAAAATATAAGAAGGGAAACAATGATAAGTGGGAAGACATGCTTTCAAAGACACTCACTTCTGAGTTCATATCCTTGGAAACTCTTATGCACGTAAATCCTTTCACTCATGATGCATACAATGAAGCATATGTAGAAGATTGTGACTTTAAAAGTGTTTAAGTAGTTACAAGGCCAAGTTTGTGTAGAAGAAGGTGATGTTAGTATTGACTATTATCTTCAAGATGGGTTTCTCTACAATCTAGATAGGCTCTATGTTCCTAACTTTGAAATATTGTAGCTTATTAGAGAGGCTCACACTTCCAAAGTTATAGGGAATTTTGGTGTTGGGAAGATAGTTTCCAACATACAGAGGTATGTGTATTTCCCTAGAATGCAAGAATATGTATCTTGATTTATTAGAGGATGCATACTTTGTTGCACCAACAAACCCAGTAACATAAATAAATGTTTATACCATCCCCTACATGTACCTACTAGACCATGGGAGAGAAACGCCATGGATTTCATGGGTAGTTTTCCAAGAACTAGGAAGGGACATGATTATTTTCTTATGGAGGTTGACAAGTTTAGCAAGATGTGCATTCCCAAGCCTTGTAAAAGGACCATCAAGGGACTAGATGCAACAAACATGTTCTTTGAAAAGGTCTAGGTTCACTTTGGGATATCAAGGAGCATCATCGTAAATAGAGATACAAATTTCTCAGTGTCTTTTGGACTACACTTTGGTAGAATATGGACACAATTTCAAAAGATCAATAACTTTCCATTCAAAGACAGATGGGAAGACAAAAGTACTGAAAATTGAATCAATTCAACTTTTCTAGGGTTACAATCAGAAACATCAAAGGGCGTTGGATGAAAATTCAATTTATATTCAGCGCTCTTATAATAGACTAGTCCATACTTATACTAGTAAGTCCCCTTTTGAAACTTGCTTTGGGTATTTTCCACCTTCTCCCTTAGATGTTGTATATGGAAAAAAAGGAGGAGTGAGGGAAGACACTATAGGAAAATCATTGAAGGATAAATCTTTCGTTGATAAGATCACGAAAATCCATTTACAATTTTAGGATACATTGAAGAAGTCGTTGTAAAAGTACAAGGCCTATAATTATCAATGCGTGATTGAGAAAACATTCAAGGTGGGATACAAAGTTTGGTTCTATCTAAACAAAGAAAAGCTATAGGGTATTGGTAAGAATATTAAGGATTTGTGGTATGGTCTTTTTGAAGTGTTAGAGAAGGTGGGTGATAATGCATACAAACTCAATCTACCCACATATATGCACATTTATTGAGTAGTAATTATGGAGAAACTAAAAATCTATGAGCCTTCCATGTTGGACCAATAAACTAATGAGAATGTATTACCCACCATAAAGGACTATTCTCTAGAGGCTTTAGTAGAGTTACAATTTCATAGAAGAAGTCCAAAACAACCAGACAAGGGAAGTATGAACTATGGTAGGTTGGGTTGAAAGGACAACTTCTAGCCAAGGCCAAATGGTACTCCAAGGAGAAGGTAGAGGAAAATTTTCCTCTCCTTCAATAAAAACATTTGGGGACCAAAAGCATCCCTAACTAGGAAGGTATGATCTATAATGAACCATTATATAATTTTTCATCTATTTTGATACTTTTTGGGTGGAAACATTGGAGCTATTGGTTTCTTGGGCCCATTTTAGGGGTAGGTCTCCCCTTTGAGATTTAGGGTCCAAAACCTTTCGGATCACATTTGAGGCCTTAAACAATTGTTTCTTGGGTCAAACATTTGTGGGCATAGCTCCCATCCTCTTAAAGTTGTTCTACAATTTGAGAGATTTTCAATGACACAAAGATCACCTCAATCAGAGTTCTTATGTAGAAGTTGACTTATCCCATTGACCATCATGGTACCAAGTGGACCAAACATCAACTTCCATTATTTACACATGTGGCACTAGTCACATTTTTTGAACTTTTAAGAAGATTCTAGAGAGTCCAAAACTCTAACATGAATTGGGCATCGATGCATACAAAAACCCTAACCCTAAACCTAGGCAACTATTAGGGTATGTTAACTATTGGGCTGCTAGGAAAGGAAGGGGTTCCATTCTTATTGTATTGAGTATTGTTCCATATGAGAGTACATCATTCAAAGTGAGATATTGAATCAGAAGAAAGGAAGTAAATATCATATAGTATCCATATTTGCCACATTGTCCATTGCATCTCCATAGTGAGTGCCCCTTACTTTGTATTTTCATTTCATCACTGGGAAGAAAAGAGAAAAGCATAAGCTTCATTGTCTTTCTTGGTTTTTACCAAGGTACATATTGTGTTCATTGTGTGGATGGTGTGTTATTGCTTGTCTCTTTTATTTTAGGTTCAACGTATTTCAATAATGTTTGTGTTAAACTACTAATATTAAAAAAATACAATCTAAAATAAAACAGTACATAGTAAAAGGTTGTAGAATATGATAAGATATTTTATGACGAAAGAGCTTGAGGAAAAAGGGAAAGAGTTTGAGCTAGAGAAATAAAAGAAATAAAAGAAGATAAAACAATTCAAATAGAAATCCATATCATGTGGTTCATCTTTGTGTTGATACCATCTGGTTGGGCTTGGGGGACAAGAGGTCGAGGGGATCTCTTATATGGAAGTGGGGTGAGCCTTGTTGCAAGTGAAAAGTTAATATTCATAAACAAAAATTTTAATAATAGACAAGGTTAGCGATCAAGAATTTACTAGTTGAATCAAACTTCTCATTTTAGGTATTTTTCGTATTTAATTATATCTGAAAGAAACTTCAATGCTTTCTATTAAAATAAATTATGGAATACAATTTGTATATTGATTTTTCTTATGCAAATCATGTTGTACATACACTGTTGCAAGTAAGCATGTACGATTTTATGCACATACACTATTGCAAGTAAGAATGTAGGCAAAACTACAAGTGACAATAGTTGTTAAATTTCGATTTGGGCTCCTATTAGGAAATAGAGAAGGTTTCCTATGTGTGAGCCATTGTCCTAAATTACATGTTGGAATCATGCATAGGAACTAAAAGGAATGCTAGTATGTAATTAGTTGTTCAAAGAAACAAATAATAATAATTGTAACTCTCCTTACATTGATATTTTCATGTCATGACTATTTATAATAAAACATAATAGAATATACAGAATAATGAATAATTGTTGTAATAGTTGCAAACTATTTTATAAAATCATATTGTATAAAACCATATGTAGTTACCCTAGTAAATGGGGTATCTCAATAGCTTTATGCCAAGTCGGAGATTGGTCTCCATGCTTACCCAAGAAGATAAAGAGTTGATTAAGAAGAAGAATATGAGAGAAGAGAAAAAAAAATTAGACACAGTACATCTGAAAACTTGGTGTAATAAACTTGGAGTAATACCCCTCACTACCATAAGCTTGTAGCTTGATCCTTACCTTGAAAACTTGGTGTAATAAACTTGGAATAATACCCCTCACTACCATAAGCTTGCAGCTTGATCCTCACCTTGAAGTTATCATTATTTTGTATCATTTTTATCAATCTAGTGCATTCAATTGTCATTAAAATGAGAATATGCAGAAATCATATCTACAACTAATATATCTTTCTTGAGATCTGATTTTCAGAGATATATGCGTAAATAGAATACTTAGCAACATAAGTATTAGTTACTAATATAAAATCTGTAAAAATGTTCAACAAAAACATACATCTTTTTGAATCTACAGATCCAACCATTCCACATCAAATTTCGAGTAAAATCAAACAAAAAAAAATGATGAAAAAATAGCCAAAAGGTAAAACCTTTAGACTATGTTATTAATTGTAATTGTAATTAAAGTCTTATTATAAAATAATATAAATACTTATAAAAGATTGAGTGGACCCATATGGGGGGTTGAGTTAAGCTTTATGATTTTTCAAGAGTATTAAACATGGGTTGTGGTTACACTGTTATCATAATACTTATTCATATTGGTTTATGCGCAGTTAAAACGTATAAGTTTCTCAATGAAATATTGGAAAAAGTTTAATAACTTTTAGTTTGGATTGTGGGTAAATTATTTCTTTCCATGATGATTATAAAAATCTTAGTTTAATAACTTTTAGTTGGGATCGTGGGTAAACTATTGCCGTTCATGATGTTTATAAAAATCTTTGCAGACAATGATCATTAGTAAAAGTAGTGGAATGTAATTAAGATGGAAGGAAGCTTTCTTTTTTAGATATATAAAGGTTGGTGTTATGGGATGGATATTTCACCTCACTCATATTATTATATTAGTGTTAGTGTGGGTAATGTTACATTAAATTGTATTTAGTTTTTTTTTTGGGTAAAGTTTTTTTAATAAGCTTTTTTGAATTTAGAAGAATTACTAATTAATTTATATTATTTGAATGAGATTTAAGTTTGATTTTGATTGATTATTATTATAGAATTTAAAAGGTAAATAAAATAATGTGTAAGTCATATTTATTAAGAAAGTCGTGATTTAACTAGCACTGAGACCTCCCTAAACACCCCATGGCACATCTCTATTTTTGGGAGCACCTACCCTTATATCCAAAGACAAAATAGGTCAATGTTCTTGATAGGGATTAAACCTGAAAGGGAAAGAACTTAATCCCTTCTTGCTACCATTCGAGCTATTACCCTATTGACTTCTTGATTATGGTCTTTATTTTTTTTTAATAGAAATGGTTGGGGTGGTTTTATATTAAAAAGATGGCTGCAAAATTTCAAAAAATACATGTGGTAGGGTGTGAGCACCTATGTTGCTTCCAAAAGGGCTTAATTGTCTATTGAGGCCTAAGAAAACTATATCAGCTTGTCCATATGAGCTGCAATTCTGCCATGTAAAAATGATGATATACACATTTAACAACAACAAAAATGTTGGTTGTGGATTATCTTCTTGATTCAGAGGTCCTTTCTTTTAGCCATGTTTATACCCCATGAAGTATTTACACCCCAGAAGTATGTACACTCTTCCACGCGAGGGAGTGCAGAGGGGGGGGTACCCCCTCTGCGGAGTCCGGGGGGGCTATCCCCCCGGCTGGGGGGTCTAGGGGCAAGTGGGCCCCTAGCGGGGATTCGGGGGCAGCGTCCTCTGATGGGGGTTCGGGGGCAAAGGCCTCGAAGGAAAAATTGCCTTGTAAAAGTATATTGTAATTTCATTGTAAATATGGACCGTTCATTATAAGGTCGCGGATCTAACGGTAGAAATTATGGTTTTTTCCCTAGAAGACAACCCTCTTTTGTGAGCGAAATGTATTGCGGCTATGATTGATGGTGAATATTGTATTCTGAGAGAGGAGACTATGAGAGAAAGAAGAGGAAGTTACAGCGAGTTTTGTTGTAGGTTGTATCCCTTCATTTGTTGGGTAATAATAAAGGAAGGACTTGGCAATTTCTCTGGTGGATGTAGCCCACATTGGGTGAACCACGTAAATCTGTGTCTCTCTTGTATTGTGTATCTTTTGTGTTTTGTTTCTGCATTTGTTTTATTTTATTGCTCCATGGTCCTGTTTTTCTAACAAAAAATTTACATTTCATAAAAGACCTAATTAATAGTTATGAGGTTGTCCAAGATCTTCCTGTTGTTTTGTCGATCGAGGTTATAGATTCGCCTCTTCTAGGTTCTTCTCCGTGTAATGGCGGTCTGGGTTCTCTTCTGTGTAATGGCAGCCTACGAATCCTAGAGTTGTGGGAGCATGATGGTCGTTACTGGCTAGATAATGAAAAGAAGAGGGGAGCCAAGATTCACTAGTGCCAACTGAGTTCGCCGGTTGCTGAGGATTTCCCAATTGTTGGGTAACAACCCGAAGTTGTCTTGTATTTCTATTGACTCCCCTTAAAACTATCACCATCTCTTGATTATGGTGGATTTCTTGTTGCAACAACTGTGTCTAAAGGCTTGCCAAATCCTCATGTATCCCCTGGTTTTCCCACAAAAGATCTCAATGACATGCGTCTGTGCGCTCCTCCATCCTCCTACAGTCTATTTAGAGTGCTCGAAACTGCTCTCGGAGCTCTTCTAAGATGCAATTTGGGTAAGAGCATGAAGCTCTTAATATCCGCCACATGTTGGTGTGAAGGTTCGGGAGTAGGAGAGGCGAGTGGGAACCGAACAAGCAAATTAAGCAGAGACTGGTAGAGAGAAGGGCATAGACGGAAAGAGCAGAGGAGAAGAGCCAACCTCGGTGAAGGACGAGCAGTATGAAGAGCCAGAGGAAGAGACTGAGAGAAATCTGCAACAACCATGAGTGTTAAACAACAAACCATTGAAGGTAATGGGAGCCATTATCGCCCACAAGCAGAGGTAACTTCACGCAAGATGAGAGGACAAAGGTGACGCCATAGGCTTGTGGTTGGTCATCAAGGAATGCAAGCAGAGATCCTCAAATATAAGGGCGATCGAGTGCAAAGTGAGAAATGACACGGGGAGGAAGAGAGAAGGCATGTGGGATGTGAAGGGGGGCCACGTTCCAAGGGGAGTGGGGCCCATTCAAGCGAGGGGAAGGGGATGGGGGAGACCACGAGGGTCGAGGAGGGGGGAAAAGGGAGGGGAGGAGGGGTGCGATGTTAGGGTCCTAACCTGCACATAGGTAGAACAATATACTCGGATGTAATAAAGGTCAATATTAATAAGGCCTTGCAATAAAATAGAATAAGTCGAATGTAAGAAGACCTAATAGAAGATTCCTCTTCTAGAAGGATCTTCCTCTAGATGCTTCTTTTGATAGACATATTTAATATAAAAAGGAGTCGAGGGTATGAGAACCCTAGCTTGGAGATTATTGTAATAGAGCTCTGCTCGACTGGAGGTTTCCCCCTTGAAGAGGCTCGTGAACATTGCTCTCAAAATCAAAGTGATATTTCTGTTGTTATTCTTATATCATTTTAGTGTTATTGTGGTGCTTGTTCTGGTTATATTATTGTTATTCTGCCATTTCTAGCATTTTATTTTTTTCTGCATACTGTTTATATCTGGTATATTACAAGTGGTATCAGAGCACTTTCCTTGGCAGAAATTATGGGTAAATTTTTTTTCAGGGTAGAGACGTATTCCGACGTCTTTAATCCACAGAGATCTTCTATTACGCGCATAAACCCGTGGTTGAGTGATTCATACACGCAGAAAATACAAGTGGTTCTTAAGCGCACATCTGTTGGCCACCCTTGTAACCCCTGTCCGTACCCCTTCGAGTGGTAGCACATCAGAAAACACATGTGTACGGATCGGCCTAGATTTCCTGAAGCCCTCTTTAGATAAACCGATCGGCCACCTGACTTCTATAGTGCCACCGAGAACAACACTCGGGAAGATACTCTCTAGTACCTGGGTAGTCAGGTAGTACAACTAAGGGTACGATCTATCCTCCTTATTTAGTTCCCTGAGATATTGGGTCGAGTACTACTGTTGGACCCCGCATGTATATCAGAGAGCTATAAAACAGGGAAAACCCTTGTCTGTAGAACCCTTGAATACCTAACCCTTGGGGACAACAACATAAACAAATCAAAATAGACAAGATCTATTGTCACGCAACTGTGTTCGGGTTTCCAAGTAACTACACATTTTTTCCTAGTTAAGAATTTGGGCATTTCATCACTACAGTATTCCTCAGACTGGAGTATAACTCCGCAGGTGTAAAAAGAAAAAAATTATGGAATTTTTTTCACCATTATTTGAGACATATTCCATTGGATTCATCTCTTCTCCCTTATCACATTCATACATATNAAAAAAAAAAAAAAAAAAAAAATTGACCCCACCCACCCCTTTTCAATGCCCTCATCCTCATGGCCCATACCCGTAGCCAAGACTTTGAAACTCGCTTCAATACCTAGCAATCTAGTCTAATCGAGACCCAACAAGAAGTGAAACAACTCAGTTCCAATGTTGTTGCCATCAATACAACCATGCAGTCCTCAATGGAGGAAATCAAGCAAGACCTAACCACCCAGCTTGAATCTATCTTTTCATCACTCTGCACCAAGCTTCATATCCCTACAGATAACCCTTCCTCTGACTCACCCCCACATATTGAAGGTGAACATTCCTCTCATTCCCATAACTTTCAGCATCATCACTTTCAACGTGACCTACGCCTTCCGCGAATGGATGTGACCAAATTTGATGGCTCAGACCCCACTGGTTGGGTAACCCAAATGGAACATTATTTCTCTTTATACGACATTACAGATGACTTGGCCAAACTCTGGTATGGTGTTCTCCATCTAGATCAAGAAT
>ML796805.1:205691-225574 GCA_009831015.1 Picea engelmannii | reverse complement strand
GTTGGGTAACCCAAATGGAACATTATTTCTCTTTATACGACATTACAGATGACTTGGCCAAACTCTGGTATGGTGTTCTCCATCTAGATCAAGAATGTTGGCAATGGTGGCAATGGAGAAAAACTTCTCGTCAAGGGTATATTTCTTGGACACACTTTGTGGCAGAGATTTATGAACGCTTTGACACTTACACCAACCATTTGGGCCGTTTGACGAAGTTGAAACAATCAAGAACAATGGAATACTGTATAGCTGCCTTTGAGAACCTAGATTTTCGGACAGAGGGCATGTCTGATGCCTTTTTCCGAGAGTGTTTTATCAGTGGCCTCGAGGATGAGATTCGGGCCCATGTCCTCATGACTCGGCCTCAGAGTTGGGTGGAGGCTACTAAAATAGATAAAGAAGCACAACAGGTTGTATCTTCTCAAAACTGAAAACCCTCCTTTATCCCTCGCCCTAAACCAGTAAATCCCACTACTCCCTCCGCTCCACTAAAGATCCAAAAATTGACCAGGACTGAAATGGCTAAACGCCAACTCAAAGGCCTTTGTTATAATTGTGATGACAAATATTTCCCAGGCCACAAGTGTAAGGAACAAAATATTTTTATGGCCATCTCCAAGGATATTTCAGAAGAGGATTTGAAACTCCCCTTGTGTCTGAGTCCCCTGAAACCACTGACATAACCCCTCCCTCAGACCCTCCCGAAGTAGAATCGGTCATTTCCCTCAATGCTCTCACTGGCTTCTCTACCCCCCAAACCCTCAAGCTAATCAGTTACATCAAGCATCGGAAGGTCATCATTTTGGTTGATAGTGGAAGCACCCATAATTTTATTCATCGTCGCATTGCCTAAGAAACTCATTGCTACATGCCGTCAATAATTTCCAAATCATGATTGCTAATGGTGGCTCAATGAAATGTGGAGGGTGTTTTGAAAATGTGTGTCTCCAAATTGGTGACTACCACCTAAAATCTCATATGTTTGCTATCGACATGGGCGGTTTTCACATTGTGTTGGGCGCAGACTGGCTAAGGACTTTGGGTCCCATTCTCATGGATTTTAAGGAATTAACCATGCAATTCAACCAGGAGGGATACCAATATAAGTTCCAAGGCATCACCGCCAGTTCACCTGAGATCATTAGTTTCCATCGCGTGGAAAAGATGCTCAAAAAAGGTCATTCTGGTGTTATTGCTCAACTCCATGCCATACAAGCAACAGAGACACCCTTGGTGCCGCAAGACCTCCAAGACATCCTTTCTAAACATCAAGTGGTATTTTCCACTCCCCAGGGACTCCCTCCTTCCCGTGGTGTTCATGATCATTCCATTTCCCTTCTGCTCGGAAACCTTTCTCCCAATATCCATCTGTATCGTCACCCCTTTTCCCAAAAAAATGAAATTGAGAAAATGGTCCAGGAACTCCTTAATGCAGGTGTTATCCGCCCTAGTACGATCCCCTACTCTTCTCCTGTGGTCATGGTCCTGAAGAAAGAAGGTTCTTGGTGAATGTGTCCTGACTTCCGTGCCCTCAACAAACTTACCATTAAAGAAAAATTTCCCATTCATGTCATTGATGACCTCCTGGATGAATTGAATGGCACCCAATTCTTTACTAAACTTGATATTCGTTTGGGCTACCACCAGATACATATGAAAGAGGCAGGCATTCCCAAGACTGCCTTTAGAACTCATGAGGGCCACTATGAGTTTTTGGTCATGCCCTGTGGCTTGTGTAATGCCCCCTCCACCTTCCAAAGCCTCATGAATCATGTATTCCATCCTTTTCTCCGTCATTTTGTCTTATTTTTCTTTGATGTTATCCTCATATATAGAAAAACCTGGACATACCATCTTGCTCATGTGGATCGAGTTCTCCATCTACTCTCTCAGCACCAAGTTTTCCTGAAACGGTCTAAATGTGATTTTGGCGCCTCAGAAGTAGAATACTTGGGTCATCTGGTTGGCAAGGATGGCGTCGGGGCGGATCCAAAAAAGATTGAAGCTATGCAAGACTGGCCTCACCCAAAGACTCTCAAAATATTGTGTGGATTTCTGGGTTTAACAGGTTATTATCGCAAGTTTGTTAAGAATTATGGAAAGATTGCAACACCTCTCACTCCTCTTCTAAAAAATAAATATTTCACTTGGACTCCAGCTGCTGCTCAATCTTTTCAAACCTTGAAGATGGCCATGTGCACCACTCCAGTCCTAGCCCTTCCTGATTTCACAAAGACCTTTGTCTTGGAATGTGATGCCTCAGGGAAAGGAATTGGTGTTGTCCTTATGCAAGAGGGTCGGCCTTTGGCCTTTACCAGCAAGCAACTATCTGAAAGAAATCTGGGGAAATCAATCTATGAAAAGGAAATGTTGGCTATTCTGCATGTCTTTGATCTGTGGCGCCCTTATCTATTGGGGAATCGTTTCCAAATTAAGAGAGATGATCAAAGCCTCAAGCATTTTCTAGAACAACGCAGTTCCTCCCCGGAGAAACAAAAATGGGTGACTAAGCTCTTTGGATATGATTATGAGATCATTTACAAGAAAGGAAAAGACAATGTGGCGGCGGATGCACTTTCCCAAAAATATGAAGATGAAAGATCCCTTTTTTCTCTTTCCTTCATTGTACTAGATTGGCTCCAAGCCGTTCGCCAGGAATGTCTACAAGATCCCAAAAGTTTGCATCTGATCCAACAATTGTAGTCCAATGCTCCAGCTTCCCCAGGGTACTCTTGGCTCCATGATGAGCTTTAATACAAAGGTCATTTGTATGTAATTAAACAATCAAAGCTTAAATCCATGGTCCTTTCTAAGCTTCATGCTACACCCACAGCGGGGCACTCTGGGTTCACCAAAACCTATGACAAGGTCAAACGTTATTTTTTCTAGGATGGTATGAAACAGGACATTCGTAATTTTGTCGCCGAATGTGATGTGTGTCAACACAACAAGGGAGAAACAGTCAAATCTCTGGGCACACTACAACCGCTTCTGATTCCACCTGCTATTTGGAAGGATATCTCTATGGATTTTATTACAGGCTTACCCAAATCAGGAAATAAATTAGTCATCATGGTGTTTGTTGATCGCCTTTCCAAGTATGCTCATTTCTACAATCTTCAACACCCATTTACAGCATCCATGGTGGCCCAAATTTTCATGGATCAGGTCTTCAAGCTTCATGGCATGCCACACTCTATTGTTTCTGATCACGACCCAACTTTCACAAGAAATTTTTGGCAAGAACTGTTCAAGCTACAAGGCACCCAATTGCATCTCAGCACAGCTTATCATCCCCGGACTGATGGCCAAATGGAAGTTGTCAACAAGTGTTTGGAAACATATTTGAGGTGTTTTACCTCGAAAAAGAAAAATCAGTGGGCTCAATGGTTACCCCTAGCTGAATGGTGGTACAACACTTCATACCATACAACTACACGCATGACTCCTTTTGAAGTGATATATGGATAGAAGCCACCTTCAGTTTTCTCATACTTACCTGGTGTCTCAAAGGTCCAAGCGGTTGACCAAACACTTACAGTTCGAGAGGCTATTCTCCGTACCCTCAAAGAGAATTTGGTCATGGCACAAAATTGCATGAAGCAACAAGCAGATCAAGGTCACTCTGAACGTTAATTTACAGGAGGGGGTCAAGTGTTTCTTCGACTGCAACCTTACAAGAAAACTTCCCTCAAGGCCGAGCATTTTCAGAAGCTAGCGCCCAAATTTTATGGTCCTTATACCATTCTCAAGTGTGTGGGACAAGTAGCCTATCAGTTAGCTTTGCCTAGTCATTCAAAGCTACATCTTGTTTTTCATGTTTCATGCTTAAAGAAGGTGATTGGAACTAAGTGCCAAATTCAAACCAACCCTCCCGAGTTAGCCTAAGAAGGATCCATTTGGATATAGCCACAAGCATTTTTGGACCAACGTGAGCATCGCTTGCATCAGAGAATCATCAAGGAAGTGTTAGTCCAGTGGAAAGATACAACTCCAACAGATGCCACTTGGGAACTAGCTACCATTCTACAGCAATTTCCACATCTCAAGCCTTGAGGACAAGGTTGTTTTTAAGGGGGAGGACATGTTAGGGTCCTATCTCGCACATAGGTAGAACAATATATTCGGATGTAATAAAGGTCAATATTAATAAGGCCTTGCAATAAAATAGAATAAGTCGAATGCAAGAAGACCTAATAGAAGCTTCCTCTTCTAGAAGGATCTTCCTCTAGATGCTTCTTTTGATAAACATATTTAGTATAAATAAGAGTCGAGGGTATGAGAACCCTAGCTTGGAGATTATTGTAATAGAGCTTTGCTCGACTGGAGGTTGCCCCCTTGAAGAGGCCCGTGAACATTTCTCTTAGAATCAAAGTGTTATTTATGTTGTTATTATCATATCATTTCAGTGTTATTGTGGTGATTGTTCTGGTTATATTACTGTTATTCTGCCATTTCTAGCATTTTATTTATGTTCTGCATACTTTTTATATATGGTATATTACGTGCGAGGGGGGGGGGAAGGTGAGGAGGGCTAGAGGGAGGTGGGGTTAGGATAGGGAGAGAGGGCTTAATAGAATAGTTCTTAATAGTGGGAGGAAGAGAGAATGAAGAGGCGCAGTTAAGGCAGCTAGGCATGAGAGGAGACTTGGTTGATGATTAGATGGCTATGTTCCAGGGATTTTTTTGCTTTAGCTAGGTTATCAGCCTTGGTGTTCTGACACAAAGAGTATGGAAGAAGCGTAAACTGATGAATTGCTTCTCTAGGGTATTTATACGTGAGCTGAGGCCATTGGGTGGGTGATTTGTTGAGGTTGAGAGACCCCGAAGCTCCTTTACAACAATTTCATAATCTCCTATCACTGTTAGAGTTTGGATACTTCGCTCGTGAGCTAGTTTTAGCCCCATGTAAACTGCTAGGGTCTCTGCTCTGTTGTTGGTTGTTTTCCCCAAACCTCGGGAAAAATCAGCTACTTTTTGTCCATCGAAATCATAGATGACTCCCCCCGCACCTGCCACCCTTATTGATTATGGTCTTTATTAAAAATAGTTCCCATTTTTTGCATGTTAATGCCAGATAATGTACCCTACATTTGTGGTAGCAACAGTTGACACAACTAAGAGATTTCCTCACAGGGAGGTTGATCGATTAGAGTGTTCAGATATATATGTCCAAGCTTGAACCAAGGATGGGGATCTATGCATCATGGGGGGATTTATGCATCATGGCGATAGGATATCGTCAAAGAAAAAAATCCAATCAATGAGTTATTATTGGCTACCTAAACAAAGCATTGTGGAAATTTTGGAGAAATTAGCATAGTGCAATAAGAAAATGTTAAAATAGCTTAGGAGCATTAATTGCCCCTAGATTGCACATAGCTTAAGTGTGGGAAAAATAAAATCCTTGAACCATGTTGGTTTTGTAAATCTCTTGCATGTAGTATGCTAGATTGACCCATAGACATCTTTTCTTAAGAAAAAAAATCACAAATGGAGACATTCTTCCTACTGAGAGGTCACAAGTTCAAATCTAGAGGGGGGTAGAGTATGTATACCTCCTTAGACTTACCACTCAAATTTTAATTTATAATATTGACCATTTTAATTTACATGGATGATGATTATGGAGAATTTAACACCATTTTTAATGAAAAATGTATTTCCTATATTAACCATTTTAATTTACAATATTGACCATTTTAATTTACATGGATGATGATTATGAAGAATTTATAACCATATTTAATGAAAATTGTATTTCTTATCTTAACCATGTTAATCTACAATAATAATCATTTTAATTTATATAGATAATTATGGAGAATTTATAACCATATTTAATAGTAAAATTGATGATGAAAAATTCCTCTATCAAATTCCAACCCAATATCCATTAAAAATAAATATAAACCCAATATCCACTAAAAATAAATATAAAAAAATTGAGAATCCTTCGGATGTGCTATTTAGAACGGAATATGTGAATAAATATAAAAAAATTGAGAATCCTTGGGATGTGCTATTTAGAACGGAATATGTGAACATATTTGAGGAGTTCCACTTTTGGCATTTTTTCCAAACTCCATCAAAATTCCACAACTCATTTTTTTGGAAACTTAGCTAAGATGATTTTGACAATTGTATTTCCTATATTAATTATTTTAATTTATAATATTGACCATTTTAATTTATATGGGTGATGATTATGGAGAATTTATAACCATATTTAATGAAAATTGGTTTTCCTATATTAATCATTTTAATTTACAATAATGACCATTTTAATTTACATAGATGATGATTATAGAAAATTTATAACCATATTTAATTGTAAAATTGATGGCCAAAAATTCCCTATCAGATTCCTACCCAATGTCCACTAAAAGTAAATATACAAACCAATATAAAAAAAAAATTGAGAATCCATACATATGTTAGTTGGAATGTGCTATTTAGAACGGAATATGTGAACATATTTGAGGACTTCCACTATTTACTATTATTTTGTTATTTTTTTGGCATTTTTTCCAAACTCAACTATCAAAATTCCACAAACTCATTTTTTCCAAACTCAACTATCAATTTCCACAAAGTGGAATACATATAGACTGGAATTCGAAACATTAAACAATCAAAATTTCTACATTATTTCCCAGGATTCCATAATTTTTTCCGAATTCCCATTCAAAATTTGGGGAAGTGAACAAATATAAACTGAAATTTGAAGAGTCAAACTATCAAAATTTCTACAATATTTCTCAATAAAATGATCACATAATTTCCTTTTGTATTCCCATTCGAGCCGAGAGAGAGAAACTTGCGCTTTCTATTCCTGTAATAACCAAATACCCAGCTTTCTCCTTCTGTACATCCAGTCTTGACACCACACAATACAATGCAGTACAATAATTTTGTTGTATACATTTGGGGGGTTTCTCGCCGCCTTGAGTAGACCTGGCTCAGATCTTCTTTGTAGGTGCACCGAAGGTTCTCATACAGTGTGTCCCATTCATCCTTTAAGAGTCTTTCCTTCCTGTGTGTCTTCGTACCCAATCTTCTTATTTTCGCATTGACGCCAAGCATCTGAAGTAGTAGAGCTCTGAGCTCTGATCATTATAGTGCTATTCTTGGTATTTTCCGCTAATTTGTGGCCATAATTGTGTCTCGGGGGCCGAGCAGAGATATCCAACCATGTCAACAAAGGGATGTGTGACACGCAATGATTGCGGCAAGCATGGCCACTGGTGGGAAGAGTTGCCCTTCAGGAGATTCCTGCTGGCTCTGTTGGCGTTCATCTTGATCATGTTGTTCGTGATCCTCGTCATCTTCTTGGCACTGCATCCGCACAAGCCACGGTTCTACCTGCAAAACGCTACTGTCCGCGAGCTGAATGTGAACTACGGATTGCTTACTTCCAGCCTACAGTTCATCATGGTCTCGCACAACCCGAATGACAGGATCGGTATCCTCTACGACAGTCTAAGCGCCTACGCCTCATATCTGGGCCAGCAGATCATGGTCGAGTGCCGTGATCGATGTTAAATATTGAGCGCGGAGCATTCTGTACAAGTTCGGTCTCCTGAATAAACTAGAATTGAACAAGGTCTACCATTCTCTCTATAACTTCTTTTTGGGGAGGATTCAAGGAGTGAAACTTGGAGAAGTTTCAGAGAATAAATTGAATAATATTGTTTACATGATCAAAGTATTCCAAGAATTGAATAATTGTAGAAATTGAAGAAGTCTAGGAAGCATTATCGGGTTCTATGTGATGGTTGGTTGATGGTGATGATTTAATGTGAAGTTTTATTATCTCTCATATATTCTTGGGTGGAAGGAAGGGGAAAGGATGGAGAGTTCAACTCTCTCTTGATATTGGAGGTATCTTCCTCTTGGAGGTTTATCCCTCCCTTTACACTTGGAAGTTGTAGCTACCTTTGGAAGTCATTACTTCCCTTGAACAATAACTATTGATTATTTCTCATATATTGTGTGTGGTGTATTGTGGTGTATTGGTGTAACTCTTATACTATTGTTCATTGCTCATTGGATATAATTGAATGGTTTAAGTATAAGTTGAAAAAGGTTTTAAATTGTACTTGATATTGATTCACCCCCCTCTCAGTATCAACAGATAGGTGGCGTGGAAGTACAACAAGTTGACACGTGGCAGTACGATTTTGACGTAGTAGATGACAAGTGGCATTGTACATATGACATGGAAAGCACAGTTGTAACGTGGAAAGTGACTGGACTAGTAACGAGGAAATTAATAGGTGTATAGTGTAAATGATGTCGGTTGATCAGAACCCAAGACCTCCGGCAAATATTCCAATGGTCTAACCACTATAAAAAACCACATCGTCAAATATTCCAATAGACAATATGGTATTTAAGGTCATATTAAATTGTATATGCCAAATATAGGCGTCGGTCGGGGTCGACCTCGTGACCTCCGGACCGACTCTCGTGACTTAACATAAATACTCCGACCAATGGTCCAACGTATGCCATTTTTTAATCCCACTAAATGAAATGCATTTAAGTTTGGATAAATGCCAATCTAGGTATATAGGCAGTTGGGTGGGGTTCGACTCCCCAATCTCCCCTATTTAAACTAGGCACCTAAACCAATGCAGGACATAGATTTATGTTTCAAGGAGGAGAGCGTGTACATTGGAATGTGTGCCAAGAGGTTCTACAAGTTTGGTTTTGCATCGTTTTTCATCCCATAGGGATCTTTGAGAGAAGTATAGAGTGTTTACAGTCAAAAGTTTCAATTTTTTGAAACGAAGTTGATTTTGACACTCATATCTGAGTTTGAGCAGCAAATAAGAAAGTCATTGTAAAAACAAAAGTTAGAGTCATTATTGTATCATTTGAGCACTAATAGAGTGGTCTCTCATTTGGAAGCGGACCCAGAGACGTAGCCCAAGATGGTTGAACTCTATTAACAACTTGTTTAATGTACATTGTTCTTCTTGTTTCTATTTCACCCCGTTTCTTGCAATTTGTTTATCGTTAACGAGGTTTTGTGTAAGTGAGTAAATTCATATGTTTATTTGCAAATAGTCAAGATGATCATAATTTTTTGAATCAGTTTGGATGTTAGTGTCTGTTTATGAATTAAATTATCATCTAAGGATTTTCGGATCAATAACAATTGTAATATTGAAAGTCACACCAAATATAGTTGTTGGAAGCTACATCTAGAGATTATTCCAAAGAACCACAAGAAGGATACCAAAAAGAAGAACATGCTATCCATGGATTCAAGCAACTAGGTAGGGACCAACTCATATGTAGATGAAAACATTTTCTACACCACAATGCAAAAGGAAGTCAACCTAAGTAGCCTTCATCCCAAGTAAGAGAAGGAGATGACTAAAATATTCCATATTAAAATATATGTCAAGAAGACAAAGGTGGATGCTCTATTTGATTTTGGTTCAAAATCCAACCTCCTAAAAGAATATTTGGTCATCAAGCTTAGATTGGAAGCTAATCACCATCCTCGCCTATATCCATTGGGATGGGTAAATAAGGATGGAGATATTAGGGTCACTAAGTGTTGGTATTTTACTTATACGGCTAGCAGTTACAGTTCTTTATTATTACAATCATTTAGCACATTAGTTGCATATATAAGATCACTGAAAGAGAGACAATCACATAAACAAGAGAGACACAAATAGTATTCTGGGAAACCCTCTAGGGGGAGAAAACCCAGAAAACTTCCTCAATATAGATTATTCAACCAAGAATAATGCTTCTCTCAAGAGAGAAATAACAAGGCAAAAGATCCTCCTCTAATCCTCCACTAGGAAAGAGTAGCGCACCACTTAATCAAGAGATACCAAGAGATAGACCAAAACCCTCGTTGACATCACACCTAGATACATGAGCTTCTCCTCCAAGACTTGTGCAATTGTCCTCTTGTTGCATAGCTCATGAGTGAGTGGACAAGTGAAGCGCTAACCTCCCTTATAAATAGTAGTATGTCCTTCTTAAATTAGGTATGGGATGACTTGTCAATTTACTCTCTTAAATTACATTTAATTGTCAAGGAAGAATAGGGACAAATTTTACAAAGGAAAAATAGTGTCGTCTTAATAAATATATTATAATAACATTCTTTATGTTTTTTCTTGGTCAAATATAATAAGGATATATTCCAAAGATGCTCAATCTTCAACACTCCCTCTTAGGAAGGAAGGTATTCTTCTTGTCATGGTCATCATCACTGTTTTTTTGCTTCTGCATACTTGGTCATTGTCTTGTTGTCAATCACGAATATATATATCATAGGAATTTTCTACACTTTCACTAGAATAACATACCAACCTACATTGGGGTTACAAACCTGTGTTGGGGTAGCGAACCATCCTCCGTTGGGTTTACCAACCTAGATGGGGTAGCATACCAGCCTGCGTTGGGGTTACTAACCTACATTGTGGTAGCATACCATCCTACATTGGGATTACCAACCTGCATTGGGGTAGCATATCAACGTGTGTTTGGGTTACCAACCTGCATTGGGGTAGCGTAACAACCTACATTTGGGTTACCAACCTGCACTGGGGTAGCGTACCAGCCTGTGTTGGAGTTAGAAACCTACATTGGGGTAGTGTACCAGCCTAGGTTGGGGTTACCAACTTGCATTGGGGTAGCGTACCATCATGCGTTGGGGTTACCAACCTACGATGGGGTAGCGTACTAGCCTGCATTGGGGTTATCAACCTACGTTGGGGTAGCTCATCACTTCCCTCTTCTGGGGATCACATCACCTCCCTCTACTGGGGATCACATCACCTCCCTCTATTGGGGAGCACATCACTTCCTACTACTGGGAAACACATCACTTCCTGCTTCTGGGGAAGTCTTTCTGAATCACTCCAAAAACATATCTGCTACATGTTCATCGATGGCAATATACTGGAGTTTTACTTCTTTCTTTTGTGCCATGATGGTATTTGATCTCTATATGCTTTTATTTTTCATGACATAATGGGTTCACTGAAAACTTTATGCAACTTTGGTTGTCATAAAAGATACAGGTTTCCTTCAACTCGAGATCAAAAAAAATTACAATCAACTTCTGAAGTCACACTGCTTTGCCACAAGATGACCATGTTGCCACATACTATGCTTCTATAAAACTGAGTGCCATATATGTCTTGTTCTCACTGAGTCACAATATCACAGTTGATCCCATAGTAAAGCAACATTCGGATGTACTTTTATGGTCTGTGACATTGCCTCCCCAATCTGAATCTGTGTAGCCCTGCAAATCTTATCTCATAATCCGAGATATATTTGGGTCCATAATCAATTGTACCCTTTAGGTACCTCATCACATGTTTTTCCATAATCAAGTGATCATGTCTTTCACTGCAAAACATATATCTTTCCTCATGTTGTTTGAACCAAATTTGCACATCACATTGTACCAACTTGGTACACTTACTCAGTTGCAACTCAATCAACAAAATCATGTGTTGGTTCTATGTTCTTTATGTAAAGCACTTTTTGTCTCACTAACAGAGAGTATGTCCTCAACTCTCAATGCAACTATTCCTTTTGGAACTGGGACTCTACACCTACAGCTTCTTTTTCTGAAACTGAGAATGATTGCTCCATTCTTACTGTAGTTGTTGAAATCTGAGAGTAACTCCTCTACTCTATCACAATGGATCATACATCATCGACCTATTTTAATGGATCATTGTTTTTCCATATATACTTCTTCTAATTACTAGAGAAAGTGTCCCATCATAGTCTTCTCCCTTTTGCTGGGAGAATCCTATGGACACAAATCAGGATTTGTACATCTTTATATTTTTATCTGCAACATGCTCGGATACTCTATATCAATCTTGGCAGTCAACACTGACTTCCCTTCTGGTCTGAAGGAAAAATCCATATCTAAGTACTTCTAACTGGCTTCCTCCTCTGTTACTGAAGTAAGGGAATCTTCCCAAGATATTTCACATCTCCTAGAAGTCTCTGAAGCTACAATATATTCTTCTCAACTCATGGCATCTGTCTATCATTCCTGGAATAAGTCTCTTTTTCCCATCTGATCCTTTCTAAGACCAGGCTCACTCGGAGTCTCCATGCTCCCTCTGAATCTTGACTCCCTCTGAGTCTATATAATCTTCGGAGCCATCTTCTCCCTCTAATATGGCTCATCAATGCTATATGGATTTGCATCCTGCAAAGTGTCATGGGGCCATGCTGGTCTCTTCCTAATTACTGTATTAATTCTGGGTAGGCCCTTCTAGCTCTACCAACTCTTCATGATGATATAAATACTGATCAATCTACACCATCTGGAAATGGGGGTAACTCAATCTCAAATACATGGATTATCATGTCTGCTCCCTATGAGCCTTGACTTCTTCTGAGTATAAAATAACCTCAAAGTCTCTGTAGGATTTACTTGGTGTTCGCTACCAAGTCTTAATATGAAAAGTTGAGTCAGACTTCAAATGAATTATGCTTTATGTCAAGGTGGCTTCATTATCCATTGATCAGTTCTTCTCATCGAGAAAATGCAGAACAATGTGAGTTATATTCTAATGTTCTCATTTACCATAGTCAATGTCACATCATTGTCACCCAACCATAGGTATTTACATATTCCACCCCTAAGAACATAAACTATTTCTTGATTTTAAATGAGACCTTGTTGGATTCTTGTACCAGGGATAATGATCCAACAAGTTAAGATAAGAAATGCATAAAATATAATGTTAATAAACTTAAAACGGAAATCAAATATGAAGGGTGCGTACCTGGAGTGTACATTTGTCAGAGTATTTTATTTCATCTGTATGATGTCTGGATGATGATACTTATTTACAACTTGTACTTGACCCTCATGATACAACAATTCTCCAACTCTTTTACTTCTTGAAGTTTTACTATGGAAGGAAATGAGATGTAGCTATCAATATCACTTTATATGAATCAAGTGCTTCAGAAGCACTAAGTCCCATATCACAGAAGATATAGTTCATCTGGATCATCGTCTTTTGTTCTTTTCTGATCAGGTTCATATTCTCCTGCGAAATGAGCATGATGCCTTTTAAACTTCCTTGTTTTATCTTGGTCTTTTTCTTTGGGAACATTTCTTTCAATATGTCCCATATTATGGAAAATGAAGCATCCGAAGCTTGAGAGGTCTTTATGAGAATCTTGTCTTTTGTGAGGTTTCTGAAATCTTTTGTGAGAGTCAAATTCTTTCTTGTTCTTTCCTTTTCTTGTGTGAACTGCTAGTGCTTTATCTTCATTTTTATCTATATTTTCATTTCTTTCCTCTACTATGGCTTCCTATTGAGTACAGTCTTCCCACAACCTGTTGAAATTAGTTAAATTTCTTCTAAAGAAGATTTCTTGGATGAAGGATTCCCAATAACTTGGAAGACCATTTAATGTGGTCATTGTTATCTCATCTTATTTGACTGATTCTCCAATAGCTTCAAGTTGTTCTTTAATCTGGGACACTCTTATTAAGTAAGCTTGAATGATTTCTAAATTTTTCATCTTCACATTCTTGAGTTGTGTCCTCAAGGTCATTTTCCAATTGATTTTCTTGCCTTCAAATAGATGGGATAAGGCATCCATCATTTGCTTTGGGTTTTTTAGTGCTAAAACATGAGGAATCAAATGGTTCTTGATGGCATGGACAATGATCCTCTTTGATTTTATTATATCCTTTTCATATTTGGCTTTGGCCTCATCTTCCTCTGGCTCTTCAATATCTTGTTCAACAAAACTTACAAGGTCATTCTCTTCTAGAATGAGCATCACTCTGTACTTCCATGCTCAGAAGTCATCGGCTCCTTCAAGATTTTCGTGAAGCTTAGTACTAGTAGTCACCCTGCCCGAAATAAGTAAACAAACAACTTTTCAGGATGAGGATTGTATACCTTACCAGAGAGATTGTTGATTCAAGGATGAAATCTATCACAAAATCTGCAGCATCTACAACTAGACTTAGGGTTTATGAGGAAACCCTAATTTTTAAACTTTCAAGTATCGGAATTCTAATACAGGGACTAGATGCTCCCTCCTAGGGCAAGCTCTTAGGTGTGGTTACTTTCTCCAACGTCTTCCTTAAATAGTGAAAACGTCACCTTTAGGGTTTATGCAGAAACCCTAATTCTGCAGCAGTTGCAATACTGAAAACTAGATTTTGGAGAAGGTGCGTTGAGGTTGGCCACTTCTTGATAAACTGTGAGTTGGCCTCTTTTAGGCCTGATCTGATACCATGTTTATATTTTACTTATACAGCTAGCAGTTATGGTTCTTCTTTATTATTACAATCATTTAGAACATTAGGTGCATATATAAGATCACTGAAAGAGAGACAATCACAAAAACAAGAGAGACACAAAGATTATCCTAGGAAACCCTCTAGGGGGGAGAAAACCCAACAAACTTTCTCAATATAGATTAGCCAACCAAGAACAATGCTTCTCTCAAGAGATAACTAACAAGGCAAAAGATCCTCCTCTACTCCTCCACTAGGGAAGAGTGGTGCACCACTTAACCAAGAGATACCAAGAGATAGACCAAAACCCTCCTTAACATCACACCTAGATACAACAACATCTCCTCCAAGACTTTCACACTTTTCCTCTTGTTTCAGAGCTCATGAGTGAGTGGAAAAGTGAGGCACTAGCCTCCCTTATGAATAGTAGTCTGGCCTCCTTAAATTAGGTATGGGCCGACTTGTCAATTTACCCTCTTAAATTACATTTAATTGTAAAGGCACAATAGGGACAACTTTTACAAATGCACAATATGGTCGTCTTAATAAATATAATATAACAACATTCTTTAGGGTTTGTCTTGGTCAAATATAATAAGGATATCTTCTGAAGCTACTCAATCTTCAACACTAAGTAGTGTAAGATAAAAAAAAATTATAAGTGCAAACTATATTGATGAAGTGGAGTTATACATAGTACCATTTTATGTGTGTGGTGTAGTGTTTGGAATTCCCTACATGTATTTGAGAAATGCATCTTCATGAGAAGAGAAAATCATTACCATGTGATCAATGATGGGAACTCCTTCCTCACCAATGCACACAGTAGGTAAATCCAAGATATCTCTAATAGGTGCTAACCAAGCCAATAAATTGATTAGTTCTAGTAGGAAGTTTGCATTACTCTAGTTAAGAGAGAAGATACCAAGAGATGAATTGGTAAAAGTAAAGAAATCTCTGGAGGGTTGTACTTAAGAGTTCAAACATTGGTTGGAGGAATTTTTACAAGTGTACAAGGACGTGTTATAGGATAGTAAAGGGTTACCACCTAATATGGAAGTGGAACATGAGATATAGTCATTTCTTGACTCCCCATTGCCAAACACTGCGATGTACAAACTGTCCATCCTAGAAGAATATGAAGTAAAGAAACAACTACAGAAGATCTTGGAGTTGGGAGTAATTAGACCAAGCACCTCACCTTGTGGGTCACATATTATCATGGTACCCAAGAAGGATGGGACTTGGAGAATATGTATCGACTATAGAGATTTGAATAAGATCACCCTCAAGAATTGAACCCTCTTACTAGGATCAATGACTTTCTATATCAATTGCATCATGCCAAGTACTTCACCAAGTTGGATCTAAAATTGGGATACCACTAGATACGATTTAAAGAATGAGTCACTTGGAAGACCACCTTCAAGACAAGGAAAGGTCTATATGAATGGTTTTTAATGCCTTTTGGTTTATGTAATGCACCAGATTCATTTATGTGTTTGATAAATGATGTGGTGTGTCACTTTATCACTTCATTTGTAAGAGTCCACTTATATGATATATCGGTTTATAACTCTACGCGGGAAGAGTATATCTCACATCTCATGCATGTGTTATATACTTTGAAAAAAGATAAACTACTAGCAAATATTAAGAAATATGAATTTTCCCAACAATTCTTGGTGTATTGAGGGTATGTGATTGGTGGAGAGGAACTCAAGATAAATCCTACAAATATGGAGGCCATCCTCAAGTGGTAAAATCATGTTAATTCCACTAAATTCAGGATATTTTTGGGGGGAAACATAGTACCAAGGGATGGTTATAGCATCATTTTCAATTGTGGCTTCACCACTCCATGTCATAACAACCAACAACAATAGTTTCCAATGGGGAAATAATCAACATTTCGAAGTGGATACAGATGCAAGTGGATATGTTATGGGAGCAGTCTTGATGTAGGGAGATAAGCCAATATTCTATCATTTTAAAATATTTTATGGTGGAGTCTTGAACTACCCTACATATGACATGGAACTGTATGGTCCACTTCAAGTTGTTAAAAATTGGAAGCACTGTCTAATGGGAAAGTATACCATCGTCCTCATTGATCACCAATCACTACAGTATTTGCAAGCCTAGAGTAAGCTTCAACAAACCAAATGCTACAAGTGGATGGGGTTTTATAAAAATTTCATTTGATCAAAAAATATAAGAAGGGAAACAATGATAAGTGGGAAGACATGCTTTCAAATCCACCCACTTCTAAGTTCATATCTTTGGGAACTCTTATGCACATTAATCCTTTCACCCATGATGCATACAAAGAGGAATATGTAGAAGATTGTGACTTTAAAAGTGTTTAAGTAGTTACAGGGCCAAGTTTGTGTAGAAGAAGTTGAGGGTAGTAGTGACTATCATCTCCGGGATGGGTTTCTCTACAATCTAGATAGGATCTATGTTCCTAACGATGAAATATTGTATCTTATTAGAGCGGCTTACACTTCCAAAGTTATAGGGAATTTTGGTGTTGGTAAAATAGTTTCCAACTTACAGAGGTATGTGTATTTCCCTAGAATGCAATAATATGTATCTTGATTTATTAGAGGATGCATACTTTGTTGTACCAACAAACCCAGTAACATAAATAAATGTTTATACCATCCCCTACATGTACCTACTAGACCATGGGAGAGAATCTCCATGGATTTCATGGGTAGTTTTCAAAGAACTAGGAAGGGAAAGGATTATTTTCTTATGGAGGTTGACAATTTTAGCAAGATGTGCATTATCAAGCCTTGTAAAAGGACCATCAAGGGACTACATGCAACAAACATGTTCTTTGAAAAGGTCTAGGTTCACTTTGGGATATCAAGGAGAATCATCGTAGATAGAGATATAAATTTCTCAGTGTCTTTTGGACTACACTTTGGGAGAATATGGACACAAGTTCAAAAGATCAATAACTTTCCATTCACAGACAGATGGGAAGACAGAAATACTGAAAATTGAATCAATTCAACTTTTCTAGGGTTACAATAAAAAACATCCAAGGGCGTTGGATGAAAATTCGGTTTATATTCAATGCTCTTATAATAGAGTAGTCCATACTTATACTAGTAAGTCCCCTTTTGAAACTTGCTTTGGTTATTTTCCACCTTCTCCCTTAGATGTTGTATATGGAAAACAAGGAGGAGTGCGGGAAGACATTATAGAAGAATCACTGAAGGATGAATATTTCGTTGATAATATCACAAAAATCCATTTGCAAGTTTAAGATACATTGAAGAAGTCGTTGTAAAAGTACAAGTCCTAGAATTTATCAGCACATGATTGAGAAAACATTCAAGGTGGGAGACAAAGTTTGGTTGTCTCTAAACAAAGAAAGGCTACAGGGTCTTGGTAAGAATATTAAGGATTTGTGGTATGGTCCTTTCAAGTGTTGGAGAAGGTGGGTGATAATGCATACAAACTCAATCTACCCACATATATGCACATTTACTGAGTAGTAATTGTGGAGAACCTAAAACTCTATGAGCCTTCCATGTTGAACCAATAAAATAATGAGCATGTATTACCCACCATAAAGGACTTATCTCTAGAGGCTTAAGTAGAGTTATAATTTCATATAAGAAGTCCAAAACAACCAAACAAGGGAAATATGAACTTTGGTAGGTTGGGTTGAAAGGACAACTTCTAGCCAAGGCCAAATGGTACTCGAAGGAGAAGGTAGAGGAAAATTTTCCTCTCCTTCAATAAAAAACATTTGGGGACCAAAAGCATCCCTAACTAGGAAGGTATGCTCTAGAATGGACCATTATATAATTTTTCATTTATTTTGGTACTTTTGGGGTGGAAACATTGGAGCTATTGGTTTCTTGGGCCCATTTTAAGGGTAGGTCTCGCTTTTGAGATTTAGGGTCCAAAACCTTTCAGAGAACATTTGAGTTAATACACATTCATATTGGTTTATGCGCAATGTATTGAGTTAAACGTATAAGTTTCTCAATGAAATATTGGAAAAAAATTAATAACTTTTACTTTGGATTGTGGGTAAATTATTGCTATCCATGATGATTATAAAAATCTTAGTTTAATAATTTTTAGTTGGGATCGTGGGTAAATTATTTATGTTCATGATGATTATAAAAATTATTGTCGTCCATGATGATTATAAAAATCTTTGCAGTCAATGATCTTTAGTAAAAGTAGTGGAATGTAATTAAGATGGAAGGAGGCGTCTTTTTAGATATATAAAGGTTGGTGTTAGGGGATGGATATTTCACCTCACACATATTAGTGTTGGCAATGTTACATTAAATTGTATTTAGTTTTTCACTCTTTAAATTTAGTTTTTTACGGTAATTTTTTTTTAATAAGTTTTTTTTTATCTAGGAGAATTAGTAATTAGTCTATATTATTTGAATGAGATTTAAGTTTTATTTTGATTGACTATTATTATGATTCAATTAGCACTGAGACCTCCCTAAACACCCCATAACACATCTCTATCTTTGGGAGCACCTACCCTTATATCCAAAGACACAATGGGTCATTGTCTTTGATAGGGATTAAACCTGAAATAGAAAGAACTTAATCCCTTCTTGCTACCATTCGAGCTATTACCCTATGGACTTCTTGACTATGGTCTTTATAAAAAGTAGTTCCCATTTTTTGCATGGTGATGCCAGATATTGTACCCTACATTTTTGGTAGCAACAGTTGGCACGACTAAGAGATTTCTTCATGGGGAGGTTGATCGATTAGAGTGTTCAGAGATATATGTGCAAGCTTGAACCAACGGTGGGGCTCTATGCATCAAAGAAAAAAATCCAATCCATGAGTTATCATTGGCTACCTAAACAAAGCATTGTGAAAATTTTGGAGAAATTGGCATAGTGCAATAAGAAATGTTAAAATAGCTTAGGGGCATTAATTGTCCCTAGATTGCACATAGCTTAAGTTTGGGAAAAATAAAAGCCTTGAACCATGTTGGTTTTGTGCAAAGTCTCTTGCATCGTATACTATTATACTATGGTACGTAGTCATGTAGTATGCTAGATTGACCCATACACAACTTTCCTTAAGTGGTTGTTTCTTGTTATGAATAAAGAAAAAAATCACAAATGGAGACACTCTTCCCTTAGTTGTATGTAAACCACGTAGTCATGTAGTATGCTAGATTAACTCATAGACATATTTCTTTAAGTGGTTGTTTCTTGTTATGAATAAAGAAAAAAAATCACAAATGGAGACACTCTTCCCTTAGTTGTATGTAAAACTAGAAAAAAGGCATAGAAGGTAGATGTGCCTTAACTCACTAAAACCTCTTTCCTTTTTATCCACTCAAGTTGGAATTTGAAAACAAAATAAATAATTAAATATAATGATTTTGACAATTGTATTTCCTATATCAATCATTTTAATTTACAATATTGACCATTTTAATTTACATGGATGATGATTATGAAGAATTTATAACTATATTTAATAAAAATTGTATTTCCTATATTAACCATTTTAATTTACATAAATAATGATTAGGAAGAATTTATAACCATATTTAATAGTAAAATTAATGATGAAAAATTCCCCT
>ML796805.1:192237-205656 GCA_009831015.1 Picea engelmannii | reverse complement strand
AAAAAAAAAAAAAAAAAAACATCCATACATATGTTAGTTGGGATGTGCTATTTAGAACCGAATATGTGAACATATTTGAGGACTTCCACTATTTATTATTAATTTTTTGGATTTTTTTCCACACTGAGTTGTCACAATTTCACAAACTCGTTATTTTTTAAACTCACCTTTGATGATTTTGAAAATTATATTTCTTATATTAATCATTTTAATATACAATATTAACCATATTATATTTCTTATTTTAACCATTTTACTTTATAATATTGACGATTTAAATTTACATGGATGATTATTATGAAAAAAATTTAACAATATTTAATGAAAATTGTATTTCCTATATTAACCATTTTAATTTATAATATTGACCATTTTAGTTTACATAGATGATGATTATGGAAAATTTATAATCATATTTAATAGTAAAATTGATAATGAAAATTTATAATCATATTTATGTGAACATATTTGAGGACTTTCACTATTTACTATTATTTTTTTGGCATTTTTTCCGAACTCTGCTATCAAAATTACACAAACTCTTTTTTGGAAACTCAATTATCATGATTTTGATAATTGTATTTCTTATATTAACTATTTTAATTTACATGGATGATGATTATGAAGAATTTATTACTATATTTAATGAAAATGGTTTTTCCTATATAATTATTTTAATTTATAATATTGATCATTTTAATTTACATAAATGATGATTGTAAAAAATTTATAATCATATTTAATAATAAAATTGATAATGAAAAATTAGTCTATCAAATTCCAACTCAATATCCACTAAAATTAAATATAAAAACCAATATAAAAATTTGAGAATCCATACATATGTTCCTTAGATGTGCTATTTAAAACGAAATATGTGAACATATTAGATGTGCTAATTAGAACTAAATATGTGAACATGTTTGAGGAATTCCACTATTTATTGTTATTTTTTGACATTTTTTCCAAACTCAACTATCAAAATTCCACAAACTCATTTTTTCGAAACTCAGCTATCAATTTCCACAAAGTGGAATACTTTGGAATACATATAGACTGGAATTCGAAGCATTAAACAATCAAAATTTCTACATTATTTCCAAGGATTCCATAATTTTTTCCGAATTCCCATTCAAAATTTGGGGAAGTGAATAAATATAAACTGAAATTTGAATTTAGTGTTTCTGGTGCATTTAGTGTTTCTGTGAGGCTCTAGATCTGGTGCGAGAGATTGTCGCCCTTAAATTCGGTATATGAATTCATTAATCCATCACTTTTTGAGTACACCCATCTTTTCAACCTCTCCCTTACATTATGTTATGGCACGGACATGTTCGATGGTTGGTGAATTTATTTTCTTGTCGTGTCATGCGTGTAAAGTCAAAATCCATGTCCCATAATCTTAAAGACTTAGCAACACAATGAGAGAAATTCGGAACATATAAATAAGTTTGTGAAAATAACTAGTTTTGTATGGATGGGAGATTTTTTAACGAAATGAGATCTATAAAATTACATGATGATATATAAAAGTTAACATACTAAAATATATAAATTAAAGTTAAATAAATATATATGATTTTGATTTTTTTTTAAATAATGGTGAATGTAAATTAATGATGCTCTCTCATGAAGCATCAATGGTAATGTAAATATGGAAAAACAACAATCTTTTAACTTGGAGGGATTATTTAAAATACTTTTACAATGAATTTGAATATGATGTAAATAGATGAAATGTAGGAAATTGAGTTAACTTTCCAAATATATAATTTTTATTTATAGAATTTGTGAGTAACTATGTGAAATTTGAGTTTTTCTAATAGTGATATGTTATTTTTCAAGCAAAATATAATGTATGTCTTTGTTAGTGCAAGTGTTGAGTAACTTAACAAGTTGTACCAGTCGCCTCGCCTGTTCCTCCTCGTCAGCATCCACGGTCGCCATCTAGTCTTCCTCGCATGTATCCAACAAGATACAGAAGACAAAGGGAAGATAGCCACATCTTCAAGCGCAGACGTTGACTCCGCTCACTCAGATCCCGATGGAGCAGTTAATGTAAATGTGGAAGGTGGGTGAGACATCGTCTCCTTCCATAAATAAAAGGCCAAAAAGGGACAAAGCACAGAGGCAAGCTGTTAGTCCAAACTGACAGAGATCGTGTCTGACAGAAGATTTATGGGCATTCTAACCAACGTCTACATGTGCAGCCTGACAGAGAATCTCATCAACGTAAATCCTTGAATGTATGACATGATCGTACTTCAGCAGCAGAGCCAGTTCTAAGTATATGTAGGCATTTTTTCCATTTAGTTAGTGTCGATGGTAGAGCTAAGCTCCCGATTGTAATGTTTTAATAAGGCCTTTGGTTCTCTGGTTATGAATTGATCCTTGAGATTTCTTCTTTAATGGCAGCCAACTCCTTTCTTTATATTTTTCTTCTAACTCTAAAAGCCCGGGCATGGAGGATCCAGTCAGGTGTTGTGATTATAATATAGTGTAGGTTTGACTATATCTGTTGTTGCAGCAGTTTCAGTTTCTTGAAGTTTTCAGATCAAAGAGGATCTTGTATCTGAGACTTTTCCTCCAAAGGCTGCTGAAAGACCAGATGTCCAAAGCAGACCTTCATACTTTCTCACCTTCCTTCTACCTACTCACCACTATACAACTTTACTGGCTTAAGTTAGATCAAGACCTCACTTATCTACACATCTCTAACCTAGTTTTCTAAGTTAAAGCGATACAATCCTGAGACTGCATCCATTAAACCATCCTTAAACTTAGTTACTATGACATACAAGATGATGGGTATCAGACTCATCCTTGTTGCAATCCAAGGGTGACCTATGGTGCTAACATCTCTGGCATTGTTACCGGGAACGAAGTTGAAGATTTTCCCTGGGATTGAACGACAAAGTTTACTGATTCTGAAGGTGCATCAGAGCCTAGTACATCAAGATTGCGACTGTGCACCTAGCGACTCCACTATGACGACTCCATTGTTTCAGTTGTGGCTTCCAGAGGCAGACACATGAGGTCCACTCCACAGTTGCCCCTAGCAACACCTAAAGCAGACCCAGAGAAGATTATCATAAAGGGAAAGGCCCTCCAAGAAGGTACTTCCACTGTTGAACCAAGTATCTCTAATTATCTTCAATCTCCTCTTGTAAGAACTCCAATTTCTGCTTCCCATTCTACTGTTATACCTTATGTTGGAGTTTCTCGAATTTTAAATTTTGGGAGTGTTCCTGCTGAGTTTTCCCCTCCTGGTCTAGGACTTGAGGGAGAAAACCTTGTCACTCCACTCTCCCCTGAAATTGTACCATGGTTTAGACCCAGTGCCTCAGAAGATTTTCCTACCCCGAGTTTCACCACTCCTCCTCCTATTGCTATTGCCACTATCACAAAAAGAGAAACCCCACTTCCCCCAATCCCCCGAGCTCTCTCTACAAATCCTCTGTTGTTTCCCTTTCCCCTTGGAAGCTCAATTCCAGCCTCCCATGTCCTAGCACCTTCACCTTCAAGTTCTCCTCAACCTCACATCCCTATGGCAGGTGCTAATCCTCCTAGGAACAGAATGGATTCCATAGTGGCTGCAAGATATGCTCCTTTATTCTTACCCCGGCCTATGAATGCTCTCCCTGTTGGAGATTACTTGAAATACATGCCTAAATTCATTAGAGAGGAATACATCACTGTTGAGGAGCACCTTGTTGCTTTCTACAGTTATGCAGACAACCTAAACATTGAAAATGAAGATGTTTGGATGAGAGTCTTTGTTCAGAGCCTTGATGGCGAGGTTAGAAAATTGTTTAGGGGATTGACTCCTGGGTCTATTGCTGGAATTGAGGCTCTAGATGATTCCTTCTTGAGACAGTGGGGGGATAAAAAGGATTTCATGTACTATATTACAGAGTTTGGGTCCTTGAAGAGAAAAGAGGGAGAATATGTTTTTGATTTCTCCAAAAGATTCAACAAGATGTACAATAAGATCCCTGTTGAGATAAAACCCACAGAAGCCTCTGCCAAAATCACTTATGCTAGCGCCTTTGACCCCGATTTTTGCCTCTTGCTCAGATAAATAAGATTTATTTCCTTGGCTAACATGCAAGATGTAGCCCTGGAAGTAGAATCCAATGTGTTGGCAGTTGAGAGGCTCAGAAGCAAATCTGACAGAGACAAGGGAAGAGGGAGATATGAGGCTTCAACCTCTGGTTCTTCTGCATCTTACCCTCAAGTGGATGAATTGACCAAAATGGTAAAGTCTATGTCTGCAAAAATGGAGAAAATGAAAATGGAGGGGAGGCCGACATACAAAAATCCCCAAAATATGGAAAATAAAGGCAATTTCAGGAGGCCGAACAACAATCCTCCTCATATTATGCCAAGGGAACAAAGGGATAGAGATATAAACGATTAGAAAATCCAGGCTCCTTTTCAAAACAACCTTGTTATTGATAAGGAAGAGGAAGAAGAAGAGCTAGACCCTGAAATTCATTGTATTGAGGACACCTCCCCATTTCCTCATCTAACTCAATCTGCATACGAAGAATTCCTCATGAACAGTCAAATAAATGAGCTGAGTAAAGGGGAGAAAGAAAATGATAGCAGTCCCAACAAACATAACCTCGGGTCAAAGAAGAAAGAAGGGAAGTCTGACATCCCTGATCAGCCTCTCATAGCAGAGAAGCCTGCTAAGAAGGCAACAAATACCACCAAGGAAAAGAAAGCTCAGAATCTCTCGCCAATAGCCAAAGACCCTGTCCCAGAGGTGAGGGATATTCTAAAGCCTCCTTCATCCTTTAATTTTGAGCATGAAATTCAAAAAATTAGAATTCCTATACCCCTTTCAGAGCTAGTCAAACATGAATATTTCAAGAAATCTCTGTCTAAACTGTTGCAGTCTGAGCCATCTTGCCATTCCACAGACTCAGTAAATCTCTAAGACGAAAATCCAGTAGTCATATTAGATCCTATGGTAGAAGATAGAGATGACTCATCCCCTCCCTTCTACACATCATTGAACATACATGATAAGGTGTTTCATAATTGTCTGATGGATTTAGGGGCTTCCCATAATCTCATGCCCAAAACTGTCATGTAAGAGCTTGGGATGGAAGTCACGAAGGCCTATCATGATTTGTACTCTTTCGATTCAAGGAGGGTGCAATGTCTTGGGGTCATCAAAGATCTGGTGGTAACCTTGTTTCAGTTGCCCATGAAAAGTGTGGTCATGGATATTGTGATGGATGATGTTTCTCCCAATTTTGGCATGTTATTATCAAGATCTTGGATAAAAAGGCTTGGGGGAACGTTGTAGATGGGCCGGAACGTTGTAGATGGACCTCACATATGATACCATTCTAGTCTTTGGAGGGGATCACAAAAGAATGTACAAAGAAGCTCAGTTGGCTTACATTGTCAGTGATGAGGCAGACCCCACCAATCACCCTATTTATGCTCTGGATACTGACTTGGGATCTAGCTTGTTACAACTCACTAATGCTCCTGAGTCTCCCCTTAGGATCAGAAAGCAGTCCCTCACCCCCTTTGAAGATTCTCCTCCAATTACCTCTGTGTGGAAAATTTTCTTTGATGGAGCCTCTTCTAGAGAAGGTGTTGGTGTTGGAGTAGTTCTTATTTCCCTTGCTTAGGAAACTATATCTCTGTCCTACAAATTAGAATTTGAAGCCAACAATAATGTGGCAGAGTACGAAGCTCTCATTTTGGGCTTAAGGACTGCAAAGGACATGGGGATTGAAGAGATATCAGTGTTTGGAGATGTTGAGCTGATTATCTAGCAGATCATAAATGTTTATCAGGCCAAACACCCTCGACTTAGGAGTTACAGAAATGAAGTATGGGACCTCATTGACAGTTTTTTCCTAGCTTTCAATATATCATTTATTCCAAGAGGAGAAAACACTGTGGCTGATTCCCTGGTTGTTTCGGCGAGCAATTTCAGAGTTCCTCTGCCACCTAAGCTCAGGTATGATACATAGGTAAAATACAGGCCCTCCATACCTGATAATGTCAAGCATTGGAAGGTGTTTGAGGACGACCTTGAAATCAAAAGGTTCCTGGATACTGTAGAGGAGTTTTCAGCATTGCATATTGATCAAGACCCTGCTTCTGAAGTCAATCCTTATGCTGATGATTTTCTGAACAATATTTTTGATCATCATATTGTTCAACTTCCTAACAATCACATCCCCAGAGGACTAGTTCCTTTGGAAAGGCTTTTTGATATAAATGATGTGGAAGTAAAGGGAAAAATCTCAAATGATGATGCTTATGTGGCCAGGGATGATTTTAGGGGCTAAATTTTGCTCATGGGCTAATTTTCCATGGTTTTTCCAAAAACAAGATTCATTATTTTAAAAATTATTCGCCCAAATTCTATAGGATAAAATTATTTTACCTTTAAAATCGCCAAATTTTTTATAAAAACTATATAAAATACTTAGAAATTTGAATATTTTTAAAAAAATATCGCCAAACATTTATAGTTGACATACAAAGGATTAGTAATATTCGCTAAGGTTTCTACATTTTAAAATAAAATTTCATCCTTAAAATCATCCTTGGATGTGGCTAAGTGCAATATTGGCACAGTGGAAGATCCCAAGTTTATCAAATTGTCAAACAACTTGACAAAAGAGCAGAGGGCCGAGTATGCTGAGTTATTAAAGGAATTTGCTGATGTATTTGCTTGAACCTATGAAGACCTCAAAACATATGAAAGAGTTTTCATTAAGCACAAGATCCCACTGAAAGAAGAGGCTAATCCATTTAGGCAGAAGCTGAAACAAATTAAACCTATGTTGTTGCCTATCATGGAGAGAGAAGTAAAGAAACGGTTGGATTCCCAAATCATTGTCCCTTTGAGATAGTCTGAATGGGTGGCCAACTTGGTCCCAGTGAGAAAGAAGAATGGAGAGATCAGGCTCTGTTTCGAATTCAGAAATCTGAACAGGAGCTCAAAGAAGGACAATTACCCACTGCCAAAGATGGAACATATATTGCAAAGGGTGACAGGTGCACCCATGATTTCCATGATTCATGGTTTTTCTGGCTACAACCAGATATTAGTCCTACCTGAAGACAGGGAAAAAACAACCTTCACCACCCCTTGGGGGACATTCATGTATGCCAAAATGCCCTTTGGATTGATGAACGCAAGGGAAACCTTCCAGCGAGCCATGGACATCGCCTTCATTGGGGAGAAAGATAAATTTGTGGTCATCTATCTGGATGAAATAAAAGTCTTTTACAGATCTGATAAAGAACATTGATGTCATTTGAGGAAAGTTTTCTTGAAATGTAGAAGGTTTGGTATTTCCTTAAATCCCAAAAAATCTATGTTTTCCATGAAGGAGGGAAAGTTGCTTGGCCACATAGTATCAGTCGAGGGAGTAAAGATCAATCCCAGCAAGGTGGAAGCAATCCAAACATTATCACTCCCAAGGTCCAGGAAAGAGGTGCAATCTTTTCTGGGCAAGATTAACTTTCTAAGGAGGTTTGTTTCAAAATTTGTTGAACTGGTGAAGCATATCACAACCATGCTCAAGAAGGGGAATGAAATAAAGTGGACCATTGAACCCAGAGAATCCTTCAGCCAGATTAAGGAAGCATTGACTGAGGCCCCTGTGTTGATCAGTCCTGACTATTCCAAGAATTTTTTGATTTTTTCTTTTTCTTCTTTTTATACAGTGGCATCTATTTTGTTGCAGAAAAATGTTGAGGGATTGGAACAACCTATCTCCTTTTTTAGTAGGGCATTGAGGGATGCAGAGATCAAATATGACATCATGGAGAAGCAATCATATGCATTGGTGAAATCCCTCAAGGCTTTCAGGATCTATGTTCTTCATTTAAGGGTTATTGCATATGTCCCTTTAGCTGCTATGAAGGACATTCTCATTCAACCTGACATAGATGGAAGAAGGAGCAAGTGGATTGCCAAAATCCACGAGTTTGACCTGGAAATAAAACCCACCAAGATAGTTAAAGGCCAAGGTTTAGCCAAGTTGTTGGATGAGTCTAATTGCAAAGCTTTGGGGGTTAACTTCATCAATGTTTTCTCATAAGATCAACAAGTTGAGTCGTCTGACTAGATTTCTCAGAATAGGTCCCCTTTGGTAGAATGCACCTGGTATAAAGATATTATTTTTTTTCTGCAGGAGTTGAGGCCCCCTGATGGTATGGTAAAAAGAAAGGCAAGATATTTAAAGCTCAAAGCAGTTAGGTATTGCCTTATTGACCAAGTCTTGTTTTGGAAAGACCCTCTAGGAGTCCTCTTGAGATGTCTAAACCCACAGGAGGTCCAGAAAATTATGTTTGATTTCCACAACATCCTATGTGGGGGACACCATTTCTGGAATACCATAGCCTACAAAATCCTTAGGGCTAGGTACTACTGACCCACTTTATTCACTGATGTATGTACAAAGATCGGGGCTTGCATCAAATGTAAAAAATTCTCAGGAAAGTAGCAACTCAAATCCATGCCACTAAAGCCTGTAGTAGCTTCAGGACCCTTTCAACAATGGGGGTTGGACTTCATTGGAGAAATTCATCCTCCTTCAAGTGGTCAACAAAGGTGGATCCTAACTGCAACTGACTATTTTACCAAGTGGATAGAAGCTATCCCCACAAGGAACGCTTCCCACAAGGTAATCATCAGCTTTCTAGAGGATATCATAGCAAGGTTTGGTTGTCCTAGCAGAGTCATCACTGATAATGTTGCATCCTTCAAGTCTGATCCTTTGATCAAGTTCTGTGAGCAGTTTGGGATTTCATTAATTCACTCCACTCCCTATTATTCGCAGGCAATGGACTAGCAGAGTCCTCTAACAAAAGTTTGATCAAGCTTATTAAAAGTCTGTTAGAAGACAATAAGAAGGCATGGGATTCAAAGATCAAGTTCGCTTTATGGGATGATCGAGTCATGATAAAGAGGTCCCTAGGAATCTCCCCTTTCCAACTTGTGTATGGGACATAAGATGTTTTTCCTTCTCAGCTAGCTTTACCTGTAGCAAAATTCTTTCAGGATTATCAAGGAGAGCCTCATGATACGATTAGAAGGATTCATCAACTGGTGGAGGTCCAACAGACTAGAGATCAGGTGATGGACAGAGCTCATGACCATCAACAAAGGATCAAGCAAGCCTTTGACAGAAAGGCAAGAAGAGAATATTTCCAGCTGGGAGATCTAGTGCCTAAATGGAATGCACCCAAGCAAGACAGAGGAAAGCACAACAAGTTTGAAGCCATGTGGATCGGGCCTTTCAAAATCTCTGAGGTGTCTTTAAATAACACTTACAGGCTACAAGATTTGGAGGGCAAGGAAGTTTTTAATGGCCTTGTGAATGGGAATTTCTTGAAGGAGTGCTTTATTTGATCCATAAGTGGCTCCCCTGTATTTGTAAATATTGTTTTCCTGTTTGTTTTTCGATTTAATAAGTGACTCCATAACCCAATAGCAAGGCACTGAAACTGCAAAAGACTTCTTGGCATCTCACAGGGAGCAAGCCATCCCCCATGGAGCCTAATGTTATCACATAAGTTTGTGAGGGGGTGTTTTCCTAAGAAATGGCCTCCCTTTGGTTAAAACACGGCAAGAATAGGTTAAAAAAACCCACTTATCCTAAGTTTTATGTCCGGGTGCATCATGCTAAGGAGTGCATATATATGGGTGGCTTAGATATGCGTGCTCAAATCTACCGCACAGGTTCCATATCGCCCCCCCCGGTCGTTCTGCCTTTAGTGGGGGGGGTCTGATATGGTGGTTTTAAATTGCGGGGCACCCACTATCGTGACGCCTCCTCATGAAATCGGACCCCCTCGTACTAAACCACTAACCACCTACCCCCCCCTCCGATATACCACTTACCGCCCTCACCTCCCACTGACACTTGTCTTCCACTTACCTGTCCCTTCTCTGTCATTATGTCAGCGCCACTCCTCAGTAGATCCCCATCTGTTGTGTGTATTCCACTCCCTGCCTCATGTCGCATCCCCCTTTCTGCCTCAACCTCTCACCTCCCACCATCTGTCTCCCATTTCATCTCCACCTATATGATTGTCCCCACTCTCCCTTCACCACCACACCCTCTGTCCCCGCCACATCGTTGCACGTCCTTCCACTCGGCCACCAAACATGTGTCGTATCCTGCTGAAGTTGTACCAGTCGCCTCGCCCATTCCTACTCGTCAGCATCCACAGTCGCCATCCAGTCTTCCTCGCATGTATCAAATAAGGCACATAAGATAAAGGGAAGTCAACCACGTCTTCAAGCGCAGATGTTGACTCCGCTCACTTAGATTCTGATGGAGCAGTTAATGTAAATGTGGAAGGTGGGTGAGACATCGTCTCCTTCCATAAATAGAAGGCCAAAAAGGGACAAAGTGCAGAGGAAGCCTGTCAGTCCAAACTAACAGAGATAACGTCCGACAGAAGACTGTATGGGAAGTCTGACCAATGTCTGCATGCGCATCCTGACAGAGAAGCTCATCAACGTAAAGCCTTGAATGTATGACATGATCACGCTTTAGCAGCAAAGCCAGTTCTAAGTATATGTAGGCATTTTTTCCATTTAGTTAGTGTCGATGGTAGAGCTAAGCTCTTGATTGTAATGTTTTAATGAGGTCTCTGGTTCTCTGGTTATGAATTGATCCTTGAGATTTCTTCTTTAATGGCAACCAACTCCTTTCTTTATATTTTTCTTCTGACTTTGAAATCCTGGGCATGGATGATCCAGTTGGGTGTTATGATTATAGTATAGTGTAGGTTTGACTATATCTGTTGTTGCAACGGTTTCAGTTTCTTGAAGTTTTCAGATCCAAGAGGATCTTGTATCTGATACTTTTCCTCCAAAGGCTACTGGAATACCGGATGTCCAAATCAGACCTTCATACTTTCTGACCTTCTTCCTACCTACTCACCACTATACAACTTTATTGGCTTAAGTTAGATCAAGACCTCACTTATCTACGCATCTCTAACCTAGTTTTCTGAGTTAAAGCGATGCAGTCCTGAGACTGCATCCATTAGACCATCCTTAAACTTATTTACTGTGACATACAAGCTGATGGGTATCAGGCTCATCCTTGTTGCAATCCAGGGGTGACTTTTGGTGCTAACACAATCCTTTCACCCATTATGCATACAAAGAGGCATATGTAGAAGATTGTGACTTTAAAAGTGTTTAAGTGGTTACAGGGCCAAGTTTGTGTAGAAGGAGGTGATCACAATATTGACTATCATCTCTGGGATGGGTTTGTCTACAATATAGATAGGCTCTATGTTCCTAACGGTGAAATATTGTATCTTATTAGAGTGGCTCACACTTCCAAAGTTATAGGGAATTTTGGTTTTGGGAAGATAGTTTCCAACTTATAGAGGTATGTGTATTTCCCTAGAATGCAAAAATATGTATCTTGATTTATTAGAGGATGATTAATTTGTTGTACCAAAAAACCCAGTAACATAAAGAAATGTTTATACCATCCCCTACATGTACCTACTAGACCATGGGAGAGAATCTCCCAGTATTTCATGGGTAGTTTTCCAAGAACTATGAAGGGACATGATTATTTGCTTATGGAGGTTGACATGTTTAGCAAGATGTGCATTCTCAAGCCTTGTAAGAGGACCATCAAGGGACTAGATGCAACAAACATGTTCTTTGAAAAAGTCTAGGTTCACTTTGGGATATCAAGGAGCCTCATCGTAGATAGAGATACAAATTTCTCAGTGTCTTTTGGACTACACTTTGGGAGAATATGGACACAAGTTCAAAATATCAATAACTCTCCATTCAAAGACATATGGGAAGACAGAAGTACTGAAAATTGAATCAATTCAACTTTTCTAGGGTTACAATCAGAAACATCCAAGGGTGTTGGATAGAAATTCAGTTTATATTCAATGCTCTTATAATAGAGTAGTCCATACTTATACTAGTAAGTCCCCTTTTGAAACTTACTTTGGGCATTTTCCACCTTCTCCCTTAGATGTTGTATATGGAAACAAGGAGGAGTGAGGGAAGACACTATAGGAGAATCATTGAAGGATGTATATTTCGTTGATAAGATCACAAAAATCCATTTACAAGTTTAGGATACATTGAAGAATTCGTTGTAAAAGTACAAGGCCTAGAATTATCAGTGCATGACTGAGAAAACATTCAAGGTGGGAGACAAAGTTTGGTTGTATCTAAACAAAGAAAGGCTACAGGGTCTTGGTAAGAATATTAAGTATTTGTGGTATGGTCCTTTTGAAGTGTTGGAGAAGGTGGGTGATAATGCATGCAAACTCAATCTACCCACATATATGCACATTTATTGAGTAGTAATTGTGGATAACCTAAAACTATATGAGCCTTCCATGTTGGACCAATAAACTAATGAGCATGTATTACCCACCATAAAGGACTTATCTCTATAGGCTTAAGTAGAGTTACAATTTCATAGAAGAAGTCCAAAACAACTAGACAAGGGAAGCATGAACTTTGGTAGGTTGGGTTGAAAGGACAACTTCTAGCTAAGGCCAAATGGTACTCCAAGGAGAAGGTAGACAAATTTTTTTCTTTCCTTCAATAAAAACATTTGGGGACCAAAAGCATCCCTAACTAGGAAGGTATGCTCTAGAATGGACTATTATATAATTTTTCATCTATTTTGGTACTTTTTGGGTGGAAACATTGGAGCTATTGGTTTCTTGGGCCCATTTTAGGGGTAGGTCTCACTTTTGATATTTAGGTTCCAAAACCTTTCAAAGCACATTTGAGGCCTTAAACAATTGTTTCTTGAGTCAAAAATTTGTGGGCATAGCTCCCAGCCTCTCAAAGTTGTTCTACACTTTGAAATATTTCCAATGACATAAAGATCACCTCAATCAGAGTTCTTATGCAGAAGTTGACTTATCCCGTTGACCATCATGGTACCAAGTGGACCACACGTCAACTTCCATTATTTACACATGTGGCACTAGTTACATTTTTGAACTTTCAAGAAGATTCTAGAGGGTCCAAAACTCTAACATGAATTGGGCATTGAGGCATACAAAAACCCTAACCCTAACCCTAGACAACTATTGGGGTATGTTAAATATTGGGCTCCTAGGAAACGAACGGGTTACATTCTTATTGTATTGAGTATTGTTCCATAGGAGAGTACATCATTCAATGTAAGATATTGAAGTAGACAAAAGGAAGTAAATATCATATAGAATCCATATTGGCCACATTGTCCATTGCATCTCCATAGTGAGTGCCCCTTGCTTTGTATTTTCATTTCATCTCTAGGAAGAAAAGAGCAGAGCATAATCTTCATCATCTTGCTCGGTTTTTCCCATATAGGGTTTTCCCAAGGTACATCTTGTGTTCATTGTGTGGATGGTGTGCTATTACTTGTC
>ML796805.1:142501-169097 GCA_009831015.1 Picea engelmannii | reverse complement strand
GACAAGTAATAGCACACCATCCACACAATGAACACAAGATGTACCTTGGGAAAACCCTATATGGGAAAAACCGAGCAAGATGATGAAGATTATGCTCTGCTCTTTTCTTCCTAGAGATGAAATGAAAATACAAAGCAAGGGGCGCTCACTATGGAGATGCAATGGACAATGTGGCCAATATGGATTCTATATGATATTTACTTCCTTTTGTCTACTTCAATATCTTACTTTGAATGATGTACTCTCCTATGGAACAATACTCAATACAATAAGAATGTAACCCCTTCCTTTCCTAGGAGCCCAATATTTAACATACCCCAATAGTTGTCTAGGGTTAGGGTTAGGGTTTTTGTATGCCTCAATGCCCAATTCATGTTAGAGTTTTGGACCCTCTAGAATCTTCTTGAAAGTTCAAAAATGTGACTAGTGCCACATGTGTAAATAATGGAAGTTGACGTGTGGTCCACTTGGTACCATGATGGTCAACGAGATAAGTCAACTTCTGCATAAGAACTTTGATTGAGGTGATCTTTGTATCATTGGAAATATTTCAAAGTGTAGAACAACTTTGAGAGGCTGGGAGCTATGCCCACAAATTTTTGACTCAAGAAACAATTGTTTAAGGCCTCAAATGTGCTTTGAAAGGTTTTGGAACCTAAATATCAAAAGTGAGACCTACCCCTAAAATGGGCCCAAGAAACCAATAGCTCCAATGTTTCCACCCAAAAAGTACCAAAATAGATGAAAAAATATATAATAGTCCATTCTAGAGCATACCTTCCTAGTTAGGGATGCTTTTGGTCCCCAAATGTTTTTATTGAAGGAGAGAAAAAAATTTGTCCATCTTCTCCTTGGAGTACCATTTGGCCTTGGCCAGAAGTTGTCCTTTCAACCCAACCTACCAAAGTTCATACTTCCCTTGTCTAGTTGTTTTGGACTTCTTCTATGAAATTGTAACTCTACTTAAGCCTCTAGAGATAAGTCCTTTATGGTGGGTAATGCATGCTCATTAGTTTATTGGTCCAACATGGAAGGCTCATATAGTTTTAGGTTCTCCACAATTACTACTCAGTAAATGTGCATATATGCGGGTAGATTGAGTTTGTATGCATTATCACCCACCTTTTCCAACACTTCAAAAGGACCATACCACAAATACTTAATATTCTTACCAAGACCTTGTAGCCTTTGTTTGTTTAGATACAACCAAACTTTGTCTCCCACCTTGAATGTTTTCTCAATCATGCGCTAATAATTCTAGGCCTTGTACTTTTACAACGAATTCTTCAATGTATCCTAAACTTGTAAATGGATTTTCGTGATCTTATCAACGAAATATTCATCCTTCACTGATTCTCCTATAGTGTCTTCCCTCACTCCTTCTTGTTTCCATATACAACATCTAAGGGAGAAGGTGGAAAATACCCAAAGTAAGTTTCAAAAGGGGACTTACTAGTATAAGTATGGACTACTCTATTGTAAGAGCACTGAATATAAACTAAATTTCCATCCAACACCCTTGGATGTTTCTGATTGTAACCCTAGAAAAGTTGAATTGATTCAATTTCCAGTACTTCTGTCAACGTCTGCGCTTGAAGACATGGTTGACTTCCCTTTGTCTTCTGTGCCTTATTGGATACATGCGAGGAAGACTGGTTGGCGACCGTGGATGCTAACGAGGAGGAACAGGCGAGGTGATTGGTACAACTTCAGCAGGATACAACACATGTTCAGTGGTCGAGTGGAAGGACGTGCAACGATGCGGCGGGGACAGAGGGTGTTGTGGCGAAGGGAGAGTGGGGACGATCATATAGGTGGAGATGAAATGGGAGACAGATGGTGGGAGGTGAGAGGCTGAGGTAGAAAGGGGGATGCGACATGAGGCAGGGAGTGGAATACACACAACAGACGGGGATCCAGTGAGGAGTGGCACTGACGCAATGACAGAGAAGGGACAGGTAAGTGGAAGACAAGTGTCAGCGGGAGGTGAGGGTGGTAAGTGGTATATCAGAGGGGGGGGTAGGTGGTTAGTGGTTTAGTNCGATTTCATGAGGAGGTGTCATGATAGTGGGGGGCCCGCAATTTAAAACCACCATATCAGACCCCCCCGTTAAAGGCAGAACGACGGGGAGGGGGGTCCGATATGGAACCTGCGCGGTAGATTTGAGCATGCAAATCTCGGCCACCCATATCTATGCACTCCTTAGCATGATGTGCCCAGACATAAAACTTAGGATAAGTGGGTTTTTTTAACCCATTCTTGTCGTTTTTTAGCCAAAGGGGGGCCATTTCTTAGGAAAACACCCCCTCACAAACTTATGTGATAACATTAGGCTCCATAGGGGATGGCTTTCTCTCTGTGAGATGCCGAGAACTCTTTTGCAGTTTCAGTGCCTTGCTATTAGGTTATGGAGTCACTTATTAAACCGAAAAACAAACAGGAAAACAATATTTACAAATACAGGGGAGCCACTTATGGATCAAATAAAGCACTTCTTCAGGAAATACCCATTCACAAGGCCATTAAAAACTTCCTTGCCCTCCAAATCCTATAGCCTGTAAGTGTTATTTAAATACAAATCAGAGATTTTGAAAGGCCCGATCCACATGGCTTCAAACTTGTTGTGCTTTCCTCTGTCTTGCATGGGTGCATTCCATTTAAGCACTAGATCTCCCAGCTGGAAATATTCTCTTCTTGCCTTTCTGTCAAAGACTTTCTTGATCATTTGTTGATGGTCATGAGCTCTGTCCATCACCTAATCTCTAGTCTGTTGGATCTCCACCAGTTGATGAATCCTTCTAATCGTACCATGAGGCTCTCCTTGATAATCCTGAAAGAATTTTGCTACAGGTAAAGCCAGCTGAGAAGGAAAAACAACTTATGTCCCATACACAAGTTGGAAAGGGGATATTCCTAGGGACCTCTTTATCATGACTCGATCAGCCCACAAAGAGAACTTGAGCTTTGAATCCCATGCCTTCTTATCATCTTCTAACAAACTTTTAATAAGCTTGATCAAACTTTTGTTAGAGGACTCTGCCAGTCCATTGCCTGGGGATAATAGGGAGTGGAGTGAATTAATGAAATCCCAAACTGCTCACAGAACTTGATCAAAGGCTTAGACTTGAAGGATGCAACATTATCAGTGATGACTCTGATAGGACAACCAAACCTTGCTATGATATTCTCTAGGAAGTTGATGATTACCTTGTGGGAAGCGTTCCTTGTGGGGATAGCTTTGATCCACTTGGTAAAATAGTCAGTTGCAGTTAGGATCCACCTGTGTTGACCACTTGAAGGAGGATGAATTTCTCCAATGAAGTCCAACCCCCATTGTTGAAAGGGTCCTGAAGCTACTACAGGCTTTAGTGGCAGGGATTTGAGTTGCTACTTTCCTGAGAATTTTTGACATTTGATGCAGGCCCTGATCTTTGTACATACATCAGTGAATAAAGTGGGCCAACAGTACCTAGCCCTGAGGATTTTGTAGGCTATGGTCTTCCAGAAATGGTGTCCCCCACATAGGTTGTTGTGGAAATCAAACATAATTTTCTGGACCTCCTGTGGGTTTAGACATCTCAGAAGGACTCCTAGAGGGTCTTTCCAAAACAAGACCTAATCAATAAGGCAATACCTAACTGCTTTGAGCTTTAAATCTCTTGCCTTGCTTTTTACCATACCATTAGGGGGCCTCAACTCCTGCAGAAAAAACATAATATCTTTATACCAAGTGCATTCTACCAAAGGGGACCTATTCTGAGAAATCTGGTCAAACGACTCAACTTGTTGATCTTCTGAGAAAACATTGATGAAGTTAACCCCCAAAGCTTTGCAATTAGACTCAGCCAACAACTTGGCTAAACCTTGGCCTTTAACTATCTTGGTGGGTTTTATTTCCAGGTCAAACTCGAGGATTTTGGCAATCCACTTGCTCCTTCTTCCATCTATGTCAGATTGAATGAGAATGTCCTTCATAGTAGCTGAAGGGACATATGTAATAACCCTTGAATGAAGAACATAGATCCTGAAAGCCTTGAGGCATTTCACCAATGCATAGGATTGCTTCTCCATGATGTCATATTTGATCTATGCATCCCTCAATGCCCTGCTAAAAAAGGAGATAAGATGTTCCAATCCCTCAACATTTTTCTACAACAAAACAACTGCCACTGTATCAAAAGAAGAAAAAGAAAAAATCAGAAATTCCTTGGAATAGTCAGGATTGATCAGCATAGGGGCCTCAGTCAATGCTTCCTTAATCTGGCTGAAGGATTTTTTGGGTTCAACAATCCACTTTATTTCATTCCCCTTCCTTAGCATGGTTGTGATATGCTTCACCAGTTCGACAAATTTTGAAACAAACCTCCTTAGAAAGTTAATCTTGCCTAGAAAAGATTGGACCTCTTTCCTGGACCTTAGGAGTGATAATGTTTGGATTGCTTCCACCCTGCTGGGATCGATCTTGACTCCCTCGGTTGATACTATGTGGCCAAGCAACTTTCCCTCCTTCATGGAAAACATAGATTTTTGGGGATTTAAGGAAAGACCAAACCTTCTACATTTCAAGAAAACTTTCCTCAGATGACATCAATGTTCTTTATCAGATCTGGAAAAGACTTTTATTTCATCCAGATAGATGACCACAAATTTATCTTTCTCCCCAATGAAGGCGATGTCCATGGCTCGCTGGAAGGTTTCCCTTGCGTTCATCAATCCAAAGGGCATTTTGGCATACATGAATGTCCCCCAAGGGGTGGTGAAGGTTGTTTTTTCCCTGTCTTCAGGCAGGACTGATATCTGGTTGTAGCTAGAAAAACCATGAATCATGGAAATCATGGGTGCATCTGTCACCCTTTGCAATATATGTTGCATCTTTGGCAGTGGATAATTGTCCTTCTTTGAGATCCTGTTCAGATTTCTAAATTCGAAACAGAGCTTGATCTCTCCATTCTTCTTTCTCACTAGGACCAAGTTGGCCACCCATTTAGACTATCTCAAAGGGACAATGATTTGGGCATCCAACAATTTCTTTACTTCTCTCTCCATGATAGGCAACAACATAGGATTAATTTGTCTCAGCTTCTACCTAAATGGATTAGCCTCTTCTTTCAGTGGGATCTTGTGCTCAATGACAGCTTTGTCATATGTTTTGAGGTCTTCATAGGTCTAAGCAAATACATCAGCAAATTCCTTTAATAACTCAACATACTCGGCCCTCTGCTCTTTTGCTAAGTTGTTTGACAATTTGATAAAATTGGGATCTTCCACTATGCCAACATTGCACTTAGTCACGGCCCAGATAAGGATCATCATTTGAGATTTTCCCCTTTACTTCCACATCATTTATATCAAAAATCCTTTCCAAAGGAACTAGTCCTCTGGGGATGTGATTGTTAGGCAACTGAACAATATGATGATAAAAAATATTGTTCAGAAAATCATCAGCATAAGGATTGACTTCAGAAGCAGGGTCTTGATCAATATGCAATGCTGAAAACTCCTCTACAGTCTCCAAGAACCTTTTGATTTCATGGTCGTCCTCAAACACCTTCCAATGCTTGACATTATCAGGTATGGAGGGCCCATATTTTACCTCTGTATCATACCTGAGATTAGGTGTCAGAGGAACTCTGAAATTGCTCGCCGAAACGGCCAGGGAATTAGCCACAATGTTTTCTCCTCTTGGAATAAATGATATATTGAAAGCTAGGAAAAAAATGTCAATGAGGTCCCATACTTCATTTCTATAACTCCTAAGCTGAGGGTGTTTGGCCTGATAAACATTTCTGATCGGCTGGATAATCAGCTCAGCATCTCCAAACACCGATATCTCTTCAATCCCCATGTCCTTTGCAGTCCTTAAGCCCAAAACGAGAGATTCATACTCTGCCACATTATTGGTGGCTTCAAATTCTAATTTGCAGGACAGAGATATAGTTTCCTGAGCAAGGGAAACAAGGACTACTCTAGCACCAACACCTTCTCTAGAAGAGGCTCCATCAAAGAAAATTTTCCACACAGAGGTAATTGGAGGAGAATCTTCAAGGGGGGTGAGGGACTGCTTTCTGATCCTAAGGGGAGACTCAGGAGCATTAGTGAGTTGTAACAAGCTAGATCCCAAGTCAGTATCCAGAGCAAAAATAGGGTGATTGGTGGGGTCTGCCTCATCACTAACAATGTAAGCCAATTGAGCTTCTCTGTACAGTCTTTTGTGTTCCCCTCCAAAGACTGGAATGGTATCATATGTGAGGTCCATCTACAACGTTCCCCCAAGCCGTTTTATCCAAGATCTTGACAATAACATGCCAAAATTGGGAGGAACATCAGCCACCACAATATCCATGACCACACTTTTCATGGGCAGTTGAAACAAGGTTACCACCAGATCTTTGATGACCCCAAGACATTGCACCCTCCTTGAATTGAAAGAGTACAAATCATGATAGGCCTTCATGACTTCCAGCCCGAGCTCTTACATGACGGTTTTGGGCATGAGATTATGGGAAGCCCCTAAATCCATCAGACAATTATGAAACACCTTATCATGTATGTTCAGTGATGTGTAGAAGGGAGGGGATGAGTCATCTCTATCTTCTACCATAGGATCTAAGATGACTATTGGCTTTTCATCTTAGAGATTTACCGAGTCCGTGGAATGGCAAGATGGCTCAGACTGCAACAATTTAGACAAGGAATATTCATGTTTGACTAGCTCTGAAAGGGGTATAGGAATTCTAATTTTCTAAATTTCATGCTCAAAATTAAAGGATGAAGGAGGCTTCAAAATTTCCCTCACCTTTGGGACAGGGTCTTTGGCTATTGGCGAGATATTTTGAGCTTTCTTTTCCTTGGTGGTATTTGCTACCTGCTTAGCAGGCTTCTCTATTTATTTGACTGTTCATGAGGAATTCTTCGTATGCAGATTGAGTTAAATGAGGAAATGGGGAGGTGTCCTCAATACAATGAATTTCAGGGTCTAGCTCTTCTTCTTCCTCTTCCTTATCAATAACAACGTTGTTTTGAAAAGGAGCCTGGATTTTCTAGTCGTTTCTATCTCTATCCCTTTGTTCCCTTGGCACAATATGAGGAGGATTGTTGTTCGGCCTCCTGAAATTGCCTTTATTTTCCATATTTTGGGGATTTTTATATGTCGGCCTCCCCTCCATTTTCATTTTCTCCATTTTTGCAGACAGGGACTTTACCATTTTGGTCAATTCATCCACTTGAGGGTAAGATGTAGAAGAACCAGAGGTTAAAGCCTCAGATCTCCCTCTTCCCTTGTCTCTGTCAGATTTTCTTATGAGCCTGTCAGCTGCCAACACATTGGATTCTACTTCCAGGGCTACATCTTGCATGTTAGCCAAGGAAATAAATCTTATTTATCTGAGCAGGAGGCAGAAATCAAGGTCAAAGGCGCTAGCATAAGTGATTTTGGCAGAGGCTTCTGTGGGTTTTATCTTAGTAGGGATCTTATTGTACATCTTGTTGAATCTTTTGGAGAAATCAAAAATATATTCTCCCTATTTTCTCTTCAAGGACCCAAACTTTGTAATATAGTACATGAAATCCTTTTTATCCCCCCACTGTCTTAAGAAGGAATCATTTAGAGCCTCAATCCCAACAATAGACCCAAGAGTCAATCCCCTAAACAATTTTCTAACCTCGCCATCAAGGCTCTGAACAAAGACTCTCATCCAGACATCTTTGTTTTCAATGTTTAGGTTGTCTGCATAACTGTAGAAAGAAGCAAGGTGCTCCTCAACAGTGATGCCTTCCTCTCCAATGAATTTAGGCATGTATTTCAAGTAATCTCCAGGAGGGAGAGCATTCATAGGCTAGGGTAAGAATAAAGGAGCATATCTTGCAGCCACTATGGAATCCATTATGTTCCTAGGAGGATTAGCACTTGCCATAGGGATGTGAGGTTGAGGAGAACTCGAAGGTGAAGGTGTTAGGACAGGGGAGGTTGGAACTAAGCTTCCAAGGGGAAGGGGAAACAACAGAGGATTTGTAGAGAGAGCTGGGGGGATTGGGGGAAGTGGGGTTTCTCTTTATGTGATAGTGGCAATAGTAATAGGAGGAGGAGTGGTGAAACTCGGGGTAGGAAAATCTTCTGAGGCGCTGGGTCTAAACCATGGTACAATTTCAGGGGAGAGTGGAGTGACAATGCTTTCTCCCTCAAGTCCCAGACCAGGAGGGGAAAACTCAACAGGAACACTCCCAAAATTTAAAATTCGAGTCGTCATAGTGGAGTCGCTAGGTGCATAGTCACAATCTTGATGTACTGGGCTCTGATGCACCTTCAGAACCAATAAACTTTGTCGTTCAATCCCAGGGAAAATCTTCAACTTCATCCCCGATAACAACGCCAGAGATGTTAGCACCAGAAGTCACCCTTGGATTGCAGCAGGGATGAGCCTGATACCCATCATCTTGTATGTCACAGTAACTAAGTTTAAGGATGGTCTAATGGATGCAGTCTCAGGACTGTATCACTTTAACTCAGAAAAATAGGTTAGAGATGTGTAGATAAGTGAGGTCTTGATCTAACTTAAGCTAGTAAAGTTGTATAGTGGTGAGTAGGTAGAAGGAAGGTGAGAAAGTATGAAGGTCTGCTTTGGACATCCGGTCTTCCAACAGCCTTTGGAGGAAAAGTCTCATATACAAGATCCTCTTTGATTTGAAAACTTCAAGAAACTGAAACCGCTGCAACAACAGATATAGTCAAACCTACACTATATTATAATCACAACACCTGACTGGATCCTCCATGCCCGGGCTTTCAGAGTCAGAAGCAAAATATAAAGAAAGGAGTTGGCTACCATTAAAGAAGAAATCTCAAGGATCAATTCATAACCAGAGAACCAAAGGCCTCATTAAAACATTACAATCGAGAGCTTACCTCTACCATCGACACTAACTAAATGGAAAAAATGCCTACATATACTTAGAACTGGCTCTGCTGCTGAAGCACGATCATGTCATACATTCAAGGATTTACGTTGATGAGCTTCTCTGTCAGGCTACACATGCAGATGTTGGTTAGAATGCCCATACAATCTTCTGTCAGACACGATCTCTGTCAGTTTGGACTGACAGCTTGCCTCTATGCTTTGTCCCTTTTTGGCCTTTTATTTATGGAAGGAGACGATGTCTCACCCACCTTCCACATTTACATTAACTGCTCCATCGGGATCTGAATGAGCGGAGTCAACGTCTGCGCTTGAAGATGTGGCTATCTTCCCTTTGTCTTCTGTGTCTTGTTGGATACATGCGAGGAAGACTGGATGGCGACCGTGGATGCTGACGAGGAGGAATGGGCGAGGCGACTGGTACAACTTGTTAAGTTACTCAACACTTGCACTAACAAAGACATACATTATATTTTGCTTGAAAAATAACATTTCACTATTAGAAAAACTCAAATTTCACATAGTTACTCACAAATTCTATAAATAAAAATTATATATTTGGAAAATTAACTCAATTTCCTACATTTCATCTATTTACATCATATTCAAATTCATTGTAAAAGTATTTTAAATAATCCCTCCAAGTTAAAAGATTGTTGTTTTTCCATATTTACATTACCATTGATGCTTCATGACATAGCATCATTAATTTACATTCACCATTGTTTAAAAAAAATCAAAATCATATATATTTATTTAACTTCAATTTATATATTTTAGTACGTTAACTTTTATATATCATCATGTAATTTTAAAGATCTCATTTCGTTAAAAAATCTCCCATCTATACAAAACTAGTTATTAGTACAATTATTTTCACAAACTTATTTATATGTTCCGAATTTCTCTCATTGTGTTGCTAAGTCTTTAAGATTATGGGACATGGATTTTGACTTTACACGCATGACACGACAAGAAAATAAATCCACCAATTTTCCAACATGTCCGTGCCATAACATAATGTAAGGGAGAGGTTGAAAAGATGGGTGTACTCAAAAAGTGATGGATTAATGAATTCATATACCGAATTTAAGGGCGACAATCCCTCGCACCAGATCTGGAGCCTCACAGAAACACTCAATGCACCAGAAACACTAAATTCAAATTTCAGTTTATATTTATTCACTTCCCCAAATTTTGAATGGGAATTCGGAAAAAAATTATGAAATCCTTGGAAAAATTTTGATTGTTTAATGCTTCGAATTCCAGTCTATATGTATTCCACTTTGTGGAAATTGATAGCCGAGTTTGGAAAAAAAGAGTTTGTGGAATTTTGATAGTTGAGTTTGGAAAAAATGTAAAAAAATAACAAAATAATAGTAAATAGTGGAATTCCTCAAATATGTTCACGTATTTCGTTCTAATTAGCACATCTAATATGTTCACATATTTCGTTCTAAATAGCACATCTAAGGAACATATGTATGGATTTGGTTTTTATATTTAATTTTAGTGGATATTGAGTTGGAATTTGATAGACTAATTTTTCATTATCAATTTTACTATTAAATATGATTATAAATTTTTCATAATCATCATTTATATAAATTAAAATGATCAATATCATAAATTAAAATAATTAATATGGGAAAAACAATTTTCATTAAATATAGTAATAAATTCTTCATAATCATCATCCATGTAAACTAAAATGGTCAATATTGTAAATTAAAATGGTTAATATAGGAAATACAATTATCAAAATCACGATAGTTGAGTTTCCAAAAAAGAGTTTGTGTAATTTTGATAGCAAAGTTTGGAAAAAATGCCAAAAAAATAATAATAAATAGTGGAAGTCCTCAAATATGTTCACATAAATATGATTATAAATTTTCATTATCAATTTTATTATTAAATATGATTATAAATTTCCATAATCATCATCTATGTAAATTAAAATGGTCAATATTGTAAATACAATTTTCATTAAATATTGTTAAAAATTCTTCATAATAATCATCCATGTAAATTGAAATGATCAATATTATAAATTAAAATGGTTAATATAAGAAATACAATATTGAAATGTAAATTGAAATGGTCAATATTGTAAATTAAAATGGTTAATATAAGAAATACAAATTTTCAAAATCATGAAAGGTGAGTTTCCAAAAATAATGAGTTTGTGAAATTGTAACAATTCAGTTTGGAAAAAAATCCAAAAAAATAATAGTAAATAGTGGAAGTCCTAAAATATGTTCACATATTCGGTTATAAATAGCACATCCCAATTAACATACATATGGATTTTCATTTTTTTTTTTTTTTTTAATATTGGTTTTTATATTTACTTTTAGTGGATATTGGGTTGGAATTTGATAGGGGAATTTTTCATCATCAATTTTATTATTAAATATGGTTATAAATTTTTCCTAATCATTATCTGTGTAAATTAAAATGGTTAATATATGAAATACAATTTTCATTAAATATAGTTATAAATTTTCCATAATCATCATCCATGTAAATTAAAATGGTCAATATTGTAAATTAAAATGGTTAATATAGAAAATACAATTGTCAAAATCATCATATTTAATTATTTATTTTGTTTTCAAATTCCAACATGAGTGGATAAGAAGGAAAGAGGTTTTAGTGACTTAAGGCACATCTACCTTCTATGCCTTTTTTCTAGGTTTACATACAACTAAGGGAAGAGTGTCTCCATTTGTGATTTTTTTTCTTTATTCATAACAAGAAACAACCACTTAAAGAAATATGTGTATGAGTTAATCTAGCATACTACATGACTACGTGGTTTACATACAACTAAGGGAAGAGTGTCTCCATTTGTGATTTTTTTCTTTATTCATAACAAGAAACAACCACTTAAGGAAAGTTGTGTATGGGTCAATCTAGCATACTACATGACTACGTACCATAGTATAATAGTATACGATGCAAGAGACTTTGCACAAAACCAACATGGTTCAAGGCTTTTATTTTTCCCAAACTTAAGCTATGTGCAATCTAGGGACAATTAATGCCCCTAAGCTATTTTAACATTTCTTATTGCACTATGCCAATTTCTCCAAAATTTTCACAATGCTTTGTTTAGGTAGCCAATGATAACTCATGGATTGGATTTTTTTCTTTGATGCATAGAGCCCCACCGTTGGTTCAAGCTTGCACATATATCTCTGAACACTCTAATCGATCAACCTCCCCATGAAGAAATCTCTTAGTCGTGCCAACTGTTGCTACCAAAAATGTAGGGTACAATATCTGGCATCACCATGCAAAAAATGGGAACTACTTTTTATAAAGACCATAGTCAAGAAGTCCATAGGGTAATAGCTCGAATGGTAGCAAGAAGGGATTAAGTTCTTTCTATTTCAGGTTTAATCCCTATCAAAGACAATGACCCATTGTGTCTTTGGATATAAGGGTAGGTGCTCCCAAAGATAGAGATGTGTTATGGGGTGTTTAGGGAGGTCTCAGTGCTAATTGAATCATAATAATAGTCAATCAAAATAAAACTTAAATCTCATTCAAATAATATAGACTAATTACTAATTCTCCTAGATAAAAAAAAACTTATTAAAAAAAAATTACCGTAAAAAACTAAATTTAAAGAGTGAAAAACTAAATACAATTTAATGTAACATTGCCAACACTAATATGTGTGAGGTGAAATATCCATCCCCTAACACCAACCTTTATATATCTAAAAAGACGCCTCCTTCCATCTTAATTACATTCCACTACTTTTACTAAAGATCATTGACTGCAAAGATTTTTATAATCATCATGGACGACAATAATTTTTATAATCATCATGAACATAAATAATTTACCCACGATCCCAACTAAAAATTATTAAACTAAGATTTTTATAATCATCATGGATAGCAATAATTTACCCACAATCCAAAGTAAAAGTTATTAATTTTTTTCCAATATTTCATTGAGAAACTTATACGTTTAACTCAATACATTGCGCATAAACCAATATGAATGTGTATTAACTCAAATGTTCTCTGAAAGGTTTTGGACCCTAAATCTCAAAAGCGAGACCTACCCTTAAAATGGGCCCAAGAAACCAATAGCTCCAATGTTTCCACCCCAAAAGTACCAAAATAAATGAAAAATTATATAATGGTCCATTCTAGAGCATACCTTCCTAGTTAGGGATGCTTTTGGTCCCCAAATGTTTTTTATTGAAGGAGAGGAAAATTTTCCTCTACCTTCTCCTTCGAGTACCATTTGGCCTTGGCTAGAAGTTGTCCTTTCAACCCAACCTACCAAAGTTCATATTTCCCTTGTTTGGTTGTTTTGGACTTCTTATATGAAATTATAACTCTACTTAAGCCTCTAGAGATAAGTCCTTTATGGTGGGTAATACATGCTCATTATTTTATTGGTTCAACATGGAAGGCTCATAGAGTTTTAGGTTCTCCACAATTACTACTCAGTAAATGTGCATATATGTGGGTAGATTGAGTTTGTATGCATTATCACCCACCTTCTCCAACACTTGAAAGGACCATACCACAAATCCTTAATATTCTTACCAAGACCCTGTAGCCTTTCTTTGTTTAGAGACAACCAAACTTTGTCTCCCACCTTGAATGTTTTCTCAATCATGTGCTGATAAATTCTAGGACTTGTACTTTTACAACGACTTCTTCAATGTATCTTAAACTTGCAAATGGATTTTTGTGATATTATCAACGAAATATTCATCCTTCAGTGATTCTTCTATAATGTCTTCCCGCACTCCTCCTTGTTTTCCATATACAACATCTAAGGGAGAAGGTGGAAAATAACCAAAGCAAGTTTCAAAAGGGGACTTACTAGTATAAGTATGGACTACTCTATTATAAGAGCATTGAATATAAACCGAATTTTCATCCAACGCCCTTGGATGTTTTTTATTGTAACCCTAGAAAAGTTGAATTGATTCAATTTTCAGTATTTCTGTCTTCCCATCTGTCTGTGAATGGAAAGTTATTGATCTTTTGAACTTGTGTCCATATTCTCCCAAAGTGTAGTCCAAAAGACACTGAGAAATTTATATCTCTATCTACGATGATTCTCCTTGATATCCCAAAGTGAACCTAGACCTTTTCAAAGAACATGTTTGTTGCATGTAGTCCCTTGATGGTCCTTTTACAAGGCTTGATAATGCACATCTTGCTAAAATTGTCAACCTCCATAAGAAAATAATCCTTTCCCTTCCTAGTTCTTTGAAAACTACCCATGAAATCCATGGAGATTCTCTCCCATGGTCTAGTAGGTACATGTAGGGGATGGTATAAACATTTATTTATGTTACTGGGTTTGTTGGTACAACAAAGTATGCATCCTCTAATAAATCAAGATACATATTATTGCATTCTAGGGAAATACACATACCTCTGTAAGTTGGAAACTATTTTACCAACACCAAAATTCCCTATAACTTTGGAAGTGTAAGCCGCTCTAATAAGATACAATATTTCATCGTTAGGAACATAGATCCTATCTAGATTGTAGAGAAACCCATCCCGGAGATGATAGTCACTACTACCCTCAACTTCTTCTACACAAACTTGGCCCTGTAACTACTTAAACACTTTTAAAGTCACAATCTTCTACATATTCCTCTTTGTATGCATCATGGGTGAAAGGATTAATGTGCATAAGAGTTCCCAAAGATATGAACTTAGAAGTGGGTGGATTTGAAAGCATGTCTTCCCACTTATCATTGTTTCCCTTCTTATATTTTTTGATCAAATGAAATTTTTATAAAACCCCATCCACTTGTAGCATTTGGTTTGTTGAAGCTTACTCTAGGCTTGCAAATACTGTAGTGATTGGTGATCAATGAGGACGATGGTATACTTTCCCATTAGACAGTGCTTCCAATTTTTAACAACTTGAAGTGGACCATACAGTTCCATGTCATATGTAGGGTAGTTCAAGACTCCACCATAAAATATTTTAAAATGATAGAATATTGGCTTATCTCCCTACATCAAGACTGCTCCCATAACATATCCACTTGCATCTGTATCCACTTCGAAATGTTGATTATTTCCCCATTGGAAACTATTGTTGTTGGTTGTTATGACATGGAGTGGTGAAGCCACAATTGAAAATGATGCTATAACCATCCCTTGGTACTATGTTTCCCCCCAAAAATATCCTGAATTTAGTGGAATTAACATGATTTTACCACTTGAGGATGGCCTCCATATTTGTAGGATTTATCTTGAGTTCCTCTCCACCAATCACATACCCTCAATACACCAAGAATTGTTGGGAAAATTCATATTTCTTAATATTTGCTAGTAGTTTATCTTTTTTCAAAGTATATAACACATGCATGAGATGTGAGATATACTCTTCCCGCGTAGAGTTATAAACCGATATATCATATAAGTGGACTCTTACAAATGAAGTGATAAAGTGACACACCACATCATTTATCAAACACATAAATGAATCTGGTGCATTACATAAACCAAAAGGCATTAAAAACCATTCATATAGACCTTTCCTTGTCTTGAAGGTGGTCTTCCAAGTGACTCATTCTTTAAATCGTATCTAGTGGTATCCCAATTTTAGATCCAACTTGGTGAAGTACTTGGCATGATGCAATTGATATAGAAAGTCATTGATCCTAGTAAGAGGGTTCAATTCTTGAGGGTGATCTTATTCAAATCTCTATAGTCGATACATATTCTCCAAGTCCCATCCTTCTTGGGTACCATGATAATATGTGACCCACAAGGTGAGGTGCTTGGTCTAATTACTCCCAACTCCAAGATCTTCTGTAGTTGTTTCTTTACTTCATATTCTTCTAGGATGGACAGTTTGTACATCGCAGTGTTTGGCAATGGGGAGTCAAGAAATGACTATATCTCATGTTCCACTTCCATATTAGGTGGTAACCCTTTACTATCCTATAACACGTCCTTGTACACTTGTAAAAATTCCTCCAACCAATGTTTGAACTCTTAAGTACAACCCTCCAGAGATTTCTTTACTTTTACCAATTCATCTCTTGGTATCTTCTCTCTTAACTAGAGTAATGCAAACTTCCTACTAGAACTAATCAATTTATTGGCTTGGTTAGCACCTATTAGAGATATCTTGGATTTACCTACTGTGTGCATTGGTGAGGAAGGAGTTCCCATCATTGATCACATGGTAATGATTTTCTCTTCTCATGAAGATGCATTTCTCAAATACATGTAGGGAATTCCAAACACTACACCACACACATAAAATGGTACTATGTATAACTCCACTTCATCAATATAGTTTGCACTTATAATTTTTTTTTATCTTACACTACTTAGTGTTGAAGATTGAGTAGCTTCAGAAGATATCCTTATTATATTTGACCAAGACAAACCCTAAAGAATGTTGTTATATTATATTTATTAAGACGACCATATTGTGCATTTGTAAAAGTTGTCCCTATTGTGCCTTTACAATTAAATGTAATTTAAGAGGGTAAATTGACAAGTCGGCCCATACCTAATTTAAGGAGGCCAGACTACTATTCATAAGGGAGGCTAGTGCCTCACTTTTCCACTCACTCATGAGCTCTGAAACAAGAGGAAAAGTGTGAAAGTCTTGGAGGAGATGTTGTTGTATCTAGGTGTGATGTTAAGGAGGGTTTTGGTCTATCTCTTGGTATCTCTTGGTTAAGTGGTGCACCACTCTTCCCTAGTGGAGGAGTAGAGGAGGATCTTTTGCCTTGTTAGTTATCTCTTGAGAGAAGCATTGTTCTTGGTTGGCTAATCTATATTGAGAAAGTTTGTTGGGTTTTCTCCCCCCTAGAGGGTTTCCTAGGATAATCTTTGTGTCTCTCTTGTTTTTGTGATTGTCTCTCTTTCAGTGATCTTATATATGCACCTAATGTTCTAAATGATTGTAATAATAAAGAAGAACCATAACTGCTAGTTGTATAAGTAAAATATAAACATGGTATTAGATCAGGCCTAAAAGAGACCAACTCACAGTTGATCAAGAAGTGGCCAACCTCAACGCACCCTCTCCAAAATCTAGTTTTCAGTATTGCAACTGCTGCAGAATTAGGGTTTCTGCATAAACCCTAAAGGTGACATTTTCACTATTTAAGGAAGACGTTGGAGAAAGTAACCACACCTACGAGCTTGCCCTAGGAGGGAGCATCTAGTCCATGGATTAGAATTCTGATACTTGAAAGTTTAAAAGTTAGGGTTTCCTCATAAACCCTAAGTCTGGTTGTAACTGCTGCAGATTTTGTGATAGATTTCATCCTTGAATCAATAATCTCTCTGGTAAGGTATAAAATCCTCATCCTAAAAAGTTGTTTGTTTACTTATTTCGGGTAGGATGACTACCAGTACTAAGCTTGACGAAAATCTTGAAGGAGCCGATGACTTTTGAGCATGGAAGTACAGAGTGATGCTCATTCTAGAAGAGAATGACCTTGTAAGTTTTGTTGAACAAGATATTGAAGAGCCAGAGAAAGATGAGGCCAAAGCCAAATATGAAAAGGATATAATACAATCAAAGAGGATCATTGTCCATGCCATCAAGAACCATTTGATTCCTCATGTTTCAACACTAAAAGACCCAAAGAAAATGATGGATGCCTTATTCCGTCTATTTGAAGGCAAGAAAATCAATTGGAAAATGACCTTGAGGACACAACTCAAGAATGTGAAGATGAAAAATTCAGAAATCATTCAAGCTTACTTAACAAGAGTGTCCCAGATTAAAGAACAACTTGAATCTATTGGAGAATCAGTCAAATAAGATGAGATAACAATGACCACATTAAATGGTCTTCCAAGTTATTGGGAATCCTTCATCCAAGAAATTTGCTCTAGAAGAAATTTAACTAATTTCAATAGGTTGTGGGAAGACTGTACTCAATAAGAAGCCATAGTAGAGGAAAGAAATGAAAAGATAGATAAAAATGAAGATCAAGCACTAACAGTTCACACAAGAAAAGGAAAGAACAAGAAAGAATTTCACTCTCACAAAAGATTTTAGAAACCTCACAAAAGACAAGATTCTCATAAAGACCTCTCAAGATTCGGATGCTTCATTTTCCATAAGATGGGACATATTGAAAGAAATGTTCCCCAAGAAAAAGACCAAGATAAAACAAGGAAGTTTAAAAGGCATCATGCTCATTTCGCAGGAGAATATGAACTTGATCAGAAAAGAACAAAAGAAGATGATCCATATGAACTATATCTTCTGTGATATGGGACTTAGCGCTTTTGAAGCACTTGATTCATATCAAGTGATATTGATAGCTACATCTCATTTCCTTCCACAGTAAAACTTCAAGAAGTAAAAGGGCTGGAGAATTGTTGTATCATGAGGGTCAAGTACAAGTTGTAAAGAAGTATCATCATCTAGACATCATACAGATGAAATAAAATACTCTGACAAATGTACACTCCAGGTACGCACCCTTCATATTTGATTTTATTTTTACGTTTATTAACATTATATTTTATGCATTTCTTATCTTAACTTGTTGGATCATTATCCCTGGTAGAGAATCCAACAAGGTCTCATTTAAAATCAAGAAATAGTTTCTGTTCTCGGGGGTGGCATATGTAAATACCTATGGTTGGGTGACAATGATGTGACATTGTCTATGGTAAAATGAGAACATTATAATAGAACTCACAATGTTTTGCAGTTTCTCGATGAGAAAAACTGATCAATGGATAATGAAGCCACCTTGACAGGAAGCATAATTCATTTGAAGTCTGACTCAACATTTCATATTAAGACTTGGTAGCGAACACCAAGTAAATCCTACAGAGACTCTGAGGTTATTTTATACTCAGAAGAAGTCAAGGCTCATAGGGAGCAGACATGATAATCCATGTATTTGAGATTGAGCTACCCCCAGTTCCAGATGGTGTAGATTGATCACTCTTTATATCATCAGGAAGAGTTGGTAGAGCCAGAAGGGCCTACACATAATTAATACAGTAATTAGGAAGAGACCAGCATGGCCCCATGACACTTTGTAGGATGCAAATCCATATAGCATTGATGAGCCATATTAGAGGGAGAAGATGGATCCAAAGATTATATAGACTTAGAGGGAGTCAGGATTCAGAGGGAGCATGGAGACTCAGAGTGATCTTGATCTTAGAAAGGATCAGATGGGAAAAAGAGACGTATTCCATGAATGATAGACAGATGCCATGAGTTGAGAAGAATATATCATAGCTTCAGAGACTTTTAGGAGATGTGAAATATCTTGGGAAGATTCCCTTGCTTCAGTAACAGAGGAGGAAGCCAGTTAGAAGTACTCAGATATGGATTTTTCCTTCAGACCAGAAGGGAAGTCAGTGTTGACTTCCAAGATTGATATAGAGTATCTGAGCATGCTGCAGATAAAAATATAAAGATGTACAAATCTTGATTTGTGTCCAGAGGATTCTCCCAACAAAAGGGAGAAGACTATGATGGGACACTTTCTCCAGTAATTAGAAGAAGTATATATGGAACAACAATGATCCATTAAAAGAGGTCGATGATGTATGATCCATTATGATAGAGTAGAGGAGTTACTCTTAGATTTCAACAACTACAGTCAGAATGGAGCAATCACTCTCAGTTTTAGAAAAAGCAGCTGTAGGTGTAGAGTCCCAGTTCCAAAAGGAATAGTTGCATTGAGATTAGAGGACATACTCTCTGACAGTGAGACAAAAAGTGATTTACATAAAGCACATAGAACCAACACATGATTTTGTTGATTGAGTTGTAACTGAGTAAGTGTACCAAGTTGGTACAATGTGATGTGAAAATTTGGTTCAAACAACATGAGGAAAGATATATGTTTTGCAGTGAAAGACATGATCACTTGATTATGGAAAAACATGTGATGAGGTACCTAAAGGGTAAAATCGATTATGGACCCAAATATATCTTGGATTATGAGATAAAATTTGCAGGGCTACACAGATTCAGATTGGGCAGGCAGTGTCACAGACCATAAAAGTACATCCAAATGTTGCTTTACTATGGGATCAACTGTGATATTGTGACTCAGTGAGAATAAGACATATATGGCACTTAGTTTTATAGAAGGATAGTATGTGGCAACATGGTCATCTTGTGGCGAAGCAGTGTGACTTCAGAAGTTGATTGTAATTTTTTTTGATCTCAAGTTGAAGGAAACCTGTATCTTTTATGACAACCAAAGTTGCATAAAGTTTTCAGTGAACCCATTATGTCATGAAAAATCAAAGCATATAGAGATCAAATACCATCATGGCACAAAAGAAAGAAAAAAGACTCCAATATATTGCCATCGATGTACATGTAGCATATGTGTTTTTGGAGTGATTCAGAAAGACTTCCCCAGAAGCAGGAAGTGATGTGTTCCCCAGTAGCAGGAAGTGATGTTCTCCCCAGTAGAGGGAGGTGATGCGATCCCCAGTAGAGGGAGGTGATGTGATCCCCAGAAGAGGGAAGTGATGAGCTACCCCAACATAGGTTGATAACCCTAATGCAGGTTAGTACGCTACCCGAACGTAGGTTGGTAACCCCAACGCATGATGGTACACTACCCCAATGCAAGTTGGTAACCCCAACCTAGGCTGGTACACTACCCTAATGCAGGTTTCTAACCCCAACACATGCTGGTACGCTACCCCAGTGCAGGTTGGTAACCCAATTGTAGGATGGTACGTTACCCCAACGTAGGTTGATAACCCGAACACACGTTGATATGCTACCCCAATGCAGGTTGGTAATCCCAATGCATGATGGTACACTACCAAAATGTAGGTTCGTAACCCCAACACAGGCTGGTATGCTACGCCATCTAGGTTGGTAAACCCAATGGAGGATGGTTCGCTACCCCAACACAGGTTTGTAACCCCAATGCAGGTTGGTATGTTATTCTAGTGAAAGTGTAGAAAATTCCTATGATATATAGATCCGTGATTAACAACAAGACAATAACCAAGTATGCAGAAGCAAAAAAGCAATGATGATGACCATGACAAGAAGAATACCTTCCTTCCTAAGAGGGAGTGATGAAGATTGAGCATCTTTGGAATATATCCTTATTATATTTGACCAAGAAAAAACATAAAGAATGTTATTATATTATATTTATTTAGACGACACTATTTTTCCTTTGTAAAATTCGTCCATATTCTTCCTTGACAATTAAATGTAATTTAAGAGGGTAAATTGACAAGTCATCCCAGACCTAATTTAAGGAGGTCAGACTACTATTTATAAGGGAGGTTAGCGCCTCACTTGTCCACTCACTCATGAGCTATGCAACAAGAGGACAATTGCACAAGTCTTGGAGGAGAAGCTCATGTATCTAGGTGTGATGTCAAGGAGGGTTTTGGTCTATCCCTTGATATCTCTTGATTAAGTGGTGCGGTACTCTTTCCTAGTGGAGGAGTAGAGGAGGATCTTCTGCCTTGTTATTTCTCTCTTGAGAGAAGCATTATTCTTGGTTGGCTAATCTATATTGAGGAAGTTTTCTGGGTTTTCTCCCCCTAGAGGGTTTCCCAAAATACTATTTGTGTCTCTCTTGTTTATGTGATTGTCTCTCTTTCAGTGATCTTATATATGCAACTAATGTGCTAAATGATTGTAATAATAAAGAAGAACCGTAACTGCTAGCCGTATAACTAAAATACCAACACTTAGTGACCCTAATATCTCCATCCTTATTTATCCATCCCAATGGATATAGGCGAGGATGGTGATTAGATTCCAATCCAAGCTTGATGACCAAATATTCTTTTAGGAGGTTGGATTTTGAACCAAAATCAAATAGAGCATCCACCTTTGTCTTCTTGACATATATTTTAATATGGAATATTTTAGTCATCTCCTTCTCTTACTTGGGATGAAGGCTACTTAAGTTCACCTCCTTCTACATTGTGGTGTAGAAAATGTTTTCATCTACATATGAGTTGGACTCTACCTAGTTGCTTGAATCCATGGATAGCATGTTCTTCTTTTTGGTATCCTTCTTGTGGTTCTTTGGAATAATCTCTAGATGTAGCTTCCAACAACTATCTTTGGTTTGACTTTCGATATTACAATTGTTATTGATCCGAAAATCCTTAGATGATAATTTAATTCATAAACAGACACTAACATCCAAACTGATTCAAAGAATTATGATCATCTTGACTATTTGCAAATAAACATATGAATTCACTCACTTATACAAAACCTTGTTAATGATAAACAAATTGCAAGAAACGGGGTGAAATAGAAACAAAAAGAACAATGTACATTAAACAAGTTGTTAATAGAGTTCAACCATCTTGGGCTATGTCTCTGGGTCCGCTTCCAAATGAGAGACCACTCTATTAGTGCTCAAATGATACAATAATGACTCTAACTTTTGTTTTTACAATGACTTTCTTATCTGCTGCTCAAACTCAAATATGAGTGTCAAAATCAACTTCGTCTCAAAAAATTGAAACTTTTGACTGTAAACACTCTATACTTCTCTCAAAGATCCCTATGGGATGAAAAACGATGCAAAACCAAACTTGTAGAACCTCTTGGTACACATTCCAATGTACATGCTCTCCTCCTTGAAACATAAATCTATGTCTTGCATTGGTTTAGGTGCCTAGTTTAAATAGGGGAGATTGGGGAGTCGAACCCCACCCAACTGCCTATATACCTAGATTGGCATTTATCCAAACTTAAATGCATTTCATTTGGTGGGCTTAAAAAATGGCATACGTTGGAGCATTGGTCGGAGTATTTATGTTAAGTCACGAGGGTCAGTCCGAAGGTCACGAGGTCGACCCCGACCGACGCCTATATTTGGCATATACAATTTAATATGACCTTACATACCATATTGTCTATTGGAATAGTGGTTAGACCATTGGAATATTTGCCGGAGGTCTTGGGTTCTGATCAACCGACATCATTTACACCGTACACCTATTAATTTCCTCGTCACTAGTCCAGTCACTTTCCACGTTACAACTGTGCTTTCCATGTCATATGTACAATGCCACTTGTCATCTACTACGTCAACAACGTACTGCCACGTGTCAACTTGTTGTACTTCCACGCCACCTATCTGTTGATACTGAAAGGGGGGTGAATAAGTATCAAGTACAATTTAAAACCTTTTTCAACTTATACTTAAACCATTCAATTATATCCAATGAACAATAAACAATAGTATAAGAGTCCTTTTTCAACTTATACTTAAACCATTCAATTATATCCAATGAACAATGAACAATAGTATAAGAGTTACACCACGCACAATATATGAGAAATAATCAATAGTTATTGTTCAAGGGAAGTAATGAATTCCAAAGGTAGCTACAAATTCCAAGTGTAAAGGGAGGGATAAACCTCCAAGAGGAAGATACAATCCTCCAATATCAAGAGAGAGTTGAACTCTCCATCCTTTCCCCTTCCTTCCACCCAAGAATATACGAGAGATAATAAAACTTCACATTAAATCATCACCATCAACCTTCAATTTCTACAATTATTCAATTCTTGGAATACTATGATCATGTAAACAATATTATTCAATTTATTCTCTGAAACTTCTCTAAGTTCCACTCCTTGAATCCTCCCCAAAAAGATGTTATAGAGAGAATGGTAAACCTTGTTCAATTCTGGTTTATTCAGGAGACCAAACTTGTACAGAATGCTCCGCACTCAATATTTAACATCGATCACGGCACTCGACCATGATCTGCTGGCCCAGATACGAGGCATAGGCGCTTATACCGTCGTAGAGGACACCGATCCTGTCATTCGGGTTGTGCGAGACCACGATGAACTGCAGGCTGGAAGTAAGCAATCCATAGTTCACATTCAGCTCGCGGACCATAGCGTTTTGCAGGTAGAACCGTGGCTTGTGCGGATGCAGCGCCAAGAAGATGACGAGGATCACGAACAACACAATCAAAAGGAATGCCAACAGAGGCAGCAGGAATCTCCTGAAGGGCAACTCTTCCCACCAGTGGCCATGCTTGCCACAATCATTGCGTGTCACACATCCCTTTGTTGACATGGCTGGATATCTCTGCTCGGCCCCCGAGACACAATTATGGCCACAAATTAGCGGAAAATACCAAGAATAGCACTGTAATGATCAGAGCTCAGAGCTCTACTGCTTCCGACGCTTGGTGTCAATGCGAAAATAAGAAGATTGGGTACGAAGAAACACGGGAAGGAAAGACTCTTAAAGGACGAATGGGACACACTGTATGAGAACCTTCGGTGCACCTACAAAGAAGATCCGAGCTAGGTCTACTCGAGGCGGCGAGAAACCCCCCAATGTATACAACAAAATTATTGTACTGCATTGTATTGTGTGGTGTCAAGACTGGATGTACAGAAGGAGAAAGCTGGGTATTTGGTTATTACAGGAATAGAAAGCGCAAGTTTCTCTCTCTCGGCTCGAATGGGAATACATAAGGAAATTATGTGATCATTTTATTGAGAAATATTGTAGAAATTTTGATAGTTTGACTCTTCAAATTTCAGTTTATATTTATTCACTTCCCCAAATTTTGAATGGGAATTCGGAAAAAATTATGGAATCCTGGGAAATAATGTAGAAATTTTGACTGTTTAATGTTTCGAATTTCAGTCTATATGTATTCCACTTTGTGGAAATTGATAGCTGAGTTTGAAAAAAATGAGTTTGTGGAATTTTGATAGTTGAGTTTGGAAAAAATGCCAAAAAAAATAACAAAATAATAGTAAATAGTGGAAGTCCTCAAATATGTTCACATATTCCGTTCTAAATAGCACATCCCAACTAACATAGGTATGGATTTTCAATTTTTTTTTTTTATATTGGTTTTTATATTTACTTTTAGTGGATATTGGGTTGTAATCTGATAGGGAAGTTTTGGTCATCAATTTTACAATTAAATATGGTTATAAATTTTCCATAATCATCATTTATGTAAATTAAAATGGTCATATTGTAAATTAATATAGGGAAACCAATTTTCATTAAATATGGTTATAAATTCTCCATAATCATCATCCATATAAATTAAAATGATCAATATTATAAATTAAAATAATTAATATAGGAAATACAATTGTCAAAATCATCTTAGCTAAGTTTTCAAAAAAATGAGTTGTGGAATTTTGATAGAGTTTGGAAAAAATGCCAAAAGTGGAACTCCTCAAATATGTTCACATATTCCATTCTAAATAACACATCCCAAGGATTCTCAATTTTTTTTATATTTATTCACATATTCCGTTCTAAATAGCACATCCCAAGGATTCTCAATTTTTTTTATATTTATTTTTAGTGGATATTGGGTTTATATTTATTTTTTAGTGGATATTGAGTTGGAATTTGATAGAGGAATTTTTCATCATCAATTTTATTATTAAATATGGTTATAAATTCTCCATAATTATCTATGTAAATTAAAATGATTATTATTGTAGATTAAAATGGTTGAGATAGGAAATACAATTTTCATTAAATATGGTTATAAATTCTCCATAATCATCATCCATGTAAATTAAAATGGTCAATATTGTAAATTAAAATGGTTAATATAGGAAATACAATTTTCATTAAATATGGCTATAAATTCTCCATAATCATCATCCATGTAAATTAAAATGGTCAATATTATAAATTAAAATTTGAGTGGTAAGTCTAAGGAGGTATACATACTCTACCCTACTCTGGATTTGAACTTGTGACTTCTCAGTAGGAAGAATGTCTCCATTTGTGATTTTTTTTCTTAAGAAAAGATGTTTATGGGTCAATCTAGCATACTACATGCAAGAGATTTACAAAACCAACATGGTTCAAGGCTTTTATTTTTCCCACACTTAAGCTGTGTGCAATCTAGGGGCAATTAATGCTCCTAAGCTATTTTAACATTTTCTTATTACACTATGCCAATTTCTCCAAAATTTCCATAATGCTTTGTTTAGGTAGCCAATAATAACTCATTGATTGGATTTTTTTCTTTGACGATATCCTATCCCTATGATGCATAAATCCCCCCATGATGCATAGATCCCCATCGTTGGTTCAAGCTTGGACATATACCTCTGAAGACTCTAATCGATCAACCTCCCCATGAGGAAATCTCTTAGTTGTGCCAACTGTTGCTACCACAAATGTAGGGTACATTATCTGGCATCAACATGCAAAAAATGGGAACTATTTTTAATAAATACCATAATCAATAAGGGTAGCAGGTGCGGGGGGAGTCATCTATGATTTCGATGGACAAAAAGTAGCTAATTTTTCCTGGGGTTTGGGGAAAACAACCAACAACAGAGCAGAGACCCTAGCAGTTTACATGGGGGTAAAACTAGCTCACGAGAAAAGTATCCAAACTATAACAGTGATAGGAGATTATGAAATTGTTGTAAAGGAGCTTCAGGGTCTCTCAACCTCAACAAATCACCCACCCAATGCCCTCAACTCACGTATATATACCCTGGAGAAGCAATTCACCAGTTTACGCTTCTTCCATACTCTTTGTGCTCAGAACACCAAGGCCGATAACCTAGCTAAAGTAGCAAAAGCCCTGGAACAGAGCCATCTAATCATCAACCAAGTCTCCTCTCATGCCTGGCTGCCTTAACTGCGCCTCTTCATTCTCTCTTCCTCCCACTATTAGGAACTATTCTATTAAGC
>ML796805.1:121127-142410 GCA_009831015.1 Picea engelmannii | reverse complement strand
CTTGCATGTAATATACCAGATATAAAAAGTATGCAGAACATAAATAAAATGCTAGAAATGGCAGAATAACAGTAATATAACCAGAACAATCACCACAATAAAACTGAAATGATATGATAATAACAACCATTCTGAGAGAAATGTTCATGGACCTCTTCAAGGGGGCAACCTCCAGTCGAGCAAAGCTCTATTACAATAATCTCCAAGCTAGGGTTCTCATACCCTCGACTCTTATTATCTAGAGGAAGATCCTTCTAGAAGCGAAAGCTTCTATTAGGTCTTCTTACATTCGACTTATTCTATTTTATTGCAAGGCCTTATTAATATTGACCTTTATTACATCTGAATATATTGTTCTACCTATGTGTGGGTTAGGACCCTAACATGTCCTCCCCCTTAACAATAACCTTGTCCTCAAGGCTTGAGATGTGGAAATTGTTGCAGAATGGTAGCTGGTTCCCAAGTGGCATCTGCTGGAGTTGTATCTTTCCATTGGACTAACACTTCCTTGATGGTTCTCTGATGCAGGCGATGCTCACGTTGGTCCAAAACTGCTTGTGGCTGTATCAAAATGGATCCTTCTTCAGCTAACTCGGGAAGGTTGGTTTGAATTTGGCACTTAGTTCCAATCACCTTCTTTAAGAATGAAACATGAAAAACAAGATGTAGCTTTGAATGATTGGGCAAAGCTAACTGATAGGCTACTTGTCCCACACACTTGAGAATGGTATAAGGACCATAAAATTTGGGCGCTAGCTTCTGAAAATGCTCGGCCTTGAGGGAAGTTTGCTTGTAAGGTTGCAGTCGAAGAAACACCTAATCCCCTTCTGCAAATTGACATTCAGAGCGAACTTGATCTGCTTGTTGCTTCATGCGATTCTGTGCCATGACCAAATTCTCTTTAAGGGTACGTAGAATAGCCTCTCGAACTGTAAGTGTTTGGTCAACTGCTTGGACCTTTGAGACACCAGGTAAGTATGAGAAAACTTAAGGTGGCTTCTGTCCATATATCGCTTCAAAAGGAGTCATGCATGTAGTTGTATGGTATGAAGTGTTGTACCACCATTCAACTAGGGGTAACCATTGAGCCCACTGATCTTTCTTTTCCGAGGCAAAACACCTCAAATATGTTTCCAAACACTTGTTGACAACTTCCGTTTGGCCATCAGTCTGGGGATGATAAGTTGTGCTGAGATGCAATTGGGTGCCTTGTAGCTTGAACAGTTCTTGCCAAAAATTGCTTGTGAAAGTTGGGTTGCGATCAGAAACAATAGAGTGTGGCATGCCATGAAGTTTGAAGACCCGATCCATGAAAATTTGGGCCACCATGGATGCTGTAAACGGGTGTTGAAGAGTGCAGAAATGAGCATACTTGGAAAGGCGATCAACAAACACCATTATGACTAATTTATTTCCCGATTTGGGTAAGCCTGTAATAAAATCCATAGAGCTATGCTTCCAAATAGCAGGTGGAATCGGAAGTGGTTGTAGTGTGCCCAGAGATTTGACTATTTCTCTCTTGTTGTGTTGACACACATCACATTCGATGACAAAATTACGAATGTCCTGTTTCATACCATCCCAGAAAAAATAACGTTTGACCCTGTCATAGGTTTTGGTGAATCTGGAGTGCCCCGTTGTTGGTGTAGCATGAAGCTCAGAAAGGACCATGGATTTAAGCTTTGATTGTTTAGTTACATACAAATGACCTTTGTATCGAAGCTCATCATGGAGCCAAGAGTACCCTGGGGAAGCTAGAGCATTGGACTGCAATTGTTGGATTAGATGCAAAATTTTGGGATCTTGTAGCCATTCCTGGTGAACGGGTTGGAGCCAATATGGTACAATGAAGGAAGGAGAAAGGGATCCTTCATCTTCATATTTTCGGGAAAGTGCATATGCCACCACATTGTCTTTGCCTCTCTTGTAAATTATCTCATAATCATATCCAAAGAGCTTAGTCACCCATTTTTGTTGTTTCAGGGAGGAAATGCGTTGTTCTAGAAAATACTTGAGGCTTTGATGGTCTCTCTTAATTTGGAAATGATTCCCCAATAGATAAGGGCGCCACAGATCAATGACATGCAGAATAACCAACATTTTATTTTCATAGATTGATTTGCCTAGATTTCTTTCAGATAGTTGCTTGCTGGTAAAGGCCAAAGGCCAACCCTCTTGCATAAGGACAACACCAATTCCTTTCCATTAGGCATCACATTCCAAGACAAAGGTCTTTGTGAAATCAAGAAGGGCCAGGATTGGAGTGGTGCACATGGCCATCTTCAAGGTTTGAAAAGATTGAGTAGCAGCTAGAGTCCAAGTGAAATATTTATTTTTTAGAAGAGCAGTGAGAGGTGTTGCAATCTTTCCATAATTCTTAACAAAATTGCGATAATAACCTGTTAAACCCAGAAATCCACGCAAGATTTTGAGAGTCTTTGGGTGAGTCCGGTCTTGCATAGCTTTAATCTTTTTTGGATCCACCCTGACACCATCCTTTCCAACCAGATGACCCAAGTATTCTACTTCTAAGGCACCAAAATCACATTTAGACTGTTTCAGGAAAAGTCGGTGCTAAAAGAGTAGATGGAGAACTCGATCCACATGAGCAAGATGGTCTGTCCAGGTTTTTCTATAGATGAGGATATCATCAAAGAAAAATAAGACAAAATGACGGAGAAAAGGATGGAAGACATGATTCATGAGGCTTTGGAAGGTGGAGGGGGCATTACACAAGCCAAAGGGCATGACCAAAAACTCATAGTGGCCCTCATGAGTTCTAAAGGAAGTCTTGGGAATGTTTGCCTCTTTCATATGTATTTGGTGGTAGCCCAAACGAAGATCAAGTTTAGTAAAGAATTGGACACCATTCAATTCATCCAGGAGGTCATCAATGACATGAATGGGAAATTTGTCTTTAATGGTAAGTTTATTGAGGGAACAGAAGTCAGGACACATTCGCCAAGAACCTTCTTTCTTCAGGACCATGACCACAGGAGAAGAGTAGGGGATCGTACTAGGGCAGATAACGCCTGCATTAAGGAGTTCCTGGACCATTTTCTCAATTTCATTTTTTTGGGAAAAGGGGTGACGATACAGATGGATATTGGGAGAAAGGCTTCCGGGCACAAGGGAAATGGAATAATCATGAATACCATGGGAAAGAGGGAGTCCCTAGGGAGTGGAAAAGACCACTTGATGTCTAGAAAGGATGGCTTGGATGTCTTGCGGCACCAAGGGTGTCTCTATTGCTTATATGGCATGGAGTTGAGCAATAACACCATAATGACCTTTTTTGAGCATCTTTTCCATGCGATGGGAACTAATGTTCTCAGGTGAACTGGAGGTGATGCCTTGGAACTTATATTGGTAGCCCTCCTGGTCGAATTGCATGGTTAATTCCTTAAAATTCATGAGAATGGGACCCAAAGTCCTTAGCCAGTTTGCACCCAACACAATGTCACAACCGCCCATGTCGATAGCAAACATATGAGATTTTAGGTGGTAGTCACCAATTTGGAGACACACATTTTCACAATTCCCTCCACATTTCATTGAGCCACCATTAGCAATCATGATTTGGAAATTATTGACGGCATGGATGTAGCAATGAGTTTCTTAGGCAATGCAACGATGAATAACATTATGGGTGCTTCCACTATCAACTAGAATGATGACCTTCCGACGCTTGATGTAACCGATTAGCTTGAGGGTTTGGGGGGCGGAGAAGCTAGTGAGAGCATTGAGGGAAATGACCGATTCTACTTTGGGAGGGTCTGAGGGAGGGGTTATGTCAGTGGTTTCAGGGGACTCAGACACAAGGGGAGTTTCAACATCCTCTTCTGAAATATCCTTGGAGATGGCCATAAAAATCTTTTGTTCCTTACACTTGTGGCCTGGGAAATATTTGTCATCACAATTATAGAAAAGGCCTTTGAGTTGGCATTCAACCATTTCAGCCCTGGTCAATTTTTGGATCTTTAGTGGAGTGGAGGGAGTAGTGGGATTTACTAGCTTAGGGCAAGGGATAAAGGAGGGTTTTTGGTTTTGAGAAGATACAACCTGTTGTGCTTCTTTATCTCTTTTAGTAGCCTCCACCTAACTCTGAGGCTGATCCATGAGGACATGGGCCTGAATCTCATCCTCGAGGCCACTAATAAAATACTCTCGGAAAAAGGCATCATACATGCCCTCTGTCCGAAAATCTAGGCGCTCAAAGGCAGCTATAAAGTCTTCCATTGTTCTTGATTGTTTCAACTTCATCAAGCGGCCCAAATGGTTGGTGTCAGTGTCAAAGCGTTCATAAAGCTCTGCCACAAAGTGTGTCCAAGCAATATACCCTTGATGGAAAGTTTTTCTCCATTGCCACCATTACCACCATTGCCAACGTTCTTGATCTAGATGGAGAACACCATACTAGAGTTTGGTCAAGTCATCTGTAATGTCGTATAAAGAGAAATAATGTTCCATTTGGGTTACCCAACCAGTGGGGTCCGAGCCATCAAATTTGGTCACATCCACCTACGGAAGGCGTAGGTCACGTTGAAAGTGATGATGCTGAAAGTTATGGGAATGAGAGGAATGTTCACCTTCAATATGTGGGGGTGAGTCAGAGGAAGGGTTATCTGTAGGGATATGAAGCTTGGTGCAGAGTGACGAAAAGACAGATTCAAGCTGGGTGGTTAGGTCTTGCTTGATTTCCTCCATTGAGGACTGCATGGTTGTATTGATGGTGACAACATTGGCACTGAGTTGTTTCACTTCTTGTTGGGTCTTGGTGAGACTAGATTGCAAGGTATTGAAGCGAGTTTCAAAGTCTTGGCTATGGGTATGGGCCATGAGGACAAGGGCACCGAAAAGGGGTGGGTGGGGTCAATTTTTTTTTCTTCGAAAAATGATATGTATGAATGTGATAAGGGAGAAGAGATGAATCCAATGGAATATGTCTCAAATAATGGTGAAAAAAATTCCAGAATTTTTTTCTTTTTACACTTACGGAGTTATACTTCGGTCTGAGGAATACTGGAATGATGAAATGCCCAAATTCTTAACCAGAAAGAAATGTGTAGTTACTTGGAAACCCAAACACAGTTGCGCGACAATAGATCTTGTCTATTTTGATTTGTTTATGTTGTTGTACCTAAGGGTTAGGTATTCAAGGGTTCTACAGAAAAGGGTTTTCCTTGTGTTATAGCTCTCTGATATACGTGCGAGGTCCAACAGTAGTACTCGACCCAATATCTCAGGGCACTAAATAAGGAGGATAGATCGTACCCTTAGTCATACTACCTGACTACCCAGGTACTAGAGAGTATCTTCCCGAGTGTTGTTCTCGGTGGCACTATAGTAGTTAGGCGATCGATCGATTTATCTAAAGAGGGCTTCAGAAAATCTAGGCCGATCCGTACACAGGTGTTTTCTGATGCGCTACCACTCGAAGGGGTACGGACAGGGGTTACAAGGGTGGCCAACAGATGTGTTCTTAAGAACCACTTGTATTTCCTGCATGTATGAATCGCCCAACCATGGTTTTATGCACGTAACGAAAGATCTCTGTGGATTAAAGACGTCGGAATACATCTCTACCCTGAAAAAAAATTTACCCATAATTTCTGCCAAGGAAAGTGCTCTGATACCACTTGTAATATACCAGATATAAAAAGTATGTAGAAAAAAAATAAAATGCTAGAAATGGCAGAATAACAATAATATAACCAGAACAATCACCACAATAACACTGAAATGATATAAGAATAACAACAGAAATATCACTTTGATTCTGAGATAAATGTTCACGAGCCTCTTCGAGGGGGCAGCCTCCAGTCGAGTAGAGCTCTATTACAATAATATCCAAGCTAGGGTTCTCATACCCTCAACTCTTTTTTATATTTAATATGTCTATCAAAAGAAGCATCTAGAGGAAGATCCTTCTAGAAGAGGAAGCTTCTATTAGGTCTTCTTACATTCGACTTATTCTATTTTATTGCAAGGCCTTATTAATATTGACCTTTATTACATCTGAGTATATTGTTCTACCTATGTGTGGGTTAGGACCCTAACATCGCACCCCTCCTCCCCTCCCTTTTCCCCCCTCCCCGACCCTTGTGGTCTCCCCCATCCCCTTCCCCTCGCTCGAATGGGCCCCACTCCCCTTGGAACGTGGCCCCCCTTCACATCCCACATGCCTTCTCTCTTCCTCCCTGTGTCATTTCTCACTCTGCACTCGATCGCCCTTATATTTGAGGATCTCTACTTGCATTCCCTGACGACCAACCACAACCCCATGGCGTCACCTTTGTCCTCTCATCTTGCGCGAAGTCACCTTTGCTTGTGGGCGATAATGGCTCCCATTACCTTCAACGGTTTGTTGTTTAACTCTCATGGTTGTTGCAGATTTCTCTCAGTGTCTTCCTTTGGCTCTTCATACCACTCGTCCTTCACCGAGGTTGGCTCTTCTCCTCTGCTCTTTCCTTCTGCACCCTTCTCTCTATGAGTCTCTGCTTAATTTGCTTGTTCGGTTCCCACTCGCCTCTCCTACTCCCGAACCTTCACACCAACATGTGGCGGGGATTAAGAGCTTCATGCTCTTGCCCAAATTACATCTCAGAAGAGCTTCGAGAGCAGTTTCGAGCACTCCAAAGAGACTGTAGGAGGATGGAGGAGCACATAGACGCACGACATCGAGATCTTCTGTGGGAAAACCAGGGGATACATGAGGATTTGGCAGGCCTTTAGACACAGTTGTTGCAACAAGAAATCCACCATAATCAAGAGCTGGTAATAGTTTTAAGGGGAGTCAATAGAAATACAAGACAACTTGGGGTTGTTACCCAACAATTGGGAAATCCTTAGTAACCAACGAACTTAGTTGGCACTGGCGAATCTCAACTCCCCTTTTCTTTTCATTATGTAGCCAGTAACGACCATCATGCTCCCACAACTCCAGGATTCGCAGGCCGCCATTACACAGAAGAGAACCAAGACCACCATTATGCAGAGAAGAACCTAGTAGAGGCGAATCTAGAACCTCGACTGGCGGAACAACAGGAAGATCTTGGGCAACCTCATAACTATTAATCAGGTCTTTTATGAAATGTAAATTTTTGTTGTTGTTAAATGTGTATATCGTCATTTTTACATGGCAAAATTGCAGCTCATATGGAGAAGCTGATATAGTTTTCTTAGGCCTCAATAGACAATTAAGCCCTTTTGGAAGCAACATAGGTGCTCACACCCTACCACATGCATTTTTTGAAATTTTGCAGCCATCTTTTTAATATAAAACCACCCCAACCATTTCTATTAAAAAACAATAAAGACCATAATCAAGAAGTCCATAGGGTAATAGCTCGAATGGTAGCAAGAAGGGATTAAGTTCTTTCCCTTTCAGGTTTAATCCCTATCAAGAACATTGACCTATTTTGTCTTTGGATATAAGGGTAGGTGCTCCCAAAGATAGAGATGTGCCATGGAATGTTTAGAGAGGTCTCAGTGCTAGTTGAATCACGACTTTCTTAATAAATATGACTTACACATTATTTTATTTAGCTTTTAAATTCTATAATAATAATCAATCAAAATCAAACTTAAATCTCATTCAAATAATATAAATTAATTAGTAATTCTCCTAAATTCAAAAAAGCTTATTAAAAAAACTTTACCATAAAAAAAACTAAATACAATTTAATGTAACATTACCCACACTAACACTAATATACTAATATGAGTGAGGTGAAATATCCATCCCATAACACCAACCTTTTTAGATATCTAAAAAGGAAGCTTCCTTCCATCTTAATTACATTCCACTACTTTTACTAATGATCATTGTCTGCAAAGATTTTTATAAACATCATGAACGGCAATAGTTTACCCACGATCCCAACTAAAAATTATTAAACTAAAATTTTTATAATCATCATGGATAGAAATAATTTACCCACAATCCAAACTAAAAGTTATTAAACTTTTTCCAATATTTCATTGAGAAACTTATACGTTTTAACTGCGCATAAACCAATATGAATAAGTATTATGATAACAGTGTAACCACAACCCATGTTTAATACTCTTGAAAAATCATAAAGCTTAACTCAACCCCCCATATGGGTCCACTCAATCTTTTATAAGTATTTATATTATTTTATAATAAGACTTTAATTACAATTACAATTAATAACATAGTCTAAAGGTTTTACCTTTTGGCTATTTTTTCATCATTTTTTTTTGTTTGATTTTACTCGAAATTTGATGTGGAATGGTTGGATCTGTAGATTCAAAAAGATGTATGTTTTTGTTGAACATTTTTACAGATTTTATATTAGTAACTAATACTTATGTTGCTAAGTATTCTATTTACGCATATATCTCTGAAAATCAGATCTCAAGAAAGATATATTAGTTGTAGATATGATTTCTGCATATTCTCATTTTAATGACAATTGAATGCACTAGATTGATAAAAATGATACAAAATAATGATAACTTCAAGGTGAGGATCAAGCTGCAAGCTTATGGTAGTGAGGGGTATTATTCCAAGTTTATTACACCAAGTTTTCAAGGTAAGGATCAAGCTACAAGCTTATGGTAGTGAGGGGTATTACTCCAAGTTTATTACACCAAGTTTTCAGATGTACTGTGTCTAATTTTTTTTTCTCTTCTCTCATATTCTTCTTCTTAATCAACTCTTTATCTTCTTGGGTAAGCATGGAGACCAATCTCCGACTTGGCATAAAGCTATTGAGATACCCCATTTACTAGGGTAACTACATATGGTTTTATACAATATGATTTTATAAAATAGTTTGCAACTATTACAACAATTATTCATTATTCTGTATATTCTATTATGTTTTATTATAAATAGTCATGACATGAAAATATCAATGTAAGGAGAGTTACAATTATTATTATTTGTTTCTTTGAACAACTAATTACATACTAGCATTCCTTTTAGTTCCTATGCATGATTCCAACATGTAATTTAGGACAATGGCTCACACATAGGAAACCTTCTCTATTTCCTAATAGGAGCCCAAATCGAAATTTAACAACTATTGTCACTTGTAGTTTTGCCTACATTCTTACTTGCAATAGTGTATGTGCATAAAATCGTACATGCTTACTTGCAACAGTGTATGTACAACATGATTTGCATAAGAAAAATCAATATACAAATTGTATTCCATAATTTATTTTAATAGAAAGCATTGAAGTTTCTTTCAGATATAATTAAATACGAAAAATACCTAAAATGAGAAGTTTGATTCAACTAGTAAATTCTTGATCGCTAACCTTGTCTATTATTAAAATTTTTGTTTATGAATATTAACTTTTCACTTGCAACAAGGCTCACCCCACTTCCATATAAGAGATCCCCTCGACCTCTTGTCCCCCAAGCCCAACCAGATGGTATCAACACAAAGATGAACCACATGATATGGATTTCTATTTGAATTGTTTTATCTTCTTTTATTTCTTTTATTTCTCTAGCTCAAACTCTTTCCCTTTTTCCTCAAGCTCTTTCGTCATAAAATATCTTATCATATTCTACAACCTTTTACTATGTACTGTTTTATTTTAGATTGTATTTTTTTAATATTAGTAGTTTAACACAAACATTATTGAAATACGTTGAACCTAAAATAAAAGAGACAAGCAATAACACACCATCCACACAATGAACACAATATGTACCTTGGTAAAAACCAAGAAAGACAATGAAGCTTATGCTTTTCTCTTTTCTTCCCAGTGATGAAATGAAAATACAAAGTAAGGGGCACTCACTATGGAGATGCAATGGACAATGTGGCAAATATGGATACTATATGATATTTACTTCCTTTCTTCTGATTCAATATCTCACTTTGAATGATGTACTCTCATATGGAACAATACTCAATACAATAAGAATGGAACCCCTTCCTTTCCTAGCAGCCCAATAGTTAACATACCCTAATAGTTGCCTAGGTTTAGGGTTAGGGTTTTTGTATGCATCGATGCCCAATTCATGTTAGAGTTTTGGACTCTCTAGAATCTTCTTAAAAGTTCAAAAAATGTGACTAGTGCCACATGTGTAAATAATGGAAGTTGATGTTTGGTCCACTTGGTACCATGATGGTCAATGGGATAAGTCAACTTCTACATAAGAACTCTGATTGAGGTGATCTTTGTGTCATTGAAAATCTCTCAAATTGTAGAACAACTTTAAGAGGATGGGAGCTATGCCCACAAATGTTTGACCCAAGAAACAATTGTTTAAGGCCTCAAATGTGATCCGAAAGGTTTTGGACCCTAAATCTCAAAGGGGAGACCTACCCCTAAAATGGGCCCAAGAAACCAATAGCTCCAATGTTTCCACCCAAAAAGTATCAAAATAGATGAAAAATTATATAATGGTTCATTATAGATCATACCTTCCTAGTTAGGGATGCTTTTGGTCCCCAAATGTTTTTATTGAAGGAGAGGAAAATTTTCCTCTACCTTCTCCTTGGAGTACCATTTGGCCTTGGCTAGAAGTTGTCCTTTCAACCCAACCTACCATAGTTCATACTTCCCTTGTCTGGTTGTTTTGGACTTCTTCTATGAAATTGTAACTCTACTAAAGCCTCTAGAGAATAGTCCTTTATGGTGGGTAATACATTCTCATTAGTTTATTGGTCCAACATGGAAGGCTCATAGATTTTTAGTTTCTCCATAATTACTACTCAATAAATGTGCATATATGTGGGTAGATTGAGTTTGTATGCATTATCACCCACCTTCTCTAACACTTCAAAAAGACCATACCACAAATCCTTAATATTCTTACCAATACCCTATAGCTTTTCTTTGTTTAGATAGAACCAAACTTTGTATCCCACCTTGAATGTTTTCTCAATCACGCATTGATAATTATAGGCCTTGTACTTTTACAACGACTTCTTCAATGTATCCTAAAATTGTAAATGGATTTTCGTGATCTTATCAACGAAAGATTTATCCTTCAATGATTTTCCTATAGTGTCTTCCCTCACTCCTCCTTTTTTTCCATATACAACATCTAAGGGAGAAGGTGGAAAATACCCAAAGCAAGTTTCAAAAGGGGACTTACTAGTATAAGTATGGACTAGTCTATTATAAGAGCGCTGAATATAAATTGAATTTTCATCCAACGCCCTTTGATGTTTCTGATTGTAACCCTAGAAAAGTTGAATTGATTCAATTTTCAGTACTTTTGTCTTCCCATCTGTCTTTGAATGGAAAGTTATTGATCTTTTGAAATTGTGTCCATATTCTACCAAAGTGTAGTCCAAAAGACACTGAGAAATTTGTATCTCTATTTACGATGATGCTCCTTGATATCCCAAAGTGAACCTAGACCTTTTCAAAGAACATGTTTGTTGCATCTAGTCCCTTGATGGTCCTTTTACAAGGCTTGGGAATGCACATCTTGCTAAACTTGTCAACCTCCATAAGAAAATAATCATGTCCCTTCCTAGTTCTTGGAAAACTACCCATGAAATCCATGGCGTTTCTCTCCCATGGTCTAGTAGGTACATGTAGGGGATGGTATAAACATTTATTTATGTTACTGGGTTTGTTGGTGCAACAAAGTATGCATCCTCTAATAAATCAAGATACATATTCTTGCATTCTAGGGAAATACACATACCTCTGTATGTTGGAAACTATCTTCCCAACACCAAAATTCCCTATAACTTTGGAAGTGTGAGCCTCTCTAATAAGCTACAATATTTCAAAGTTAGGAACATAGAGCCTATCTAGATTGTAGAGAAACCCATCTTGAAGATAATAGTCAATACTAACATCACCTTCTTCTACACAAACTTGGCCTTGTAACTACTTAAACACTTTTAAAGTCACAATCTTCTACATATGCTTCATTGTATGCATCATGAGTGAAAGGATTTACGTGCATAAGAGTTTCCAAGGATATGAACTCAGAAGTGAGTGTCTTTGAAAGCATGTCTTCCCACTTATCATTGTTTCCCTTCTTATATTTTTTGATCAAATGATTTTTTTATAAAACCCCATCCACTTGTAGCATTTGGTTTGTTGAAGCTTACTCTAGGGTTGCAAATAATGTAATGATTGGTGATCAATGAGGATGATGGTATACTTTCCCATCAGATAGTGCTTCCACTTTTTAACAACTTGACGTGGATCATATAGTTCCATGTCATATGTAGGGTAGTTCAAGACTCCACCATAAAATATTTTAAAATGATAGAATATTGGCTTATCTCCCTACATCAAGATTGCTCCCATAACATATCCACTTGCATATGTCTCCACTTCGAAAGGATTTTGCAAATTAGGCAATGAAATAATTGGTGTTTGAATAATATTTTGTTTCATCTCATCAAAATATTTGTGTTGATTCTTTCCCTATTGGAAACTATTGTTGTTGGTTGTTATGACATGGAGTGGTGAAACCACAATTGAAAAGGATGTTATAACCATCCCTTGGTACTATGTTTCCCCAAAAACATCTCTCTAGTTTAGTGGAATTGACATGAGTTTACCACTTGAGGATGGCCTCCATATTTGTAGGATCTATCTTGAGTTCTCCTCCACCAATCACATACACTCAATACACCATGATTTGCTGGGAAAATTCATATTTCAATATTTTCTAGTAGTTTATCCCTTTTCAAAGTATATAACACATGCATGATATGTAAGAAATACTCTTCCCACATAGAGTTATAAACCAATATATCATATAAGTGGACTCTTACAAATGAAGTGAGAAAGGGACACAAAACATCATTTATCAAACAAATAAATGAATCTGGTGCATTACATAAACCAAAAGACATTAAAACCATTCATATAGACCTTTCATTGTCTTGAAGGTGGTCTTCCAAGTGACTCGTTCTTTAAATTATACCCAGTGGTATCCCAAATTGAGATCCAACTTGGTGAAGTACTTGGCATGTTGCAATTGATATAGCAAGTCATCGATCCTAGTAAGAGGGCACAATTCTTGAGGGTAATCTTATTCAAATCTATATAGTCGATACATATTCTCCAAGTCCCATCCTTCTTGAGTACCATGATGATATGTGACCCACAAGGTGAGGTGCTGGGTCAAATTAATCCCAACTCCAATAGCTTCTGCAATTGTTTCTTTACATCATATTCTTCCAGGATGGACAGTTTGTACATCCCAATGTTTGGAAATGGGGAGTCAAGAAATGAATATATCTCATGTTCCACTTCCCTATTAGGTGGTAACCCTTTACAATCCTAGAACACTTCCTTGTACACTTGTAAAATTTCCTCCAACTAATGTTTTCACTATTAAGTACATCCCTCTAGAGATTCATTTACTTTTACCAATTCATCTCTTGGTTTCTTCTCTCTTAAGAAGAGTAATGAAAACTTCCTACTAGAACTAATCAATTTATTGGCTTAGTTAGCACTTACTAGAGATATCTTGGATTTACCTAGTGTGTGCATTGGTGATGAAGGAGTTCCCATCCTTGATCACATGGTAACAATTTTCTCTTCTCATGAATATGCATTTCTCATATACATGTAGGGAATTCCAAACACTACACCACACACATCAAATGGTACTATGTATACCTCCACTTCATCAATATAGTTTTCACTTATAAAAAAATTGATCTTACACTACTTAGTGTTGAAGATTGAGTAGCTTCAGAAGATATCCTTATTATATTTGACCAAGACAAACCCTAAATAATGTTGTTATATTATATTTATTAAGACAAACATATTGTGCCTTTGTAAAAGTCGGCACTATTGTGCCTTTACAATTAAATCTAATTTAAGAGGGTAAACTGACAAGTCGACCCATACCTAATTTAAGGAGGCCAGACTACTATTTATAAGGGAGGCTAGAATCTCACTTGTCCACTCATTCATGAGCTCTACAACAAGAGGAAAAGTGTGCAAGTCTTGGAGGAGAAGTTGTTGTATCTAGGTGTGATGTCAAGGAAGATTTTGGTCTATCTCTTGGTATCTATTGGTTAAGTGGTGCGCCACTCTTTCCTAGTGGAGGAGTAGAGGAGGATCTTCTGCCTTGTTAGTTATCTCTTGAGAGAAGCATTGTTCTTGTTTGGATAATCTATATTGAGGAATTTTGCTAGGTTTCCCCCCCAGAGGGTTTCCCAGGATAATCTTTGTGTCTCTCTTGTTTCTGTGATTGTCTTTCTTTCAATGATCTTATATATGAAACTAATGTTATAAATTATTGTAATACTAAAGAAGAACCATAACTGCTAGTTGTATAAGTAAAATATCAACATGGTATCAGATCAGGCCTAAAAGATACCAACTCATAGTTTATCAAGAAGTGGCTAGCCTCAACACACCCTCTCCAAAATCTATTTTTCAGTATTGCATCTGCTACAGAATTAGGGTTTTCGCATAAACCCTAAATGTGACATGTTCATTGTTTACAGAAGACGTTGGAGAAATTAATCACACCTAGGAGCTTTCCCTAGGAAGGCGCATCTAGTCCTTGGATCAGAATTTCGAGATTTGGAAATTGAAAAATTAGGGTTTCCTCATAAATCCTAAGTCCGGTTGCAATTGCTGCAGATTTTGTGATAGATTTCATCCTTGACTCAACAATCTCTCTGGTAAGGTCTAAAATACTCATCTTGAAAATTTATTTGTTTACTTGTTCTGGGCAGGATGACTACCAGTACTAATCTTGACGAAAATCTTAAAGGAGCCGATGACTTCTGAGCATCGAAGTACAGAGTGATGCTCATTCTAGAAGAGAATGACCTTGTAAGTTTTGTTGAACAAGATATTGAAGAGCCAGAGGAAGATGAGGCTAAAGCCAAATATGAGAAGGATATAATCAAAGCAAAGAGGACCATTTCTGATTCCATCAAGAACCATTTGATTCCTCATGTTTCAGCACTAAAAAATCCAAAGCAAATGATGGATGCCTTATCCCGTCTATTTGAAGGCAAGAAAATAAATCAGAAAATGACCTTGAGGACACAACTCAAGAATGTGAAGATGCAAAATTCAGAAACCATTCAAGCTTACTTCACAAGAGTGTCCTAGATTAAAGAACAACTTGAAGCTATTGTAGACTCAGTCGAAGAAGTTGAGATAATGATGACCACATTAAATGGTCTTCCAAATTTTTCAGAATCCTTCATCCAAGGAATCTTCTCTAGAAGAAATTTAACTAAGTTCAACAGGTTGTGGGAATACTGTACTCAAGAAGAAGCCATATTAGAGGAAGGAAAGGAAAAGATAGAGAACAATGAAGATCAAGCACTAATAGTTCACACAAGAACAAGAAATAAGTTCAGAAACCTCACAAAAGACAAGATTCTCATAAAGACCTCTCAAGTTCCAGATGCTTCATTTTCTAGAAGATGGGACATATTGAAAGAAATTTTCCCCAAGAAAAAGACCAAGATAAAACCAGGATTTTTAAAAGGCATCATGCTCAGTTCGCAGAAGAAGATGAACCTGATTAGAAAAGAACAAAAGAAGATGATCCAGATGAACTATATCTTCTGTGATATGGGACTTAGCGCTTCCGAAACACTTGATTCATATCAAGTGATATTGATAGCTACATCTCATTTCCTTCCACACTAAAACTTCAAGAAATAAAAGAGCTTGAGAATTGTTGTATCATGAGGGTCAAGTACAAGTTGTAAAGAAGTATCATCATCCAGACATCATATAGATCAAAGAAAATAGTTGGACAAATGTACGCTCCAGGTACACACCCTTCATATTTGATTTCATTTTTAAGTTTATTAACATTATATTTTATGCATTTCTTATCTTAGCTTGTTGGATTATTATCCCTGGTATGAGAATCCAACAAGGTCTCATTTAAAATCAAGAGATAGTTTATGTTCTCAGGGGTGGAATATGTAAATGCCTATGGTTGGGTGACAATGGTGTGACATTGTATATGGTAAAATGAGAACATTAGAATATAACTCACAATGTTTTTAAATTTCCCGATGAGAAGAACTGATCAATGGATAATGAAGCCAGCTTGACAGGAAGCATAATTTGTTTGAAGTCTGACTCAACTTTTCATATTAAGACTTGGTATCCAACACCAAGTTAATCCTATAGAGACTCATAGGTTATTGTATATTCAAAAGAAGTCAAGGCTCATAGGGACCAAGCATGATAATCCATGTATTTGAGATTGAGTTACCCCAAGTGCCAGATGGTGCAGTTTGATCACCTTTTAGATCATCAAGAAGCGTTGGTAGAGCCAAAAGGGCCTACCCAGAATCAATGCAATAATTAGGAAGAGACCAACATGGCCCCATGACACTTTGTATCATGCAAAGCCATATAGCATTGATGAGCCATATTAGAGGGAGAAAATGGCTTCGAATATTATATAGACTCAGAGGGAGTCAAGATTCAGATAGAGCATGGAGACTCAGAGTGAGCCTAATATTAGAAAGGATCAAGTGGGAAAAAGAGACGTCTTTCAAGAATGATAGACAAATGCCATGAGTTGAGAAGAATAGATCGTAGCTTCAAAAAATTCTAGGAGATGTAAAATCTCCTGGGAAGATTCCCTTATTTCAGTAACAGAGGAGGAAGCCAGTTAGAAGTACTCGGATATGGATTTCTCCTTGAGACTAGAAGGGAAGTCAGTGGTGACTTCCAAGATTGATATATAATATCAAGCATGTTGCAGATAACAATATAAAGATGTACACAAATCCCGATTTCTGTTCAAAGGATTCTCCCAGCAAAAGGGAGAAGACTATGATGAGACACTTTCTCCAGTAATTAGAAGAGGTATATATGGAACAAAAATGATCCATTAAAAGAGGCCAATGAAGTATGATATTCATAGGAAGAAAATGAATCTATTATTGTGATAGAGTAGAGGAGTTACTCTCAGAGTTCAACAACTACAGTAAGAATAGAGAAATCACTCTCAGCTTCATAAAAAGCATCTGCATGTGTAGATTCCCAGTTCCAGAAGGAACAATTGCATTGAGAGTAGAGGACATACTCTCTGACAGTGAGACAGAAAGTGCTTTACAGAAAGTGATTTACAGAAAGTGCATAAAACCAACACATGATTTTGATGATTGAGTTGCAACTGAGTAAGTGTACCAAGTTGGTACAATATGATGTGTAAACTTGGTTCAAACAACACGAGGAAAGATATATGTTTTGCAGTGAAAGAAATAATCACTTGATTATGGAAAAACATGTGATGAGGTACCTAAAGGATACAATCGATTATGGACCGATATATATCTTGGATTATGAGATAAGATTTGCAGGGCTACATAGATTCAGATTGGGTAGGCAATGTCATAAACCATAAAAGTACATCTAGATGTTGCTTTAATATGGGATCAGTTGTGATCTCAAGACGCAGTGAGAAGAAGACCTATATGGAACTCAGTTCTATAGAAGCATAGTATGTGGCAACATGGTCATGTTGTGGCCAAGCAGTGTGACTTTAGAAGTTGATCGTAAAATTGTTTGATCTCGAGTTGAAGGAAACATGTATCTTTTATGACAACCAAAGTTGCATAAATTTGTTAGTGAACCCAGTGTCTCATGACAAATCCAAGCATATAGAGATAAAATACCATCATTGAACAAAAGGAAGAAGTAATACTCCAATATATTTCCACCGACGAACATGTAGCATATGTGTTTTTGGAGTGATCTGGAAAGACTTCCCTAGAAGAGGGAAGTGATGTGTTCCCCAATAGTGGGAAGTGATGTGCTCCCCAGTAGAGGGAGGTGATGCAATCCCTGGTAGAGGGAGGCGATGAGATCCCCAGTAGAGGGAAGTGATGAGCTACCCCAACGTAGGTTGATAAACCCAACGCAGGCTGGTACGCTACCCCAATGTAGGTTGGTAAACCCAACGTAGGATGGTATGCTACCCCAATGCAGGTTGGTAACCCCAACATAGGTTGGTACACTACCCGATTGCAGGATGGTAAACCCAACACATGATGGTACGCTACCTCAGTGCAGGTTGGTAACCCAAATGTAGGATGGTATGTTACCCCAATGTAGGTTGGTAACTCGAACGCAGGCTGATATGCTAACCCAACACAGGTTGGTAATCCCAATGCAGGATGGTACACTATCACAATGCAGGTTGGTAACCCCAACGTAGGCTGGTACGCTACCCCATCTAGGTTGGTAACCCCAACATAGGATGGTTCGCTACCCCAATGCAGGTTTGTAACCCCAACGTAGGCTGGTATGTTATTCCAGTGAAAGTGTAGAAACTTCCTATGATATATAGATCTGTGATTGACAACAAGACAATGACCAAGTATGCAGAAGCGTAGAAGCAATGATGATGACCAAGACAAGAAGAATACCTTCCTTTCCAAGAGGGAGTGTTGAAGATTGAGTAGCTTTGGAAGATATCCTTATTATATTTGACCAAGAAAAACCATAAATAATGTTATTATATTATATTTATTAAGACGACACTATTTTTCCTTTGTAAAAGTCGTCCCTATTGTGCCTTGACAATTAAATGTAATTTAAGAGGGTAAATTGACAAGTCAGCCTAGACCTAATTTAAGGAGGCCAGATTACTATTTATAAGGGAGGTTAGCACCTCACTTTTCCACTCACTCATGAGCTATGCAACAAGAGGACAAGTGAACAAGTCTTGGAGGAGAAGCTCATGTAGCTAGGTGTGACGTCAAGGAGGGTTTTGGTCTATCTCTTGGTATCTCTTGGTTAAGTGGTGGACTACTCTTTCCTAACAGAGGAGTAGAGGAGGATATTATTCCTTGTTAGTTCTCCCTTGAGAGAATCATTGTTCTTGGTTGGCTAATCTATATTAAGGAAGTTTTTTGGGTTTTATCCCCCTAGAGGGTTTCCCAAGATAATATTTGTGTCTCTCTTGTTTATGTGATTGTCTCTCTTTAAGTGATCTTATATATGCAACTAATGTGCTAAATGATTGTAATAATAAATAAGAACCGTAACTGCTAGCCATATAAGTAAAATATCAACACTTAGTGACCCTAATCTCTCCATCCTTATTTACCCATCCCAATGGATATATGTGAGGATGGTGATTATCTTCCAATCCAATCTTGTTGACCATATATTCTTTTAGGAGGCTGGATTTTGAACCAAAATCAAATAGAGTATCCACCTTTGTCTTCTTGACATATATTTTAATATGGAATATTTTAGTCATATCCTTCTCTTACTTGGGATGAAGGCTACTTAGGTTCACCTCCTTCTACATTATGGTGTAGAAAATGTTTTCATTTACATATGAGTTGGTCTCTACCTAGTTGCTTGAATCCATGGCTAGCATGTTCTTCTTTTTGGTATCCTTCTTGTGGTTCTTTGGAATAATCTCTAGATGCAGCTTCCAACAACTATCTTTGGTATGAATTTCGATATTATAATGGTTATTGATCCAAAAATCCTTAGATGATAATTTAATTCATAAGCACACACTAACATCCAACCTGATTCAAAAAATTATTATCATCTTGACTATTTGCAAATAAACATATGAATTCATTCACTTATACAAAAACTCATTAATGATAAATAAATTGCAAGAAACTGGGTGAAATAGAAACAACAAGAACAATGAACATTAAATAAGTTGTTAATAGAGTTCAACCATCTTGGGCTACCTCTCTGGGTCCGCTTCCAAATGAGAGATCGATCTATTAGTGTTCAAATGCTACAATAATGACTCTAACTTGTGTTTTTACACTAGCCTTCTTATATGCTTCTCAAACTCAGTTATGAGTGTCAAAATCAACTTTGTCTCAAAAAATTGAAACTTTTGATTGTAAACACTCTATACTTCTCTCAAAGATCCCTATGGCATGAAAAACGACAAAAAACCAAACTTGTAGCACCTCTTGGCACACATTCAAATGTACATTCTATCCTCCTTGAAATATAAGTCTATGTCCTGCATTGGGTCATGTGCCTAGTTTAAATAGGAGAGATCGAGGGGTCGAACCCCACCCGAGTGCCTATATACCTAGAATGACATTTATCCAAACTTAAATGCATTTCATTTGGTGGGATTAGCAAATGGAATATGTTGGAGCATTGGTCAGAGTATTTATGTTAAGTCATTGGGGTCGGTCCAGAGGTCACGAGGTCGATCCCGATCGACGCCTATATTTGGCATATACAATTTAATATGACCTTAAATACTATATCGTCGATTGGAATATTCGACGATGTGGTTTTTTCTAGTGGTTAGACCATTGGAATATTTTCCAGAGGTCTTGGGTTTGATCTACACCAATCCCAACAACATTTTGATCCCCCTTAGCCAATATTAGCCAATCGGAGAGTGCCACATGGAACTCTCTGATCATTCCACATAATTTACAATGTACACCTATCAATTACCTCGTCACTGGTCCAGTCACTTTCCACGTTACAACTGTGCTTTCCATGTCATATGTACAATGTCACCTGTCATCTACCACATCAACTTATTGTACTGCCACATGTCAACTTATTGTACTACCACACCACCTATCATATTTTCACGTGTCATCCTTTTAGTGATTCCACATAGAATACGTACAATCCATGTGTTTGTTTGTACGATCCACATGTCGCATCCGTATAGTGCCACATATCACCTCCTGGTGGTGCCACATGGCACCTCCTTTTTCCATTTGTCTTGTTTTTTCCAAAACTTTGAAAGGCCATAATGTCCTCACACAATGTTAATTTGAGATCATTCAAATTGCACTAGAAATCTCTCGTCAAGCTCTACGCGATGCAATCGTTTTCAAGATAAATTAAGATTGTCAATTTTTTAGCATTCTTGGATCCACCTCCCCACTAGAAGTCTTTTGGACCACCAAAATTCTGTATTACTTATCAAATAAGTGAGGATAAATCTCCATCACTTTATCGATCTCGATCCATCTTGATTTACTTGGATTTACCCCTTTAAGACCAACTCGAATATACTCTACATAACCTCATTGCGAAGTCCCGATTCTTCTGTCAAAGATAACATCTTCCTGCAACTCATCTAAGTACTTATGAGAAAAATCATCAAATTTTGGAACCTGAAAACCTTCATCTTTATCCATAATCATAGGATTCTCATAAAGTTTCAAATTCTCAACATTCACCACTGAATACATTTGCATATAAGATGACATATCTAAATGAAATGCATTAGTACCAATCTTCTCCAAAATATCAAATGGACCATATGTGATTGGTTTGAGCTTCTTACCTTCACCCTTCATTCTTTCCTTACTAATATGTAACCATACTTGATCAC
>ML796805.1:67726-121027 GCA_009831015.1 Picea engelmannii | reverse complement strand
AGAAATAATTTACCCACAATCCAAACTAAAAGTTATTAAACTTTTTCCAATATTTCATTGAGAAACTTATACGTTTTAACTGCGCATAAACCAATATGAATAAGTATTATGATAACAGTGTAACCACAACCCATGTTTAATACTCTTGAAAAATCATAAAGCTTAACTCAACCCCCCATATGGGTCCACTCAATCTTTTATAAGTATTTATATTATTTTATAATAAGACTTTAATTACAATTACAATTAATAACATAGTCTAAAGGTTTTACCTTTTGGCTATTTTTTCATCATTTTTTTTTGTTTGATTTTACTCGAAATTTGATGTGGAATGGTTGGATCTGTAGATTCAAAAAGATGTATGTTTTTGTTGAACATTTTTACAGATTTTATATTAGTAACTAATACTTATGTTGCTAAGTATTCTATTTACGCATATATCTCTGAAAATCAGATCTCAAGAAAGATATATTAGTTGTAGATATGATTTCTGCATATTCTCATTTTAATGACAATTGAATGCACTAGATTGATAAAAATGATACAAAATAATGATAACTTCAAGGTGAGGATCAAGCTGCAAGCTTATGGTAGTGAGGGGTATTATTCCAAGTTTATTACACCAAGTTTTCAAGGTAAGGATCAAGCTACAAGCTTATGGTAGTGAGGGGTATTACTCCAAGTTTATTACACCAAGTTTTCAGATGTACTGTGTCTAATTTTTTTTTCTCTTCTCTCATATTCTTCTTCTTAATCAACTCTTTATCTTCTTGGGTAAGCATGGAGACCAATCTCCGACTTGGCATAAAGCTATTGAGATACCCCATTTACTAGGGTAACTACATATGGTTTTATACAATATGATTTTATAAAATAGTTTGCAACTATTACAACAATTATTCATTATTCTGTATATTCTATTATGTTTTATTATAAATAGTCATGACATGAAAATATCAATGTAAGGAGAGTTACAATTATTATTATTTGTTTCTTTGAACAACTAATTACATACTAGCATTCCTTTTAGTTCCTATGCATGATTCCAACATGTAATTTAGGACAATGGCTCACACATAGGAAACCTTCTCTATTTCCTAATAGGAGCCCAAATCGAAATTTAACAACTATTGTCACTTGTAGTTTTGCCTACATTCTTACTTGCAATAGTGTATGTGCATAAAATCGTACATGCTTACTTGCAACAGTGTATGTACAACATGATTTGCATAAGAAAAATCAATATACAAATTGTATTCCATAATTTATTTTAATAGAAAGCATTGAAGTTTCTTTCAGATATAATTAAATACGAAAAATACCTAAAATGAGAAGTTTGATTCAACTAGTAAATTCTTGATCGCTAACCTTGTCTATTATTAAAATTTTTGTTTATGAATATTAACTTTTCACTTGCAACAAGGCTCACCCCACTTCCATATAAGAGATCCCCTCGACCTCTTGTCCCCCAAGCCCAACCAGATGGTATCAACACAAAGATGAACCACATGATATGGATTTCTATTTGAATTGTTTTATCTTCTTTTATTTCTTTTATTTCTCTAGCTCAAACTCTTTCCCTTTTTCCTCAAGCTCTTTCGTCATAAAATATCTTATCATATTCTACAACCTTTTACTATGTACTGTTTTATTTTAGATTGTATTTTTTTAATATTAGTAGTTTAACACAAACATTATTGAAATACGTTGAACCTAAAATAAAAGAGACAAGCAATAACACACCATCCACACAATGAACACAATATGTACCTTGGTAAAAACCAAGAAAGACAATGAAGCTTATGCTTTTCTCTTTTCTTCCCAGTGATGAAATGAAAATACAAAGTAAGGGGCACTCACTATGGAGATGCAATGGACAATGTGGCAAATATGGATACTATATGATATTTACTTCCTTTCTTCTGATTCAATATCTCACTTTGAATGATGTACTCTCATATGGAACAATACTCAATACAATAAGAATGGAACCCCTTCCTTTCCTAGCAGCCCAATAGTTAACATACCCTAATAGTTGCCTAGGTTTAGGGTTAGGGTTTTTGTATGCATCGATGCCCAATTCATGTTAGAGTTTTGGACTCTCTAGAATCTTCTTAAAAGTTCAAAAAATGTGACTAGTGCCACATGTGTAAATAATGGAAGTTGATGTTTGGTCCACTTGGTACCATGATGGTCAATGGGATAAGTCAACTTCTACATAAGAACTCTGATTGAGGTGATCTTTGTGTCATTGAAAATCTCTCAAATTGTAGAACAACTTTAAGAGGATGGGAGCTATGCCCACAAATGTTTGACCCAAGAAACAATTGTTTAAGGCCTCAAATGTGATCCGAAAGGTTTTGGACCCTAAATCTCAAAGGGGAGACCTACCCCTAAAATGGGCCCAAGAAACCAATAGCTCCAATGTTTCCACCCAAAAAGTATCAAAATAGATGAAAAATTATATAATGGTTCATTATAGATCATACCTTCCTAGTTAGGGATGCTTTTGGTCCCCAAATGTTTTTATTGAAGGAGAGGAAAATTTTCCTCTACCTTCTCCTTGGAGTACCATTTGGCCTTGGCTAGAAGTTGTCCTTTCAACCCAACCTACCATAGTTCATACTTCCCTTGTCTGGTTGTTTTGGACTTCTTCTATGAAATTGTAACTCTACTAAAGCCTCTAGAGAATAGTCCTTTATGGTGGGTAATACATTCTCATTAGTTTATTGGTCCAACATGGAAGGCTCATAGATTTTTAGTTTCTCCATAATTACTACTCAATAAATGTGCATATATGTGGGTAGATTGAGTTTGTATGCATTATCACCCACCTTCTCTAACACTTCAAAAAGACCATACCACAAATCCTTAATATTCTTACCAATACCCTATAGCTTTTCTTTGTTTAGATAGAACCAAACTTTGTATCCCACCTTGAATGTTTTCTCAATCACGCATTGATAATTATAGGCCTTGTACTTTTACAACGACTTCTTCAATGTATCCTAAAATTGTAAATGGATTTTCGTGATCTTATCAACGAAAGATTTATCCTTCAATGATTTTCCTATAGTGTCTTCCCTCACTCCTCCTTTTTTTCCATATACAACATCTAAGGGAGAAGGTGGAAAATACCCAAAGCAAGTTTCAAAAGGGGACTTACTAGTATAAGTATGGACTAGTCTATTATAAGAGCGCTGAATATAAATTGAATTTTCATCCAACGCCCTTTGATGTTTCTGATTGTAACCCTAGAAAAGTTGAATTGATTCAATTTTCAGTACTTTTGTCTTCCCATCTGTCTTTGAATGGAAAGTTATTGATCTTTTGAAATTGTGTCCATATTCTACCAAAGTGTAGTCCAAAAGACACTGAGAAATTTGTATCTCTATTTACGATGATGCTCCTTGATATCCCAAAGTGAACCTAGACCTTTTCAAAGAACATGTTTGTTGCATCTAGTCCCTTGATGGTCCTTTTACAAGGCTTGGGAATGCACATCTTGCTAAACTTGTCAACCTCCATAAGAAAATAATCATGTCCCTTCCTAGTTCTTGGAAAACTACCCATGAAATCCATGGCGTTTCTCTCCCATGGTCTAGTAGGTACATGTAGGGGATGGTATAAACATTTATTTATGTTACTGGGTTTGTTGGTGCAACAAAGTATGCATCCTCTAATAAATCAAGATACATATTCTTGCATTCTAGGGAAATACACATACCTCTGTATGTTGGAAACTATCTTCCCAACACCAAAATTCCCTATAACTTTGGAAGTGTGAGCCTCTCTAATAAGCTACAATATTTCAAAGTTAGGAACATAGAGCCTATCTAGATTGTAGAGAAACCCATCTTGAAGATAATAGTCAATACTAACATCACCTTCTTCTACACAAACTTGGCCTTGTAACTACTTAAACACTTTTAAAGTCACAATCTTCTACATATGCTTCATTGTATGCATCATGAGTGAAAGGATTTACGTGCATAAGAGTTTCCAAGGATATGAACTCAGAAGTGAGTGTCTTTGAAAGCATGTCTTCCCACTTATCATTGTTTCCCTTCTTATATTTTTTGATCAAATGATTTTTTTATAAAACCCCATCCACTTGTAGCATTTGGTTTGTTGAAGCTTACTCTAGGGTTGCAAATAATGTAATGATTGGTGATCAATGAGGATGATGGTATACTTTCCCATCAGATAGTGCTTCCACTTTTTAACAACTTGACGTGGATCATATAGTTCCATGTCATATGTAGGGTAGTTCAAGACTCCACCATAAAATATTTTAAAATGATAGAATATTGGCTTATCTCCCTACATCAAGATTGCTCCCATAACATATCCACTTGCATATGTCTCCACTTCGAAAGGATTTTGCAAATTAGGCAATGAAATAATTGGTGTTTGAATAATATTTTGTTTCATCTCATCAAAATATTTGTGTTGATTCTTTCCCTATTGGAAACTATTGTTGTTGGTTGTTATGACATGGAGTGGTGAAACCACAATTGAAAAGGATGTTATAACCATCCCTTGGTACTATGTTTCCCCAAAAACATCTCTCTAGTTTAGTGGAATTGACATGAGTTTACCACTTGAGGATGGCCTCCATATTTGTAGGATCTATCTTGAGTTCTCCTCCACCAATCACATACACTCAATACACCATGATTTGCTGGGAAAATTCATATTTCAATATTTTCTAGTAGTTTATCCCTTTTCAAAGTATATAACACATGCATGATATGTAAGAAATACTCTTCCCACATAGAGTTATAAACCAATATATCATATAAGTGGACTCTTACAAATGAAGTGAGAAAGGGACACAAAACATCATTTATCAAACAAATAAATGAATCTGGTGCATTACATAAACCAAAAGACATTAAAACCATTCATATAGACCTTTCATTGTCTTGAAGGTGGTCTTCCAAGTGACTCGTTCTTTAAATTATACCCAGTGGTATCCCAAATTGAGATCCAACTTGGTGAAGTACTTGGCATGTTGCAATTGATATAGCAAGTCATCGATCCTAGTAAGAGGGCACAATTCTTGAGGGTAATCTTATTCAAATCTATATAGTCGATACATATTCTCCAAGTCCCATCCTTCTTGAGTACCATGATGATATGTGACCCACAAGGTGAGGTGCTGGGTCAAATTAATCCCAACTCCAATAGCTTCTGCAATTGTTTCTTTACATCATATTCTTCCAGGATGGACAGTTTGTACATCCCAATGTTTGGAAATGGGGAGTCAAGAAATGAATATATCTCATGTTCCACTTCCCTATTAGGTGGTAACCCTTTACAATCCTAGAACACTTCCTTGTACACTTGTAAAATTTCCTCCAACTAATGTTTTCACTATTAAGTACATCCCTCTAGAGATTCATTTACTTTTACCAATTCATCTCTTGGTTTCTTCTCTCTTAAGAAGAGTAATGAAAACTTCCTACTAGAACTAATCAATTTATTGGCTTAGTTAGCACTTACTAGAGATATCTTGGATTTACCTAGTGTGTGCATTGGTGATGAAGGAGTTCCCATCCTTGATCACATGGTAACAATTTTCTCTTCTCATGAATATGCATTTCTCATATACATGTAGGGAATTCCAAACACTACACCACACACATCAAATGGTACTATGTATACCTCCACTTCATCAATATAGTTTTCACTTATAAAAAAATTGATCTTACACTACTTAGTGTTGAAGATTGAGTAGCTTCAGAAGATATCCTTATTATATTTGACCAAGACAAACCCTAAATAATGTTGTTATATTATATTTATTAAGACAAACATATTGTGCCTTTGTAAAAGTCGGCACTATTGTGCCTTTACAATTAAATCTAATTTAAGAGGGTAAACTGACAAGTCGACCCATACCTAATTTAAGGAGGCCAGACTACTATTTATAAGGGAGGCTAGAATCTCACTTGTCCACTCATTCATGAGCTCTACAACAAGAGGAAAAGTGTGCAAGTCTTGGAGGAGAAGTTGTTGTATCTAGGTGTGATGTCAAGGAAGATTTTGGTCTATCTCTTGGTATCTATTGGTTAAGTGGTGCGCCACTCTTTCCTAGTGGAGGAGTAGAGGAGGATCTTCTGCCTTGTTAGTTATCTCTTGAGAGAAGCATTGTTCTTGTTTGGATAATCTATATTGAGGAATTTTGCTAGGTTTCCCCCCCAGAGGGTTTCCCAGGATAATCTTTGTGTCTCTCTTGTTTCTGTGATTGTCTTTCTTTCAATGATCTTATATATGAAACTAATGTTATAAATTATTGTAATACTAAAGAAGAACCATAACTGCTAGTTGTATAAGTAAAATATCAACATGGTATCAGATCAGGCCTAAAAGATACCAACTCATAGTTTATCAAGAAGTGGCTAGCCTCAACACACCCTCTCCAAAATCTATTTTTCAGTATTGCATCTGCTACAGAATTAGGGTTTTCGCATAAACCCTAAATGTGACATGTTCATTGTTTACAGAAGACGTTGGAGAAATTAATCACACCTAGGAGCTTTCCCTAGGAAGGCGCATCTAGTCCTTGGATCAGAATTTCGAGATTTGGAAATTGAAAAATTAGGGTTTCCTCATAAATCCTAAGTCCGGTTGCAATTGCTGCAGATTTTGTGATAGATTTCATCCTTGACTCAACAATCTCTCTGGTAAGGTCTAAAATACTCATCTTGAAAATTTATTTGTTTACTTGTTCTGGGCAGGATGACTACCAGTACTAATCTTGACGAAAATCTTAAAGGAGCCGATGACTTCTGAGCATCGAAGTACAGAGTGATGCTCATTCTAGAAGAGAATGACCTTGTAAGTTTTGTTGAACAAGATATTGAAGAGCCAGAGGAAGATGAGGCTAAAGCCAAATATGAGAAGGATATAATCAAAGCAAAGAGGACCATTTCTGATTCCATCAAGAACCATTTGATTCCTCATGTTTCAGCACTAAAAAATCCAAAGCAAATGATGGATGCCTTATCCCGTCTATTTGAAGGCAAGAAAATAAATCAGAAAATGACCTTGAGGACACAACTCAAGAATGTGAAGATGCAAAATTCAGAAACCATTCAAGCTTACTTCACAAGAGTGTCCTAGATTAAAGAACAACTTGAAGCTATTGTAGACTCAGTCGAAGAAGTTGAGATAATGATGACCACATTAAATGGTCTTCCAAATTTTTCAGAATCCTTCATCCAAGGAATCTTCTCTAGAAGAAATTTAACTAAGTTCAACAGGTTGTGGGAATACTGTACTCAAGAAGAAGCCATATTAGAGGAAGGAAAGGAAAAGATAGAGAACAATGAAGATCAAGCACTAATAGTTCACACAAGAACAAGAAATAAGTTCAGAAACCTCACAAAAGACAAGATTCTCATAAAGACCTCTCAAGTTCCAGATGCTTCATTTTCTAGAAGATGGGACATATTGAAAGAAATTTTCCCCAAGAAAAAGACCAAGATAAAACCAGGATTTTTAAAAGGCATCATGCTCAGTTCGCAGAAGAAGATGAACCTGATTAGAAAAGAACAAAAGAAGATGATCCAGATGAACTATATCTTCTGTGATATGGGACTTAGCGCTTCCGAAACACTTGATTCATATCAAGTGATATTGATAGCTACATCTCATTTCCTTCCACACTAAAACTTCAAGAAATAAAAGAGCTTGAGAATTGTTGTATCATGAGGGTCAAGTACAAGTTGTAAAGAAGTATCATCATCCAGACATCATATAGATCAAAGAAAATAGTTGGACAAATGTACGCTCCAGGTACACACCCTTCATATTTGATTTCATTTTTAAGTTTATTAACATTATATTTTATGCATTTCTTATCTTAGCTTGTTGGATTATTATCCCTGGTATGAGAATCCAACAAGGTCTCATTTAAAATCAAGAGATAGTTTATGTTCTCAGGGGTGGAATATGTAAATGCCTATGGTTGGGTGACAATGGTGTGACATTGTATATGGTAAAATGAGAACATTAGAATATAACTCACAATGTTTTTAAATTTCCCGATGAGAAGAACTGATCAATGGATAATGAAGCCAGCTTGACAGGAAGCATAATTTGTTTGAAGTCTGACTCAACTTTTCATATTAAGACTTGGTATCCAACACCAAGTTAATCCTATAGAGACTCATAGGTTATTGTATATTCAAAAGAAGTCAAGGCTCATAGGGACCAAGCATGATAATCCATGTATTTGAGATTGAGTTACCCCAAGTGCCAGATGGTGCAGTTTGATCACCTTTTAGATCATCAAGAAGCGTTGGTAGAGCCAAAAGGGCCTACCCAGAATCAATGCAATAATTAGGAAGAGACCAACATGGCCCCATGACACTTTGTATCATGCAAAGCCATATAGCATTGATGAGCCATATTAGAGGGAGAAAATGGCTTCGAATATTATATAGACTCAGAGGGAGTCAAGATTCAGATAGAGCATGGAGACTCAGAGTGAGCCTAATATTAGAAAGGATCAAGTGGGAAAAAGAGACGTCTTTCAAGAATGATAGACAAATGCCATGAGTTGAGAAGAATAGATCGTAGCTTCAAAAAATTCTAGGAGATGTAAAATCTCCTGGGAAGATTCCCTTATTTCAGTAACAGAGGAGGAAGCCAGTTAGAAGTACTCGGATATGGATTTCTCCTTGAGACTAGAAGGGAAGTCAGTGGTGACTTCCAAGATTGATATATAATATCAAGCATGTTGCAGATAACAATATAAAGATGTACACAAATCCCGATTTCTGTTCAAAGGATTCTCCCAGCAAAAGGGAGAAGACTATGATGAGACACTTTCTCCAGTAATTAGAAGAGGTATATATGGAACAAAAATGATCCATTAAAAGAGGCCAATGAAGTATGATATTCATAGGAAGAAAATGAATCTATTATTGTGATAGAGTAGAGGAGTTACTCTCAGAGTTCAACAACTACAGTAAGAATAGAGAAATCACTCTCAGCTTCATAAAAAGCATCTGCATGTGTAGATTCCCAGTTCCAGAAGGAACAATTGCATTGAGAGTAGAGGACATACTCTCTGACAGTGAGACAGAAAGTGCTTTACAGAAAGTGATTTACAGAAAGTGCATAAAACCAACACATGATTTTGATGATTGAGTTGCAACTGAGTAAGTGTACCAAGTTGGTACAATATGATGTGTAAACTTGGTTCAAACAACACGAGGAAAGATATATGTTTTGCAGTGAAAGAAATAATCACTTGATTATGGAAAAACATGTGATGAGGTACCTAAAGGATACAATCGATTATGGACCGATATATATCTTGGATTATGAGATAAGATTTGCAGGGCTACATAGATTCAGATTGGGTAGGCAATGTCATAAACCATAAAAGTACATCTAGATGTTGCTTTAATATGGGATCAGTTGTGATCTCAAGACGCAGTGAGAAGAAGACCTATATGGAACTCAGTTCTATAGAAGCATAGTATGTGGCAACATGGTCATGTTGTGGCCAAGCAGTGTGACTTTAGAAGTTGATCGTAAAATTGTTTGATCTCGAGTTGAAGGAAACATGTATCTTTTATGACAACCAAAGTTGCATAAATTTGTTAGTGAACCCAGTGTCTCATGACAAATCCAAGCATATAGAGATAAAATACCATCATTGAACAAAAGGAAGAAGTAATACTCCAATATATTTCCACCGACGAACATGTAGCATATGTGTTTTTGGAGTGATCTGGAAAGACTTCCCTAGAAGAGGGAAGTGATGTGTTCCCCAATAGTGGGAAGTGATGTGCTCCCCAGTAGAGGGAGGTGATGCAATCCCTGGTAGAGGGAGGCGATGAGATCCCCAGTAGAGGGAAGTGATGAGCTACCCCAACGTAGGTTGATAAACCCAACGCAGGCTGGTACGCTACCCCAATGTAGGTTGGTAAACCCAACGTAGGATGGTATGCTACCCCAATGCAGGTTGGTAACCCCAACATAGGTTGGTACACTACCCGATTGCAGGATGGTAAACCCAACACATGATGGTACGCTACCTCAGTGCAGGTTGGTAACCCAAATGTAGGATGGTATGTTACCCCAATGTAGGTTGGTAACTCGAACGCAGGCTGATATGCTAACCCAACACAGGTTGGTAATCCCAATGCAGGATGGTACACTATCACAATGCAGGTTGGTAACCCCAACGTAGGCTGGTACGCTACCCCATCTAGGTTGGTAACCCCAACATAGGATGGTTCGCTACCCCAATGCAGGTTTGTAACCCCAACGTAGGCTGGTATGTTATTCCAGTGAAAGTGTAGAAACTTCCTATGATATATAGATCTGTGATTGACAACAAGACAATGACCAAGTATGCAGAAGCGTAGAAGCAATGATGATGACCAAGACAAGAAGAATACCTTCCTTTCCAAGAGGGAGTGTTGAAGATTGAGTAGCTTTGGAAGATATCCTTATTATATTTGACCAAGAAAAACCATAAATAATGTTATTATATTATATTTATTAAGACGACACTATTTTTCCTTTGTAAAAGTCGTCCCTATTGTGCCTTGACAATTAAATGTAATTTAAGAGGGTAAATTGACAAGTCAGCCTAGACCTAATTTAAGGAGGCCAGATTACTATTTATAAGGGAGGTTAGCACCTCACTTTTCCACTCACTCATGAGCTATGCAACAAGAGGACAAGTGAACAAGTCTTGGAGGAGAAGCTCATGTAGCTAGGTGTGACGTCAAGGAGGGTTTTGGTCTATCTCTTGGTATCTCTTGGTTAAGTGGTGGACTACTCTTTCCTAACAGAGGAGTAGAGGAGGATATTATTCCTTGTTAGTTCTCCCTTGAGAGAATCATTGTTCTTGGTTGGCTAATCTATATTAAGGAAGTTTTTTGGGTTTTATCCCCCTAGAGGGTTTCCCAAGATAATATTTGTGTCTCTCTTGTTTATGTGATTGTCTCTCTTTAAGTGATCTTATATATGCAACTAATGTGCTAAATGATTGTAATAATAAATAAGAACCGTAACTGCTAGCCATATAAGTAAAATATCAACACTTAGTGACCCTAATCTCTCCATCCTTATTTACCCATCCCAATGGATATATGTGAGGATGGTGATTATCTTCCAATCCAATCTTGTTGACCATATATTCTTTTAGGAGGCTGGATTTTGAACCAAAATCAAATAGAGTATCCACCTTTGTCTTCTTGACATATATTTTAATATGGAATATTTTAGTCATATCCTTCTCTTACTTGGGATGAAGGCTACTTAGGTTCACCTCCTTCTACATTATGGTGTAGAAAATGTTTTCATTTACATATGAGTTGGTCTCTACCTAGTTGCTTGAATCCATGGCTAGCATGTTCTTCTTTTTGGTATCCTTCTTGTGGTTCTTTGGAATAATCTCTAGATGCAGCTTCCAACAACTATCTTTGGTATGAATTTCGATATTATAATGGTTATTGATCCAAAAATCCTTAGATGATAATTTAATTCATAAGCACACACTAACATCCAACCTGATTCAAAAAATTATTATCATCTTGACTATTTGCAAATAAACATATGAATTCATTCACTTATACAAAAACTCATTAATGATAAATAAATTGCAAGAAACTGGGTGAAATAGAAACAACAAGAACAATGAACATTAAATAAGTTGTTAATAGAGTTCAACCATCTTGGGCTACCTCTCTGGGTCCGCTTCCAAATGAGAGATCGATCTATTAGTGTTCAAATGCTACAATAATGACTCTAACTTGTGTTTTTACACTAGCCTTCTTATATGCTTCTCAAACTCAGTTATGAGTGTCAAAATCAACTTTGTCTCAAAAAATTGAAACTTTTGATTGTAAACACTCTATACTTCTCTCAAAGATCCCTATGGCATGAAAAACGACAAAAAACCAAACTTGTAGCACCTCTTGGCACACATTCAAATGTACATTCTATCCTCCTTGAAATATAAGTCTATGTCCTGCATTGGGTCATGTGCCTAGTTTAAATAGGAGAGATCGAGGGGTCGAACCCCACCCGAGTGCCTATATACCTAGAATGACATTTATCCAAACTTAAATGCATTTCATTTGGTGGGATTAGCAAATGGAATATGTTGGAGCATTGGTCAGAGTATTTATGTTAAGTCATTGGGGTCGGTCCAGAGGTCACGAGGTCGATCCCGATCGACGCCTATATTTGGCATATACAATTTAATATGACCTTAAATACTATATCGTCGATTGGAATATTCGACGATGTGGTTTTTTCTAGTGGTTAGACCATTGGAATATTTTCCAGAGGTCTTGGGTTTGATCTACACCAATCCCAACAACATTTTGATCCCCCTTAGCCAATATTAGCCAATCGGAGAGTGCCACATGGAACTCTCTGATCATTCCACATAATTTACAATGTACACCTATCAATTACCTCGTCACTGGTCCAGTCACTTTCCACGTTACAACTGTGCTTTCCATGTCATATGTACAATGTCACCTGTCATCTACCACATCAACTTATTGTACTGCCACATGTCAACTTATTGTACTACCACACCACCTATCATATTTTCACGTGTCATCCTTTTAGTGATTCCACATAGAATACGTACAATCCATGTGTTTGTTTGTACGATCCACATGTCGCATCCGTATAGTGCCACATATCACCTCCTGGTGGTGCCACATGGCACCTCCTTTTTCCATTTGTCTTGTTTTTTCCAAAACTTTGAAAGGCCATAATGTCCTCACACAATGTTAATTTGAGATCATTCAAATTGCACTAGAAATCTCTCGTCAAGCTCTACGCGATGCAATCGTTTTCAAGATAAATTAAGATTGTCAATTTTTTAGCATTCTTGGATCCACCTCCCCACTAGAAGTCTTTTGGACCACCAAAATTCTGTATTACTTATCAAATAAGTGAGGATAAATCTCCATCACTTTATCGATCTCGATCCATCTTGATTTACTTGGATTTACCCCTTTAAGACCAACTCGAATATACTCTACATAACCTCATTGCGAAGTCCCGATTCTTCTGTCAAAGATAACATCTTCCTGCAACTCATCTAAGTACTTATGAGAAAAATCATCAAATTTTGGAACCTGAAAACCTTCATCTTTATCCATAATCATAGGATTCTCATAAAGTTTCAAATTCTCAACATTCACCACTGAATACATTTGCATATAAGATGACATATCTAAATGAAATGCATTAGTACCAATCTTCTCCAAAATATCAAATGGACCATATGTGATTGGTTTGAGCTTCTTACCTTCACCCTTCATTCTTTCCTTACTAATATGTAACCATACTTGATCACAAACTTTGAAATGATGATCTACTCGATGCTTGCCATGCCTTGACTTGTACTCATCTTGGATCTTCTCCAATTGTTCCTGTACTACTTGATGTACTTGTTGGATTCTCTATATGAACCTATTAGCTTTGTCTGCATTATATTTTCCATCCAATTTAGTTTCTTCTCCAAAATAAAAATCCATAGGTGGTTTATGAAAGTATCCCAAACATGTTTCAAAAGGATATCTCTGAGTATAAGAATGCATGGCACGATTAAAAGCATGTTGTACATAGTGCAACTGTTAATCCCATAACTTAGTTACTGCAGTACCCTCATAGCAAGTGTACCATTTTCATTTTCACCACCTCCATGTGTCCATCTTTCTGTGGATGAAATGCAATTCTCTTCTTTAATGTAGTTTCCATTAACTTCCACAAACTAGACCAAAACTTACCCAAGAATCAAGTCTTGATCAAATACAATAGATATAGGCAACCCAAAATGAACCCAAACATTAATAAAGAACAATTGCGCTATTTTTTTAGCGATGACTTGATTCTTGCAAGGAATTAAGATACACATATTACTAAACGTATCCACCATGACATACAAGTAATCATGACCTATTATGGACATCGAAAAAATCCCTACAAAATACATGGACACACTTTCCTATGGTTGAGAAGGTACTAGAAATGGTGTATATAACCCCAACTTTTTGTTGCTAGGATTACTTTTGGCACACAAAACACATCCTTTATATTCTTGGAAATTTTTTCATTCATTCGAGACCAATAAAAATATCTTTGCAAATATGCTACTATCTTTCCTACCCCGAAGTGACCAAAAATAACAGATGTATGGGCTTCCCTGATTACATTTTCTCTTTCATCCCTGGGTATACAAATATTTCCAAGATAATATAATAAACTATCATGCACATGATAATCCAATTCTTTATTTTGATTTCCATGAGTTAGAGCTTCATACACACCCTTAAATTCATCATCTCTAACATATTGTTCAATAAAACTTTCATGAGATAAATAATTATGCCTTAATATTGTATATGCATTGATCACTGGTCTTGATAACATTTGTAAGGGATGGTTGACTCTGTTGACTAGACCCGACAATTAATTAAGAATCAGTCGGTTGACTATCAAAGTTGGAATTTTAGGTCAGCCGAAGTATCTGTTAAGCTGACCGACCCAGGAAGTTAAGTAATTAGAATTTCCTGGTAACTAAACATGTATGTATAAATAGATGATCATGTATCAAGGAAAGTGGATATTTTGTGTTGTACACACACACACACACACACATAAAATAAAGTATTGTTTCTTGGGATCTCACTACTTTGTGCATGTATTTACATATGTGTATGTAATCTCTATTCATTTCTTGCTTATGTGATGGACTACTGGAAACACTCCCTACTTTTCCCTAGATTACAACATTGGTTCCTTTGCCGATAATTTTGAACTTGTGCATGAAAAAGATAACATAGATGATAACTTTACAAGACATACATGAATGGTGGGAGAGACAAATTGAAAACTACATAAAGAATTATGCAAGAAGGAACAACCTCATGCTCCAAGAATAAATATCACTATTTTTCTCAGAGACTCACGAACAATTCCTAGAGGCTATCCCAGAATCCATATTCTGGTACATTAAAAAATCTAGTAATGCATAAATTGACTACTGAAAAAAAATTAATGCTCAATCTTATAAATTGAGGATAGACGAACTTGAATGAGTGGGTTGAAAGAATTTTTGAATATTATATAATGGAATAGGCCATTGAGGATCGAACTTCCCTCAATAGAATAAAAGAAAAATTCTACACCGAACTGCATGAAGGATTTATGTGCATCGTCCCAAGACTGCTCCATAAATTTCAGCTCGTTAAAGGAGTTAGTGACATTGTCGAGTATTGATATCGACTAAGCATATCACTACCAAATAATAATTTGGAATAAAAAGATGAGAAGTGGGAAGAATTCCTGGAAGCAAAGTGCAACGATACAAAATAATCTTGGGACTACTTTTTAAGCAAATAAATATGGAAATCACCACCAACTCCAAGTATGTCAGGGCGATAATAGTGGGTTGATTGATCTGTGAGATGTTGTAAGAAAAATAAAATCATACCAGTTTTCGTACGACTGAAGCATAAATGTCTTCAAGAGGAAATCAATTTTACAAGCAAATTACCGACATCCAAAAATTGGAGCAGGAGAAGAGGAAAAAGAAAAGAGAGGAGATCCAAAAAATGTGGAACAATAAGAATTCAAATAGAAAATTAGTTGGGGAGGTTCAACTTGATAGAGAGTGTGAGCAATATAAGTTTGACATGAATTGACCATATCTAGCAATAAAAACCGCGACAACCCTTGATAGAAGTAATGAAGTACAATTGATAAAGGCTAGCATGGGCGCCCATAAAATTGAAGACCAACCCATAATCATGGATTATGAAGATTGAGGACCCACAATATACACTCTTCCTATTCAAGTAACTAGCCCTCAAATCAAATAATTCCTCCAATAGGGGCTTTAGATCGATGAACAGTCCGCAAGGCTATGGTATAGAATCAACAAGTGTGGGAATATACATGATACACTCATATTCGAGCCATAAATAAACCTAAACCAAGTCGATAACATGCTCATTCACATCAAGGATATCACGACGTCGACTTCCCTGCTAGAGTTCGTATCAAAGGAACATAATAATTTAGTGAAGTATAGCCACGAACCGACACGCTCGTTAGAACAATGTATCATTGAGTATAAAGATCAAATTTGTCAAACTAAAGAAATAAATCCAAAAGAAAAGAAGGAACAATTACTTCTCAAATACTATCTGACATAAAATTGATCGAGAGACAAGTTAGCAAAACAACAACAGACTAAAAGTGTGACATCCTCTTCGAAACCCTTGACCAAGAAAACATCCCAAAAGTATATTTTCTTAAAAAGAAAAAAACAATGTGACTCAATCATATTCCCATTTATGAGGGAGATGAGGATCTGAAAATACATTGTCCCATATGTGAAAAATTATAGGATGTAGTAGACATCACATATGAGGATAAACGAATGGTATACTTTGGTGCAACCTTTCGACAACACGCTCTTACATGGTTTATGAATTATATAGATAATCAGAATTGGTAGAAATCAGACATCAAGAACAACTTCCTATCATTATTCAAAGTCTAATATGTTTTGCATTTGGATACACATAAACTTAAAGAGACAAAGAAAAGACCAAGAGAGTCGGTGCATGAATACAAATAAAATATTAAATATATCCTCAACCAAATTACATCAACCATCAATCAAGACTTATTAATACAATGGTATGTAGTTGGATTACTCCAACGAATTCAAAATCCATTATGCCTCTACAAGATAATGTAATATTCCATATATAATATAAGATGAAAAAAAATATTGAGCAAGCAATGATAGTACAACAATGATATATCCAGAACAATATCAGAATAATACCATAATAACACTAGAAAGAGCACCTTTATTAATGATAACAATGTTCACTTGCCTCTTCGAGGGGGAAAACTCTAGGAGAGAAGAGATCTATTACAATAATCTCTAAGATAGATTAACCCATGCCTCCTACACTTATTTATACTAATTATACCTTCTAAGGAAACTTCTAGAAGAAGATCTTTCTAGAAGCGAAAGCTTCTTTTAGGTCTTCTTACATTGACTTATTCTCATTCACTTATTAGGCCTTATTAACTAATGTCAACCTTCATTACATAGAAAACATATCCTACTAACTAATTTCCCATGGAGAGGGGTTAGGATCGAATCCTAACATGCCCTCGCCTTTCAAAAACATCCTTGTCCTCAATGTTATAGGAGTGGAAACCGCTGAAGTGTGGCTGTGGGTTCCCAGGCCAATTGTCTGGTGATGCATCCTTCCACTTGATTAGCACTTCCTTGATGTTTCTGCCATGTAGCTGAAGTTCTTGGTGGTTTAGGATTGCTTCGGGTTGGATTCATAGGGATCAATATTCATCTAATTCTGGTAGGATGGTTTGAACTAGACAATTTTGTCCCACCACTTTCTTTAGACAGGGAACATGAAACATTGGATGGATTTTGGAAGTAGTCGGAAGAGCCAATTTGTAAGCGACTGAGCCAATATTCTTGATGATATGGTAGGGCCCATAAAACTTGGGTTCCAGCTTATGATGTCCTTGATATTTGAGATATGTTTTCTTGAAAGTTTGTGTTATCACATTTATTTGTAAGGGGGTTGTTTTCCTAAGAAGAAGACTCCTTTGGCAAGAAAGCAAAAAAAAATAGCAAAGAGTGGGTCAAAAACCCACTTATCCTAAGTTATGTGTGCGGGCACATTTCACTAAGCAACGCTTAGATCTAAGCGTCTTATATTAGCGCACTCAAATCTGCGGCTAAGGATCCATATCAAAACCCCCCCGCCATTCTACCTTTAGCAGAGGGGGGGGGGTCGAGTTGGTGGTTTTAACCTACGGGCTCCCCACTAACGTGTCATCCCCCCCTTAACTCAGACCCCCCTCTCCTAAAACCGTTTACTGCTGCCTACCCCCTCCGAGTAGACTGCTTACCACCACCTCTTACCGCTCCCGCCTCCCGCTAACACCTATCTCCTACTCTATCTCTCACCTCTACCCATCACATCGCCCGCTCTTCCTCCTCATCTCATTATGCCACACCTGTCCTCTACTCACCGCCAGGATGTATCCCTTCGTTAATCACACCTATTATATCTCGCCAGGTGTTCTCCTACTCACCTCCTCCCACTTAAATGGTCCCCATCCTGTCTACTACTACGACCTCTCATATGCCCCCACATCACTACCTTGTGCCACTTCACCTATGACTTGTCTCAGCACGGTGCACACATTTTTTGCAGCCCACACTTTACTTGTCACCTTCCTCATCCACATATGTCATCTGGGTCCCCTTGTAGCACTTCAACGAAGCAGCATACAACCAAGGAAAGGCCTCCACATTATTTAGATGTAGATTTGACTCGGGAATCTTTGATCCCGATGAAATGTTTAATGTAAATCAGGAAGGTGGGTGAGACATCGTCTCCTTCCTTAAATAGAAGTCCTTAAAGGGACAAATTGCAGAAGAAGGTTGTTAGTCCAGTCTGACAGAGATCGCATCTGACAGAAGACTGCATAGGCAGTTTGACCAATGTCTGCATGCGCAGCCTGACAGAGAAACTCATCAACGCAAGGCATTAATATCATGACATGATCGCACCTTCAGCAAAGGGAAGCCAATTATAAGTAGTTGTAGGCATTTTTTCCAGTTAGTTAGTGTCGATGGTAGAGTTACGCTCCCGCTTGTAAAGTTTTAACGAGGCCTCTGGTTATGCGATGTGTTTGAGACTTCTTGTTTAATGAAAGTCAGTCCCTTTTCCATATTTTTGTAAACATTGTGTTGAAACACTCAGAATTGGAGGATCCAGTTGAGAATAGCCACATTTGTGTGATGTATGTTTGATCACAGTAACATCGTTGTCAGCTTCAATCAGTTTTCCGTGTCTTTTTTTTCCTTGCAATTGAATGACTCAGGCATGGAGGATCTTGCCGTGTTTGTGTTATTGAGTTGCGATGTATGTTTGCTTTCAATTCAGTAATAATTTCATTAAGTTCTTTGAAACTCAAAACCAAGAGGATCTTGGTTTCATGGGTTTTTCATCCTTGTCCTGCTGGAAGACCGAACGACCATAGAAAACCATTTCATTCTCCTTAAATTCTTCCCTCCTATTCACCACTATATTGCAATTCACTAACTGAAATTAGACCAAGGCCTCACATGCTTATACATACCAGTCCAGTTTTCTGAGTTAAAGAGATATAATATTGAGATGGTGTCCATTAGACCAAACCTTTATTTATTCACTGTGACATAAAACTGATGGGTATCAGGCTTACCTCTGCAACAATCCAGAGGTGACTTCTGGTGCTAACATTTTTGACGTCGTTACCTGGGATGAAGTTGAATATTTTCCCCAGGATTAAACGACAAGGTTTACTAGTTCTGAAGGTGCATCAGAACTGGGTACATCAAGATTGCTACTGTGCACCTGGAGACGCCACTGTGGTGACTCCGTTGAGGTGAATCCATTGGCGACTCCACTTTTCCAGCTATGGCTTCCAGAAGCAGACACATGAGGTCTACTCCATTGCTACCTTTAGTAATACCCGAAGCTGACCCAAAACAAATCATCAGAAAGGGAAAGGCCTCTCGAGAAGGAACTTCTACTGCTGAACCAAGTATTTCTGATGATTTTCATGGTCCTTCTTTAGAAACTCCAATTTCCGCTTCTCATTCCCTTGTTATACCTTCTGTTGGAGTTTCCTGATCTTTAAAGTTTGGGAGTGTTCCTGTTGTTTTTTCCCCTCTTGTTCTGGGATTGGAGGGAGAAATCCTTGTCACTCCTTTCTCCCTTGAAGCTGTTCCTTGGTCTAGACCTAGGATCACATAATATTTTCCCACTCTGAGCTTTACCACCCCCTCCTCCTGTTAGAGTTTATGGTTTCACAGAAAGGGAGGACTCTACTACCTCAAGCCCTTTGGTCTTCTCTTCAAATAATCTACTATTCCCCTTTCCTCCCGGAAGCTCAGTTCCAGTCTCCCCCGTCCAAAATCTAGCCCCTCCTAATTCTCCCCCACCTCATATTCCCATGGCAGGTGCCAATCATCCAAGAAACATAATGGATGCAATAGTGGCTGGAAGATATGCCCCTCTAGTCCTACCCTAGCCAATGAATGCTCTCCCTGCTGGAGATTATCTCAAATACATTCCTAAGTTCACTAGTGAGGAAGATATAACTATTGAAGAGCACCTTGCCACCTTCTATAATTATGCAGACAATCTGAATATTGAAAACGAAGATGTCTGGATGAGAGTATTTGTCTAGAGCCTTGATGGTGAGGTTAGGAAATGGTTTAGGGGATTGACCCCTGGATCCATTGCTGGGATAGAATCCATGTATGATGTTTTCTTGAGACAGTGGGGGGATAAAAAATATTTTATGTATTACATAACATAATTTGGGTCCCTGAAGAGAAAGGAGGGAGAATCTGTCTCTGACTTCTCCAAAATATTTAACAAAATGTACAATAAGATCCCTACTGAGATAAAGTCTATAGAGGCCTCTGCCAAGATCACTTATGCTAGCACCTTTGAATTAGATTTCTTCCTCCTGTTGAGAGAGAGAAGATCTACTTCATTGGCTCTTATGCAAGATGCAGCCCTGGAAGTATAATCCAATGTGTTGGTAGTTGACAGGCTTAGGAGCAAGGCCAACAGAGACAGAGGGAGAGGTAAATATGAGGCATCGACCTCTGGTTCTTCTACGTCCCACCCCCAAGTATATGAATTGACCAAGATGATGAAGTCCCTGTCTGCAGAGATGGAAAAGATGAAATTTGAGGGGAAGCAGACATACATAAATTCTCAAAACATTGAAAACAAAGTCAACTTTAGGAGGCCGTATAACCATGCTCCTCAGATTATGCTAAGGGAACAAAGGAGTAGGGATAGGGATGATCAAAAGGTTCAGACCCCTCTACAGAATAACCTTGTTTCTGATGAAGAAAGGGAAGGAGAAGAGCTTGACCCTGAAGTCCATTGTATTGGAGACACCTCCCCATTTCCCCATTTAACACAATATGCCGACGAGGAGTCCCTCATGAACAATCAAATAAATGAGTTGAGTAAGGAGGAGAAGGCCAATAACAGTCCAAATAAATACAACCTTTGGTCTAAGAAGAAAGATGGGAAGTTTGATATCCCCGATCAACCTTCTATAGCAGAGAATCCTACTAAAGACACATCAAACATCAACAATGAAAAGAGAGTTCAGAATCCCCCACCAATAGATAAAGACCCTGTCTCATAGGTGAGAGAAATTCTGAAACCCCCTTCCTCGTTTAGTTTTGAGCATGAAATCCAAAAGATCAGGATGCATGTACCCCTTTCAGAGCTAGTCAAACATGAATATTTCAAAAGGTCCCTGTCTAAGCTGTTGCGATTTGAGCCATCTTACCACTCCACAGACTCAGTAAATCTCCAAGACGAAAGGCCAACATTCATTTTAGGTCCTATGGTAGAATATGGAAATGATGCATCCCCTCCCTTCTACACCTCCCTGAACATACATGATAAGGTGCTGCATAATTTTCTGATGGACTCAGGGGCATCTCATAATCTCATTCCCAAAACTATCATGGACGAAATTGGGCTGGAAGTCACAAAATCCTATCACGATTTGTACTCTTTCGATTCAAGGAGGGTGCAGTGTCTTGGGGTCATCAAAGATCTAGTTGTGACCTTCTTTCATCTACATATGAAAAGTGTGGTCATGGATATTTTGGTGGATGATGTTCCTCCCAAGTTTGGCATGCTCTTGTCAATATCTTTGACAAAATATCTTGGGGGAACCTTGCAGATGGACCTCAGATATGCTACCATCCCTATGTTCATAGGGGAGCATATAAGACTGTATAGGGAAGCTTAGTTGGCCTACATTATTAGTGATGAAGAAGATACCAATACCATCCCATATTCTCCCTTGACACTGATTTGGGATCCAACTTATTGCAGCTTACTGATACCCTTGAACCCCCTCTTGAGATCAGAAATCCTGTTGCTCTCTGGGAAGATTCTCCTCCACTTTACCATGTGTGGAAAATGTCATTTGATGGAGCCTATTCTAGAGAAGGTGTTGGTGCTAGAGTTTTCTTGGTTTCCCCTGCTCAGGAGACCATATCTCTGTCCTACAAATTAGAGTTTGAAGCTACCAATAATGTAACAGAGTATGAAGCTCTCGTTTTGGGCTTAAGAACTACAAATGACATAGGCATCAAAGAGATAACCATGTTTGGAGATGCCTAGTTGATCATCTAGAAAATAAAAAATGCTTATCAGGACAAACACCCTCGGCTCAGGAGTCACAGAAATGAAGTGTGGGACATGATTGACAATTTTTTCTCAGCCTTCAACATTTCATTCATCCCCAGAGAAGAAAATACAGTGATCGATTCTTTGGCTGTCTTAGCAAGCAATTTCAAAGTTCCTCTGCCACCCAAACTTAGGTATGATGTAGAAGTGAAATACAAGCCCTCTATACCTGACAATGTCAAGCATTGGAAGGTGTTTGAGGATGATCTTGAGATCAAAAGGTTTCTTGAGACAGTTGATGAAATTTCAACGTTGCACATTGATCAAGATCCTGACTCTGGAGTGGGTCCTCATGATGATATTTTTCTAAGCAAGATTGTTGATCATCATATCGTCCAGTTGCTTAGAAATCACATCCCAAAGGGACTAGTCCCTTTGGAAAGATTATTTGATAGAAACGATGTGGCAGTAAAGGGTAAAATTTAGGATGAGGAGGTTGATGTGACTAAGTGTAATATTGGCATAGAGCAGGATCCCAAATTTGTCAAATTGTCAAGCAGTTTGTCAAGGGAGAAGAGGATCGAGTATACTGAGTTGTTAAAAGAATTTGCTGATGTGTTTGCCTAGACTTATGAAGACCTCAAAACATATGACATCAACGTTATGGAGCATAAGATCCCCTTGAAGGAGGAAGCCAAACCATTTAGGAAGAAGTTGAGACAAATAAATCCTATGTTACTGCCTATCATGGAGAAGGGGGTATAGAAGATGCTGGATGCCCAAATCATTGTTCCCTTGAGATATTCTGAGTGGATAGCCAATCTGGTCCCAGTAAGAAAGAAAAGTGGAGAAATCAGACTCTGTGTCGATTTCAAAAATCTGAACAGGAGCTCTAGGAAGGACAATTACCTGTTGCCAAAGGTGGAACATATATTGCAGAAGGTAACAAGTGCATCCAAGATTTCCATGATTGATTGCTTTTCCGGTTACAACCAAATATTTGTCCTCCTCGAGGATAGAGAAAAGATAACATTCACCATTCCTTGGGGCACATTCATGTATGCCAAGATTCCTTTTGGATTGATGAATGTAGGAGCAACGTTCCAGTGATTCATGGATATAGCCTTCATTGGGGAAAAGGATAAATTTGTAGTCATCTATTTGGATGATATCACAATCTTCTCTAGATTTGATAAAGAACATTGCTATCATCTGAGAAAAGTCTTCCTGAAATGAAGAAGGTTTGGTCTCTCCATAAATCCCAAGAAATCATTGTTTGCCATGAGGGAAGGGAAATTACTGGGGCACATAGTATCAACTGAGGGGGTCAGAATTGATCCTAGCAGGGTGGAAGAAATCCAAACCCTATCACTCCCAAGATCCAGGAAAGAGGTTCAATCCTTCATGGGAAAAATTAATTTCTTAAGGAGATTTGTTTCCAATTTTGCTGAATTGGTGAAGCATATCACAATCATGCTAAGAAAAGGGAATGAAGTAAAATGGATAGTTGATCCCAGAAAATCCTTTAAGAAGATCAAGAAGGATTTGACTGAGGCACCTGTGCTTATCAGTCCTGATTATTCTAAGGATTTTTTGATTTTTCCTTTTGATTCATTCGACACAATGGAAGTTGTTTTATTGCAAAAAAATGCAGAAGGGTTGGATTAGCCTATTTCCTTTTTCAGTAAAGCATTAAGAGATGCAGAGGTCAAATATGCCATCATGGAGAAATAGGCCTATGCCTTGGTAAAGGCTCTCAAAGCTTTCAGAGTCTATGTATTGCATTCAAAGATCATTGCATATGTTCCTTCAACCTCTATGAAGGACATTCTCATTTAGCCTGACATAGACGGGAGAAGGAGAAAGTGGATTTCCAAAATACTTGAATTTGATCTGGAAATAAAACCCACCAAACTAATTAAAGGTCAAGGTTTAGCCAAACTATTGGCTGAATCTAATTGTAAATATTTGGGGGTTAATTTCATCAACACTTGCTTAGAATATCGACCGGTTGAGATGCCTGATAACATTCCTCAGGATAGCCCCCTACTGGAAGAATACACCTGGTACAAAGATATTATATTTTTCTTGCAAGAGTTAAAGCCCCTTGATGGTATGGGAAAAACAAAGGCAAGTGATTTAAAGCTTAAGGAAATTAGATATTTCCTTATAGACTGGGTCCTATATTGGAAAGACCATCTAGGAGTGCTTCTGAAATGTGTAGACCCATAAGAGGCCCAGAAGATTATATTTTATTTTCATGATAGCCTGTGTGGGGGGCATCACTTCTGGAGAACCAGAGCCTTTAAAATTCTCAGGGCTGGGTACTACTGGCCTACTCTGTTCACCGATGTCTGTGAAAAAGTGAGAGCTTGCATCAAATGTAAAATATTTGCTGGGAAACAATAGCTCAAGTCTCTACCTTCGAAGCTTGTAGTAGCTTCAAGACCCTTTCAGTAGTGGGGCCTAGAATTTATTGGAGAAATTAATCCTGCTTCAGGTGGTCAGCACAGGTGGATTTTGACTGCAACATATTATTTCACCAAGTGGATAGAAGCTATCCCCACAAGGAGTGCTTCTCACAAAGTGATCATTGATTTTCTTGAAGATATTATGGCCAGGTTTGGTTGTCCGAACAAAATCATCACTAACAATGTTGCATCCTTCAAGTCTAAACCATTGGTCAAATTTTGTGAACGGTCAGGATTTTATTAATCCACTCCACCCCCTATTATCCCCAGGGCAATGGAATAGTAGAGTCTTCTAACAAAAGCCCCATTAAGATTATCAAAAGACTGTTAGAAGACAATAAGAAGGCCTGGGATTCAAAGATCAAATTCTCTCTGTGGGATGATCAAGTGACAACAAAGAGATCCCTGGGTGTCTCTCCTTTTCAACTTGTGTATGGGACAAATGCGATTTTTCCTTCTCAGCTGGACCTACCAGTAGCGAAATTCTTTCAGGACTATCAAGGGGAGCCTGGCAATATGATCAGAAGAATTCATCAACTGGTAGAAACCTAACAGACTAAAGAGCAGGCAATGGACATAGATCATGACCATCAACAGAGGATCAAGCATGCCTTCAACAGGAAGGCGAAGAAAGGAGATTTCCAGTTGGGGGATCTGGTGGTTAAATGAGATGCACCCAAACAAGACAAGGGGAAGAATAGTAAATTTGAAGCCCTCTGGATTGGGCCCTTCAAAGTTTTTGAGATATTTTCTAATAACACCTATATGTTGTGGAATTTGGAGGGAGATGAAGTTTTTGGTAGCCCCGTAAATGGGCATTTTTTGAAAAATTTCTTTATTTGAGCCACAGAGTGGCTCCCCTGCGTATGTAAATATTTTTTTTCTTCTATTTTCAGTTTGTAAGTGACTCCATAACCCAACAACAATGGCACTGGATCTGTAGAAGAGGTATTGGCTTCCCATAGGGAGCAAGCCATCCCCCTTCGAGCATAATGTTATCAGATTTATTTGTAAGTGTTTTTTTTCCCTAAGAAGCGGAACCCTTTGGAAAGAAAGAAAGAAAAGTAGCAAAGAGTGGGTCATAAACCCACTTATCCTAAGTTATGTGCACAAAAAACCCACTTATCCTAAGTTATGTGCACAAACACATTTCACTAAGCAGTGCTTAGATCTGAGTGGCTCAGATTAGCGTGCTAAGATATGCGGTCGAGGATCCATATCGGACCCCCCCACCATTCTACCTTTAGTGGAGGGGGAGGGGTCCAAGTTGGTGGTTTTAAAATGTGGGGGCCCCACTAACGTGTCACCCCCCCCTTAACTCGGACCCCCCTCACCTAAAACCATTTACTTTCACCTACCCCCTCCGAGTAGACTGCTTACCACCACCTCTTACCACTCTTGCCTCCCGCTGACACCTGTCTCCCACTCCGTCTCTCACCTCTACCCATCACATCACCCACTCTCCCTCCTCATCTCATTATTCCACACCTATCCTCCACTCACCGCCAGGATGTGTCCCCTCGTTACTCTCACCTATCATATCTCACTAGGTGTTCTCCTACTCACCGCTAGGCCGTGTCCCCTCGTTACTCCCGCCTATCATATCTCTCTAGGTGTTCTCCTACTCACCTCCTCCTAGGAAAATGGTCCCCATCCCATCATGAAGGTGGGTGAGACATCGTATCCTTCCTTAAATAGAAGGCCAGAAAGGGAAAAATTGTAGAAAAAGGCTATTAGTCCAGTCTGACAGAGATTGCATCTGATAGAAGACTGCATGGGAAATCTGACCAACGTCTGCATGTGCAACCTGACAGAGAAACTCATCAATGCAAAGCATTAATCTCATGACATGATTGCGCCTTCAGCAAAGGGAAGCCATTTGTAAGTATTTGTAGGCATTTTTTCCAGTTAGTTAGTGTCGATGGTAGAGCTACGCTTCCACTTGTAAAGTTTTAATGAGGCCTCTGGTCCTTTGGTTATGTGATGTGTCTGAGACTTCTTGTTTAATGAAAGTCAGTCCCTTTTCCATATTTTTGTAAATTCTATGTTGAAACAATCAGAATTGGAGGATCCATTCGAGGATAGCTACGTTTGTGTGATGTATGTTTGATCACAGTAACCCTGTTGTCAGCTTCAATTAGTTTTATGTGTATTTATTTTCCTTCTAACTAAATGACTTGGGCATGGAGGATCCTACCGGGTTTGTGTTATTGAGTTGTGATCTATGTTTGATTTCAATTCAGTAATAATTTCATTCAGTTCTTTGAAACTCAAAACCAAGAGGATCTTGGTTTCCTAGGTTTTTCATCCTTGGCCTGCTGGAAGACCGGACGTCCATAGCAAAACATTTCATTCTACTTAAGTTCTTCCCCCCTATTCACCACTATATTGCAATTCACTGACTGAAATTAGACCAAGACCTCACCTTCTTATACATACCAGTCCAGTTTTCTAAGTTAAAGCAATATAATCTTGAGATGGTGTACATTAGACCACACCTTTATTTATTCACTGTGACATAAAACTGATGGGTATTAGGCTTAACTCTGTAGCAATCCAGAGGTGACTTCTGGTGCTAACAAGTTGGAGCTGGAGAAACACCTGATCCCCTTCCTAAAAAACCCTTTTGGAATGATGTTGGTTAGCTTGTTGCTTCATGCGATTTTTGGCCATGTGGAGATTATCCTTAGGAGCTGCGATGGTGGTTATGCAACCTTGCATAATGGTATCAATATATTGGACCTTACATGTGACTCAAATAAATGTAGTGACTATCGGAGGCCGTTGGCCATACACTGCTTCATATGGGTTCATTTTAGTGGATGTGTGATATGAAGTATTGTACCACCATTCTGCCAAGGGAAGCCATTTCACCCATTGGTGTCGTATGTCTAAAGAAAAACATTGAAAGTAGGTTTCCAAACATTTTTTGACCACTTTCGTTTGGCCATTAGAATAGGTGTGATAGGTTGTTCTCATGTCTAGTCGGGTGCCCTGCAATTTAAACAACTCTTTCCAAACAGTGGTGGTGAAAGTGGGGTTTCAATTAGACACAATATAGGTTGGCATGCCATGTAACTTGACAATATGATCAAGGAAAACTTGTGTGATGAGTTTCGCTGTAAAAGGGTGAGATAAAGCACAAAAATGAGCATACTTGGATAAGCAATCAACCACCACCATGATGACGGATTTATTCCCTGCTTTAGGAAGGCCCACTATAAAATCCATGGAGATGTCTGTCCACATTGAAACTGGAATGGGTAGTGGTTGTAGGGTTCTTGGTGACTTGACAATTTCACCTTTATTACATTGGCACACCTCACATTGAGTGACAAATTGAAGTATATCCTTCTTCATGCATGTCAAGAAAAAAGAACGATGGGAACGAGCATATATATTTTGGAAGCTCGGGTGACTTGCAATGGCTGATGAGTGAAACTCTGTTAATAGTTTATGCTTGAGTACTGAAGAGGGTGATATAACCAGGTGATCCTTATATCAGAGAGTATTTCCCTACCAAGTGTATCTAGTGGGAGGATTAGGTTCCTCCTGAAGATGCTGAATGATCGTGGAGATAGTTGGGTGTGTGAGCCACTCCTAGCATACATCCTCAATCCAATCAGGGACTGATAAGGATAAGGCAAAGATGGAGCCATTATCCTCATAATGTCGTGACATAGCATCAACCACTATATTGTCTTTTCCTATTTTATATATGATTTCATAGTCATAACCCAACATTTTAGTCAAACACTTGTTGTTTTTAGGGGAGGATAACCTCTTCTCCAAAAAATACTTTAGATTATGGTGATCTATTTTGATCTAAAAATGATGTCCTAAAAGGTAGGGCCTCCAGCTGTGCACCGCATGTAGAATGGACAAAATTTATTTTTCATAAGTGGATCTACCCAAGTTGTGGCCACTCAATGCTTGGATAGTAAAGGCTATAGGTCGACCCTCTTGGGTGAGGACTACACCTATACCAGTTCCCGAAGCATGTGATTCCACCAAAAAAGTTTTGTTGAAGTCAGGAACTACTAGCATAGGAGTAGTGCACATGGATTTATTTAACTCGATGAAGGCTTGCTCCACAACAGGTGTTCAATGAAATACATTCTTCTTAAGAAGGTCGGTCAAGGGATTAGAATTCTTTTCCATAATGGTGGAAAATTTTCCTGTAATAGCCTATGAGAAAAAGAAAACCCTGTAGACGATTTAAGGTCATGGGTTGCGACCACTCCTGCATAGCTTGTATCTTTTTGGGGTCCACTTTCACTCCGTTGTGACTCACAATGTGTCCCAAGTACTCCACTTCACTAGCTCCAAAGAAACATTTGGTATTTTTTACAAAACATTGGTTGTCATGTAGAAAGTGAAGGACTTTGTCCACATAAAGAAGGTAGCTATCCCAGGTGTGATTGTAAATGAGAATTCCATCAAAGAAAACTAGAACAAACTGTTGAATGTAAGGTTTCAACAATTTATTCATAATACTTTGGAAAGTGGATGGATCATTACGTAGGCCAAAAGGCATGACCAAGAATGCATAATGGCCTTCATGAGTTCTGAAATCAGTCTTCATAATATCTTCCTTCTTCATCCTAATATGGTGATATCCGGAGCAAAGGTCCAATTTGGTGAAGACACATGCACCTTGGAGTTCATTCAACATATCATCAATGACCGGAATATGAAACTTATATTTGATTGTCAGTTTATTGAGGGCCCAAAAATCAGAACACATGTGCCAAGTACCTTCTTTCTTTAAGACCATCATTACTGGTGAAGAATATGGGCTTGTACTATGGTGAATTACACCTTCCTCAAGTAATTATTGTACCATATTAAACCTTCCTCAAGTAATTCTTGTACAGAACAAACCACTGTGGTTTTAAACATTTATTTGGATAACCAACATTAAATGCCAGGAAAAATAGATGGTTGGAGTTTCTTAGTGAGTATGACTTCAAAATTAAACATATCAAAGGAAAATAAAACCAGGTGGTTGATGCACTCAATAGAAGAGATTATGAAGTCCATGTTTTCGCCATCATCATGTACATAATATATTTAAAAGATAAAATTCTAAAAGCATAAAATTCATATCAACATTATTTAAAAATAAAACAAAATTTACAACAAGGCAATTTACAGAAGAAATTTAAATATTATGAATTAAAAGAGGATGAGATCCTCTTGCATAGAGGCAAGGTGTATGTGACAAATTCCACAGATATGAAAAATATAATGCTGAGAGAAATGCACAATGTCCCATATGTTGGGCACCTAGGATATCGGAAGTGGGAAGTGGTTACAATAGATTTTATAACAAAGCTAGCCATAACAGTGAAGCAATATGATTTCATCACAGTGGTGGTGGAAATATTGACTAAGGTAGCACATTTTATTCCTGTGAAGACAACACACAATGCAAAAAGCATTGCATATATTTACATGAAGGAAGTCGCCATGCTACATTCAGTGCCTAAGACAATAGTTTTAGACAAATATTCCAAGTTTACATCCAAATTTTGGCAAAGTTTCTTCAAAGGATTTGAGACAAATCTAAATATTAGTACAATGTATCAACCAGAGTCAGATGGGAAAACAAAGAGGAACAATATGATAATTGAAGACATGCTCATAATATATGTGATGGATCGACCATAAAAAATGGAAGAAAATATCCACTTAGTGGAGTTTTCTTATAATAATGGGTATTGAGCCTCATTAAAAATGAGTCCTTTTAAAGCTTTTTATGGTAGGAAGTGTAACACACCAGTGAGTTGGGATAACCTAGTAGACAAATCCATCATTGGGCCAGATTTGTTAAAGGAAATGGAAGAGAAGATGACAAGGATCAGAAAGAATTTAAAGGCTTCCCAAGGAAGACAAAAGAGTTATGCAGAAACAAAAACATATTTTTTAGAGATTTTAAAGTGGGGGAACATGTTTTCCTAAAATTTAAAGAAAAAATAAGTTCGATAAGATTGGATTGTTTCCCGAAGTTAGCAACAAGATATTGTGGGCCTTTTGAAATATTAGAAAAGATAGGGCTAGTTGGATACATGTTAGAATTTCCTGCATCCATGAGAGTGCATAATGTATTTTGTATGTCATTATTAAATAAATATGTTCTTGAACCTAATCACATAATTTATTGGATTGTGATCTAGATGGAAATGAAGGGGATTTTTAGGTGGAATCAATACACATCTTGGACCAAAGAGTCAAATTTCTCCAGAACAAAGCCATAGGGATGGTAAATATTTAATGGAACTACTATGGTCCTAAAGATGCAACATGGGAGAATGAAGAAACCTTGTAGGAGGAATACCCACAAAGTTTTTCCAATTTTGAAGAAAATAGAAACTGAACATACAACACTCCATTTTTGGACAATTAGTTACCAAAATCACGTCTCTAAAATCCTTGGTTGCCTATGCTCATAGCCCTGATAAAATAATGATGCAACCACTATGGAGTGAAGGCAATTAAGGGGTCACATTCCTTGGGTCATCAAGTTGAGAATAACGAGAGATTGTGGTTGGGACTATTGTTGGAGGGTAAAGATTGTGGAATTTTCATTTTTTTTCTAAATATTTATGATAAATTATATATGTATTTCGACATGGTGTGGTGCATAGAGGATGATGAAAATTTTTAGGGGATGGGGAATGTAACATACCCATTATAATCCCAAGTTTAATTAATGCATAATGTAGATATAAATGTGGCTATGGCCAAGTAATGTAATATGCAAAATGTATTTTCTGAATTATAAATAAAAATAATGTAATGTTAGATGTTGAGATATGGTCAGAGATGGGGGATGATTAATCCAAAAGAGAGGGGGATTCCTAGAGAGTGTCCAAGAGGGGCCCAAAGGGAAATCATTTATGGGTATTAATTCAAACCCATTTTTCTAAATTTTATTATCATTCGGGGAAAACCTTCTATTTCTTGTTGAGTTTATGGGAGCCCAATCATTGAATACTTGTCATAGGGTGGGTGTGAGAGTCACATCACATAGTTATTGGATAGCATGGGGCTGAAATACAAGAAATATTGGGTAGAGTGAGCAGTCAACTGTCTTGGGGAAAGAGAGGAAATTTTTATGGGTAGTAACATGAAGTTGTTCACATTCCGTTTTATAAGAACAAGAAGTAGAGAAGAGAGGAAAACAGATTGGGATTTGGATCAAGGATGGGAGGATTATGGAGAATGCTGGAGTGATTTTGGAGCATTTTGGAGTTGAAAATTGAAGAGCCAAGTTGTCAGGATTGAAGAGTGAACTCATGGGTGAGTTGCACTATATTAGAAAGTGTGTGTTGTTGTTTTTGTTGGCGGTTTTCCTAGAAGTGAGTTCCCCTGAGTTTCCAATAGAGATATTCCTAGATATATAAGACAAAGAGACCCTGATAAACAAATGGGATACTCGATGGAGTGAGAGAAATGAAGAGGTAAATTCCTTGGGTTGGGCAAGTCAAGGGGAAGAGAGATGGATGAATTTTGGGATAGCCATAGGGGAAAACCAATCGATTGTGTGATATGGAGTTGTGAGGGATGTTGGCATAGGGGCATGCCCAGGGTTCAACTCTAATATCACACCAACAGACCCTAACTACTCGCCCTTTTGGCAACACCTATGAAGTATATGCAGTCTCACCCGAAGTAGCAATAGGGGGTTGCAGGACATAGGTGTCTACAACCAAAGGAAATGCAAAGTGATTCCAAAACACAACGCAAAACAATCTAGATATTCTTTACCACTCTTAATCTTACTTCGCGAAGTTATATCTATGATATAACACAACAATGAAGTAATAATATATTAGATGACAAATAACACAACATCAACCACAAAGACAATAAAATATACGTGGTTCACCCTCTCCCTAGGGATACGCCCACAAAACTGCGTTTCTTGATATATTAGATGAAAATATACAATTTTATCTGTGCACTTAGTTGCAGATCTTTCTCTCTTTCTCTCTTTCTCTCTTTCTCTTCTCTCCCTACGCACCCAGCTGTAGGGTTGATCTTTGCACCCAACTGAAGATCCAGAATACAGACTCAATATTTATCTCAACAACAATAATCGACAATGAACAACGAAAATAATAATACGAATGAACCCCCTCCCAGGTCTTCTAGACCTTTATTTATACATTACATGACCAAAGTCTAGGTGACAAAACCCTATATCCAAAACCCTAGGTCCAAAACCCTAGGTCCACTTGAGCGACGTTTTCAGGGCTTGACCAACCTGTTCCTCCTTCTTTTCCGCAAGGTGTTCCAAAGCATCCGTTGGTGTCTTCTTCTGCTTGTTGAGTTGTTCATGAGCCCTCTTCTTTGCTTCTTTATCTTCCTTGATCTTCTCTTCCAATGACTAGCTTTTCCTTTACTTCTCTCCTTCTTTTCTACTTCTTTAACCACTTTGACCCCTCCTCAGTTTATGTTCCTTCCCACACAGTTCGTACTTCACCTTTCTTCCTTAATATTCACTTCCTTACGTAACTAAGGGACAACAGGCCCCCAACACTCACATGTGACTCGTCTCGAGTCACTACAATATTGAGCCTTCTATATCACTTCGACTACAGACTACATGGCGTAGCCTGTGCTTTCTTCTCTATGCATCCCCATGTTGTGCAGACTGTCTTTTGTGTGTCTAGTACCTAGTTTCAACTGCACTTGGTACATAGACCCTTCTTCCTTTGCTTTTACTGAGAGCTGCGAGACAAATGGTTGTCACAATACAAATTCAACTGGCTCTCGTTCACTAAACCATCCTTCCATTCTCCCTTAAGAGTTTTCAACTATGCAACTCCTCCTTCTGTAACATAGGAAACCTAAAATGGTCCATGCCAATGTGTCCTGAACTTGTTTTCATATAACAATACCAAATCTCCTTGCTTAAATTATTTCCTCTTGATATGGCTGTCATGGTAAGCCTTTTCTCGTTCTTTTTTTATCTGTTGATGAAATCCCACAATAAACCTGTCTTCCTCCAGTTCCATCAACTACGCGAGCCTGTCTTGAACAATGCTGGTGTCATCCATACATGTAAATGATGCAATTCTTAAACTAGGAACCAAATATTCCATAGGTACCACTGCTTCCAAGCCATATATCAACTTAAAGGGAGTCTGCATAGTTAACTTTTTGCAAGTAGTTCTATAAGCCCATAACACTGCTGGAATTCTCATATCCAAATCATCTTTGTTAATGCTACAAATCTTAGTTAGCACTTTCTCCAAGATCTTATTGAAAGCTTCGACTGTGCCATTTGCATGTGGGTGGTATGGAGTACTCTTCTGATGGTGAACTTCGAATTTCTGAGTCAAGGATTCAATAGTTTTGTTGATGAAGTGCATTCCTTGATCACTCATGAGGATCTTCGGGCATACAAATCTTGTTATTATGTCCTCAAAGATGAACTGCACAACTGTGGATGCACTACAGTCCTTAACTTCTCTTGCTTCTTCCCATCTGGTTAAATAATTTGTAGCAGTGATGATGTATCGAGATCCTGTACACTTTCCTAGTGGGTTAATAGGTCCCACAAAGTCAATAGCCCATTTTTAAAATGCCTGTAAGGTTAAATGAGGTGTTAAAGGCATTTCATCCCTTCTTCCTAACTTGACCACAATTTCAAAGTCATACTCCTGAAATAGTAGTAGCCATTTGCATATTCTTCCCCCCAAAATTGGATTGTTGACTAAGTAATTCAATGCAGAATGATAAGTGAACATCTTAAAATGTCCTCCCAACAAATAGTGTCTAAAATTCTGCAGTGCATATACCATAGCCAAGCCTTCTCTTTCATTTGCAGTATAGTTCGTTTCAGTTGTAGAAAGATTCCTTCTAGCAAAGGCTATAGGGTGGTCAATGTCTTTTGCACCTGGCTATGCTAAAACTGCTCCTAATGCAATGGAAAAAGCATCTACATGAACATTCAACTCCTTACTCCAATCTAGAAAAACCAAGATAGGCACAGTAACCATTTTTTTCTTTAGTGTGTCGAAGCTTTATTGGCATTCTTCTGTCCATTGGAAATTACTATCTTTTTTTAATAGCTTCTCCACAGGTGTTGTTATCTGTGCATAACCCTTAATAAAATTTATGTAGTACCCAATATGTCCTAATGCATTGCGCAACTGTCTAACTGAAGTAGGAGGAGGTAGATCGACAATGATAGCAATTTTGGAAGGATCTACCAACAACCCCTTCTTACACATAATATGACCTAGAAGCACTCCAAAGGGTGAAAAGAAAATACTTTTTTTTTTCAGATTCAGGGCAATCTGACATTGCCTGCACTTATCTAACATTAATCTCAAGCATTCAATATGACCCTTCATTAGGATAAAAGCATTCCAATCATCAAAGTATGCTTCCAAGAACTTTTGTAAAAAATCCTTAAATGCTTCGACCACCACCCTAGAAAATATGGTTGGTGCATTCTTCAAGCCAAAAGGCATCACAGTGTGCTGAAAAGAACCCCATTCTATTGCAAATTTGGTCTTATGTCGATATTCCTTAGAAATTTTTATCTGGTGATAACCTGAAAATCTATCTGTGAATGAGTATACCTCCTGTCCTCCTACATTATCTATAACTTCATTAGTAAAGGGTGTAGGAAAGGGGTCATGTAGGCATGCATCATTCAGTTTCCTTAAATATACACAAATTCTAATTTCTCCTGACTTCTTATCTTGGACCACCATAGGGCTGATCCATTCAGATTCTTCAATTGGTTCTATGCTTCCTTCTTCCAACATTCTATCTCGTTCAATATTAACTTTCTTCTTATATTTGGGATTCAGTCTATAGGGTCTCTTCTTGATGGGTCTTGCATCTGGTCTCATAGGGATCTTCATTCCCCCCATGGGCCCTTTAATGCCCTTCATGTCTGTGAACTTGGTTGGAAACAAATCCTCATATTCATGCAATAGTTCTGTGATCTTTCTAATAGTAGCATCATCACAATAGTCTCCAACATTTTTCTAACTTAGGTGTTTTCCCTGTTCCAATATTAACCTTATTAATTTTAATGGGCTTCCCAACAAAAGGTAATGCAATCCCTGGCCCTTCTATGTCTCTTTGGACTTCATTTTCTAAAATGTTTACATCCCTCGGGTCATCATCCTCATCATCATTAATATTGTAGCAATCCTGTAGTTGCTGAAGAGGCATAGTCCATTCATCTTTTTCTTGGTCAAGAGGGGGGTTAGGTGCCTCCTCAAAGACCTTCTATATTATAATTTGTAAATCCTGATCTACTGTGGGGTACTGAATTTCAAATAATAAGGTAGCTATAAAGTTCTGAGTCATACCGTACCAATCTATAGTAATGGAGCACACTTCTGCTTGAAGATACTAGTTGATAGGTGTAGTGTCCAATGTGTTAATGAACTTATGAACCCACTGTTCTTTAGGAATATTTCTCTAGGCCTCCTCACAACTTCGCATATGGTCCTTAGGACAACTCTGACTTGTGTATCGAACTCCACATCCTTCAACTTGGTAAGAAAAGCGCACTGTCAGTAAGGTGTGACATTGTGCCCAATCTACGATGTTCTTCTTGTGTGTTCCCCACCATCTAGCTGGTGTTGCTTTCAATGCTTCATCCAGTGGAAACATCCTCTGTTGTACTGGTACAATTTTCTCAAATTCAACTAGAAATGTCTCTAAATGATTCAAGCCATCAAATGTAGGAAGATTACTTATTTTTGGGCCAATCCAACAAATTGATATGGTCAATCTAGCACATTGTTGTTTAGAGACTTCGTACATTCTATTTTGCCAGTTTTCCAATGCTTCATCTGAATCTAATGAACATGCACTTTCACTTCACCAACTTAGATTTCCATCTACTGTGGGATTAATATAATCATGCTGTCTTGTTGTCAGTTTGTAGATGTTTTCTATCTTGTAGGCGCGGTCTTCTTCTCTGATAGTTTTTGTGTATTTGCGACCTTCATTAGGGTCGATAGGTGCAATGACCTTAAGGCCATTACCCTCAAATTCCATTCTTCTCTTCTTTAGGTCATGTTGAGCACTCAACACACCCTAAAGAGTCTATGTTAAATTTTACTTTTTGGGTACCACTTGATCTTTTTGCATGGTCTGATTCGTCTTCATTGTGAAAAATGTTGTGTTTTCTTACCATCTTGACTCTCATTAAGTATTTAAATTTTTTCTTGAATATATGAAAACCCATGAATTAAAGGTCTTAACTTTTCAATAAGAATCAACAACAAAAAAAAATTGTTTCACCCGATGCGTCCAAATTCGACAGCAGAAAGAATTAAAAGATGAAAGAAAAGCACTTGAGAAAATTGTAGTCACCGAGCGTTGGTTTTCATTAGCATTGGAAAAAGGAAGATTTATTTCACGAAAATAATTACACAAGGGTATCACCGATACCCATTCCTCGAAGCATTTTGGCATCGACGAGTTTTGAGAAAGTAAGTCTGTAGAAAATGAAATAGTTTTTTCCCGATTGCCAACCCTTGATATCTTATTGGCATTGACAACCCCAGGTTTATTTTAACATGCGCTCTTGTTGAAAAGACCCTGAATCTGATTGATATACATGATCGAACCACCTATCCTCATCTTCCATATGTCTTTTCCATAGTGGATAAACATACGATCTAGCTTTCCCCTGAGTCGTTATCGGTTCCCGAGGCCCAAGTCGCACCCTGAGTCATCTTTGCCACGTCATCGTCGTATAATGAAATCAATCGGCGTCGAAAGTCCTTAACAAGAGGATACCAATGAAAAAATTCACCACACATCATCGATCCTGATCTTCCCACTAAGAAAGAAATTTGATGGGACATTTTAATGCTAAGATACATTTAGATTCGAAGCATTTAAAGAACTAATTAATTCCAAATATCTCATTAGTTATTACTTCATTTGTAGATCAAATCAACCATTTGAAATTACAAATAGAGCGCACCACCCTCCACGCCTCCGCCGTCAACCCATGATGAATTGAATTGTAGAGATTCGACGATAGATTTCATTTGGTTTTCACTCATAACCCGAGTTAATTGGTTGATACGACACAACAATTTCTTCCCCGTTTAAATTCTTTTAAGTTGTTCATAAACAAGATCATTGAGCGCAAAGAATTTCATAGCATCCATAGGAGTGAGACGAGCAATTTAGAAAACGTTTCCAAGATCACGTGAGCATTAAAAAACATGTTTAGCAATGTTACAGGTATGTACCAGTCTGTGCATTTTTTATGCTTCACTTCATACAATTTTTACCCGGTGTTACTTTGTACACATGCCCTAAAGGATTGATTTTGGTTTGTAGGAACAATGCCTCCAAATAAACCAAGTACTAGGTGATCGTCGAGGGCACCCAAGCTAAAAGAATCAGAGGTAAGAGAAGGCTCGTCCCCAGGGCCAACAAAGCAATTAGAATTCTCTCCAAGGCCAGAACCAGTCATCAGTACATCCACCAAGAATATTTTCACTCAGTCTCTGGCCTTTGGAGACACAAAAGAAAGCATAGGCACCAATTAAGTACTCCCGCACTGGGGAGAAATCTTCAAGAAGATCAAGCGGGAAGAATTCCCCGAATAAAGCCCACACAATGACCCCGATATGAGAAAGCTCGACGTTGAAGTTTTTCTGAATATCTGAAGATTGTATCTGCACATGGTAGCAAGAAGAACTCCAGTATTCCCCTACACAAAACTCTTCAAGGGGCTTATCGAACACACAGACACATAAAGATGTTTGATTAATGATGACAATGTCAAGTGTGTCAGGGTCTTCCTTGCATTGGAGGTGCAGGGTTACTACAAGCTCAGAGACCCGGAGGAGCGACTGAACACTGATTTTTTTATAAAATTCTATGAGAAACACAACACCAGTCGGGTGATGGTTTTGTGGTGGAGAGAGGATAAAAAGTACACCAATCAGACCTTTGGCTGGTACCCGATGACCAACTTAAGAGAGTCGTATATCTATTTAATGGCCCTCATTGTCGATTGTTTGGGGAGAAAGATTGTTCCAGGTTTTCAGAGGCATGGATGCCTCTATCTTACATGATATCCATTTATGGAAGAGGTTTTAATTGGGGTGCCATCATTTCCAAGTAGCTGAGCATTTGCATTCAACAGGCTCAGATGATGAAAGAAGGAGAGACCCCATCCTTCTACATGGATTCTTATTTATTGGACATCATCTGCACCAGAAATGTCTTTTCCAGAATGAATTTGAGATGGAACACCTCATAACTCCTGGTTCATGTATATTTCGGCATCTTATGATAGAAAAGGTACAATAAATCCTACTCCCTCACCTGTGATCAATTCATCAAGTGCATTCATTTTATGCTTTTCAAGAAAGAGTGTCCAAGACTGTCGGCTGCAGCCAAAAAGATGATATCAAAGGTTGCCCACTGGTATCTGGATGAGCGCAATACCTACATCAAGGTTTTAGGAGCCACCAGAGCACCACACCTGTTACCGATGTATGTGCTTGATTGTCTAGTAGTAGGGGAAATCTGCTACCAGACCATCCTGCAAGGTTACAGTGCTACTCTGGTAAAAGATAAGAAACGAGCATTCATACCTTATGGATTCAATATAGGTTTCTACATGGTAAAAGACACTGCTCAAGCCAAGCAGGAAGGGTTGAGCCAATTGGATTTTTGATTCTAGACTGGTTGTTTTCTCAAGCATGACCCAAAGGGTCTAGTCTTGAAGCACACATTGAAAGTATAGTCCTGCTGGCCACATGCCCATGACAGGTTTGAAGATGATATCTTCATAGAAATCGCTCAGGATTGGGATGAATTTGTGGCAAGGATGGTCAATCCTAGAATGACCAAGTTCAAAGCCATGAGCCTATATGAACAAGCGCCAACTATAGAAAAATGATGTCAAGGGACCCTCAGGGCCAGGGAATAAATGATAGTTGCGAAAACAATAGAGATTCCCCAAGTAGTCCCAGTACAAGGAAGAGGTTTTCCTATGGAATTGGATGCTCAGGAAAGGGGATTGTTCATGTTAGAGCAAGCGCAATGTATGATTGATCAATTGCAGGATGATCCAGAAATCGCTGAAACCACGAGATACCTGGAATATAACCTAGGCGGAAGCTGAGCGGGCCCAAGCAGCCCTGAATTTATAGACCTTGATGAAATTACTGGGTTAGTCGAACCTGAATTCACAACGCCACCGGTTGGATCACCGATAGGTGTTTTGTCTCAGCCAGATATAGTCAAAACATCACAGAGGACCGACGCATCGAACCCCTTGAGAGAGTTTATAAATATATATGATGATGATGAGAGCCTAGAGGTATCTCTTGGGACCCTTGTGCATGTTGAAGAAGAAAAGGGACCTAAGAAGACATTTTCTCCTCTCCCTGATGTCCAAACCCAGGAGGTCCCACAGAAAGAAAAGGATGTCGAGAGTGTCCCAGACACTAAGATTCCTGACTCGCCAAAAACCCAAGAAGATAGTTTGAGGGATGATCCAGGGTCGGGCGAGCCAGAGGAAGGAGACCCGTAGCAAGAAATCAACGTTTCGATTAATGATGAACAAGTAAGTATCGATTCTATTACAAACGCCTCTATTTCAATTGGTACTCAAACCCCCGATGAGTGACAAACAAAAGTAGAGCCTTCAGAGCACAACGAGGAAGTTCAAGAACCCAATCTTGAATAAGTATATACCACCAGAAGTCTGGGAAATAAACTCACATGGGGGGATCAGAAAATCCCTGAACTTGTGGACGAAGTAGCCGACATACACGCCATAGCTTATTAAAAGAAAAGGAAGACTATCGTTCAGTGGACCACAAAGAAAAGGAGTATAACTATAGATAGCTCCATCCTCATCACTACAAAGGAACATTTGATCAACATAGAACATGCTAAGACGTCCGAGCTCATCGATGCAGGGATGGCAATCAAAGATGCCACTCTGGATAGAGCTAAAAGAGATGGAAAAAGAGTTGGTCACTGCCATAAAATAACTAGAACATTTGTTCCACTTGGATAAGTACTATCAGGACACCACACAGGCCGCGGTGTACCTAAGGAGTGAATTCAAGGAGGCCTATAGTAGGTTCACATATGAGCGACAAATATTGTTGTAGGTGAATCCCCCTGCGGACAAGTGGATTCCCTCTTGGTCTCTAGACTCCCAAGACCAAGACATAAAAGTGCTTAACATGGACACTGGCATATTTTTAGATCTAATCAAGCTAACTTATGAAGGAGAAGAAGAAAGATATGTACCTTATTAACGATGTTTGTCTCTACAAAGTCCAAGATGAGCTTCGATCTTGAGGTCCCTGATAGGTCCTGTAGAAAAAAAAAAGATACAATGGACTTCCTACTCTACTGAGATTAGCTCAAATATAGATCCATATACTGCAGAAAAACTCATGTGGAACAAACTTTAGTTTGAAAGAAACAAGCCAAGCATTGATATATTGATGAGAACAAGTAAAAGTACTTACAATTCTTTGATGAAGATGCAACAACTTCTTCTAGTTCTCCTTGTCCAACCCCTTTGCTCATGTAATCTACATTGATTGATTTGATGAAATATCACTTATGAGATCATAAGTTTCACATCTCCAATCCTTTATGTCAATACCACTTATAGGATCATAAGTTTGGTATCAATCTCTAGTCTCTACTGTCTTTGTATGTTGCCTATGAGATCATAGGTTTCATACCTCCAATATTTTTCATGTACCTTTCACCATGAGAAGGCCTCCTTATATAACCTTGGAGAAGTCCAACCACTTGAGAGATATTTGGGATAAGTTGAGGATTCCTCTGCTTCAGTTGAGGATCTTCCCTAAGATCATAACTTGACCCAAGATTTGAACCCAACTACCTTAAGATATTGAGGGGATTGTCCCCTAATTTCCTCCAACAAACCAAAAATTTGATCAAAAAGGGTAGCGCTCCCCCAAAAGGGTGCATAGGGCACTCAAACACTCCTCCAAAGAGGCCCAGAGAGTGCTAGCACTCCCTGATAGTGGGTAGGGGAGTGCTCCTCTCCAAAATCCATTTTTGAGTGGTTCTTTCAGTGGCAAAAGGTTTGTACTCCCTGTCAAGTGATCTCTCTTCTTCAAAACTAGTCTTTGAGGTGTCTTAAGTGACCTTATAATATTTTTAGAGGAACTACATAGGAAATATGGAAGTATGATTTTTGTGACACTTGCAACACTTGTGGTCAAGATGCAACACTTGCGGACAAGATGCGACACTTACTACACTTGTAATGATGACACTTGCGACACTATTGAAGTGAGTAATTTTGAGGTGTAACAGATTCCCCCCCAAAGTACGAAGTTAGAAGATGATGATGACTTAAGTACTTTGTAGACTTTTTTGAGCAAGGGTATGGATGCAGAGAGGCCAAAAAAGGTGCACACAACCAGCAAACAAATATTATGACATGCTTCAAACCCAAGGTAGGCATACCTATGCTTGAGTGATAAAGACTTTTTAGGTATGGAAGCCATATAATACACTGAGGATCCATAATTACATTGATAAAAGGTATATCCACTGAAGATACAATGTGGATCTATACTCCCATGACCTGAACTGATTGTAGAACCAAGAATACACAGTGGATCTACAAGATGACAAGACATAGCCACGACCAATACAAAGTGGATCTATGTAACAATATATGTGTCATAGTTCAAAAGAAACTCCATCGCAACCTGGGAAAAGCATGTACCAAAGTGATGAAACTCAACCCAGGGTCTTCTTACTGATCCTGATGCAGTATGAATCTGACCATGCAAATAGATGTCCTGATTTCAAAAATGGCAGAAACCACTTGATTACCGGTCAATGATGTAAACTGTTAACAAGAGAGAGGGAGATCACCATTGATGTCAATGACTCCCAAGGTACTCTAGTTCATTCCAAAGAATGTGAATGAATGAGCTGAAGTCAAACATTCATGGAATCACCCAATCAGGGGTCAATGATGTAAACCCACTATCGAACATGAGGAGGCCTGCCATTGATGCATGCAGGTCCCAAGGTGCTAACTGGTTTCTAAGTCTAGTTCCTGGATAATGTGTTGAAGTTGACAGGAACAAACTCATCGAGAGAGGGCCTTGATGTATCCCCCATCAACGACACAAAACTGACACAAAGATGTAATTGGTAGATCAAATGAACATGGACTGACACAGGTATTGAAACATGATATTTGTGATGGCTGACTCTTGAAGCAGATACTTCCCTTAAACAATGAGGCACAACAACAGAAACGTGACATGGAACAAAACTTGATGATGCAGTGGATGCTGTGACTTTCTTCAGGTGACCCAAAGCAGTAAAAGAAACTCAGAGGATTGGATCAATGTAGAGGTTCAACGAATTAAAATGCGTGCAAAGACAAAGTGCCATGTTCAAGGGTGACCGTAAGAGTTATTGGTAGTGTTCTCAAAACTGCTTGGCTCGATTCCTTCAATTTTTCTCCCATCCATATAGACGAGTACCTCTTTTTAATTTAATGATCTCGAGGAGGGTAACACATGCTTGATATGACTCACCTTCGATAAGTCCCTCTTCCTTTGTTTAGCGAACTGGAAGAAGTAAGGGTTTGGTCTCATATGAGCCCTTCAATGTATGATTGTTTAACGAGTCCAAAGAAGGTAAACTTGGTGGTTTTTCATATTTAGAGAGTCTGAAAACAACTTAAAGATGACTCCAAGGTTGTCCTTTTTCGTAATGTTAGTCTCGCGAGGCCAAAAAAGAGATAAATTATCACTCGAAAGACACCCTTTCAAACCTTTTAACGAGTGGGAAAGGAAGCAATATCACTCGGCAATCTTTTCATGTTTAGAGATTCTGAAAAGAGCTCAAAGATGAGTCCAAGGGGTTCCTTTTTTGTATATCCATGCGATTCTGAAAAAGTGATAAAATTCTACTCGGTTACATTCTCATGTTGTTTCGAGCATGAGAAAGAAAAAATACTAAGCTCGGTATTCCCCCATCTTGAAAGCTAGTGGCTTAACTCCAGAATGATCATCAAAGGCTGGAGACATGCCCTCCAAGCTTCAATTCATTCACCGAATTTGTGGTTGTCACCAATTTCTCTACTAGATGGAGAAAAAGGATAAGAGTGGATGAAAATAAGGTTCAAGAGAGGTGACTGTTTCATTTTTTAACAAGCTTGACACAGGAAAAGAACTATTCTCAGGGCTCTGGGTTCAATCCCCAGATTTCTATTTCATTTTTTAACGAGCTTGCTACAGAGAGGAAAACAATGTTCAAAGCTTATGTTTCATTTTTTAACGAGATTGCTACAAAGAAGAAAAACTATGCTCGTGACCTCTGTTTGATTTTTTAACGAGCTTGCTACAGATAAGAGAAACTATGCTCATGGTGACTCCTTGATCATGGCTTCCAAGAGAATAACGCTCTGGAAGGACACCATGTCAAGGGACAAAAATTGGTCATGGATTCCAAGAGATCTTCACTGGATGGAAGAAAATCACTCTGGAAGGAACACATGTCGAGGGTCACGATAGGGGTAAGGATATCGGGCTCCAATAGCCCTACCAAAGAGACCACGATGTCAACTACTGGATCCAAATCATCAGAGGTTGAGGGCATGAGAGACAACGAAAAATCAACATCAGGAGGGAAGATAGAGTGTATATCTCCCCAGATTTCTTCATGAGGGGGAAGAAAAGAGGATCTATGATGGTTATCATCCTGAGGTAGCTTGTCAATGCTCATCATTTCCCTAATAGATTCATTAGAAGAAAAAATGGGGGAAATGTAGTCGATTGCAGATGATAAGGAATTTAACCACAATAGCATCGAGGAACTATCGGGTGCCAATAGATGTTGGTCATCTGAAGAGGGAGAAGCAACGTATGATGTTTCAATTGGACTAAGTGGCATGGTGTCACCTAGTGCATAGAATTCCAATAGACTAGATACAATCCAAGGGTCAGATGATTCCAAAGATTGATCAGCCGTGAACGAAATCATATCGATGGTGGAAATATGATGTGTAGTCAGTGGAAGTGGTGTAGGGAAGGTACCCATAAGGCTGGAATCATTCAGCAAGCCAACACCAATGCTTTGATACATGATCTTGTCGTCTCCCAAGAAAGGAATGTTGTTGATAGCGGGAGCACGAGCATTGGTTGTGCAGAAATCTAACTGATCAACAATGATAATTTTTCCCTGATGAGGAATTTGTACACATCAAAAAACTGACGAGGAGATGATAGTCATAGCATAAAATCAAATTCTTCCAAGTAATAAGTTGTAATTGAGGGGAGCATCGACCACCTCGACATCAACAGTGACAGTTTTTCCACCCAACTAGATGGGCAGGGACTGTAAAAGACCATGGGGATGAAAACCTCGCCCATAAAATGTGCGTAACATTGTTGGGGATTTGTTAAGTGTGGGTGATTTTAAACTTTTCCAACATGATAAAGACATGACACAAGTAGAGGCTCCCTCATCCAGAATAGTTCGATGGATTTGTTTATTATGAACAACAACATCAATTTGGAAAGTAAGTTGGTGAGAGAGTTGAGATGTATAATTGTCCAGGTTAAACATGATATGGTTGGACGACTCAGGATCAACAATGCCAATAGCGGCTAAGAACGTTCTACATTGACTGGGGCAATGTTGTATAACTTCTAACGCAGACATAACACACGGTGCTTGAGCCAAATCTTCAACAATGTTGTAGTTTTGGGTGGCATGTGAACTAGGATTAAAGGTAGATTTATGGATAGTTCTCTTAGGAGGGTGTAAGATAGAGTCGAACGTAGGTTTCTCAATCTGAAGTGGTCCAGACGGAGGATTAAATGATGGAGGACTAACAGAGGATGGTGATGGATCCAGTAAAGTACCGGTACCATTAGTGACTTTTCCTTTGTCATAGTTACCTATTGTGTCATATGTCTTAGAGTGAGTGGTCAAATTAATCCCATTAAACATATAAATATGTGCACTTGTCGAGGCCTCATCATGAGGATGGCTAGAACTTCCCCCAGGAGAGGGGGTTTGAGCAACCATGGATTGCTGCTACGGAAAAGGCTGAGTAAGCACAACGGGTTGTGAATTTCCCTGGAAAAGTTTGGCCACTTCATCGCGACGTGGACAGTCTCAAGTGTAGTGATTGTCACCAAAAATGATACATGGGAATTTCAGTTTCCGTTGTGGTTTCTTTTCGGTAGCAGGTGTTTGATTTTGATTTTTTGGTTGTTCATTGTTATTGGTATTTTTTGATTTATTGTTTTCCTTATTCTTGCCTCCAGATTGTTGTGAAGGGGCAGATTGAATGGCATTCACCTAAGAGATCTGAGTTTGGGGGGAGGTAGAGGAGAGTGTGGTCGACTGGGAAGTAGATTGAGTTTTGACGGAACTGATAACATTGTGTGCATGAGAAGAGGATGATGACTTGGATGGATTGGTATTAGCTCGAGAAACATTTGGAAGAAAATCATACAAAGTACCAGATTGTGAATTAACCAAATCTAAGTACTGATCCCAAGAAATGGTTTATTCCTTGGTGACCGCGCCACCCACAGTGACATCGTGAGTGATTGGGGGTAAAAGTGATTTAGTAAACCACTCCGCCAATAATATGTCAGGAATGATTACCTTGATTATCCTTCGTCATTGTCCCCACTCATGAATATGGTTAGAGATATGCGTGAAGTCAGTTTGACCAAGGGAGGTCAAGAGTTCAGTACCCGTCTTGTAGCGAATAGGTAGTTGAAAGTGAATGAGGAAAGACATGGCAAGGGAGTTGAAATCACGAAAAGAAGCACATGGTAGTTCAATATACCACTTTGCTATAGATCCTGTAAGTGTTTGCTGGAAAATACGTAAACGTATAGAATCATCCATGAGGGAGTTTGATGAACATCACAAATGGAAAGTCATCACATGGTTATTTGGATCTTCTCCAGATTTTTCGTCAAATTTCAAAATATCAGAAGGAAGTTTCCCTGGAATAACTGGCCAAACCGATGAATGAAAAATAGGATCATTGGTTAACCAAGACAAGTCTGGGAGATCTAGAGTTGCAAGGAAAGGTAGTTGTCGTTTAATTTGCGGATGATACTGGTGTGACATAGGAACACCAGTAGGACCATAAACTGGGTTAGGTGGATAATTGTAACTAGTAGGTCCTCCTACATATGGTTGTTGTTGACCAGGATAAATAGGATTCGATGATGGCTGAGAAACATTTGTATAACCTGGTGGGTTATGAGCATTATAAGCCAGGGGATTTGCTTGCCCATGAGGAGGATAAACATGTTTCCCTTGAGGAGGGTAAGAAGTAGATCCTGAAGGTGGATTCACATTAGGGGGAGGATAAACATTAGACCCTTGGGGAGGATAAGGTTGTTTTCCTTGAGGACTCCAGGTGGTGTTTGGAACACCCAGATAAGGTTGTCCATAAGATGGTCCAGAAGGAATAGGATTTGATACTCCTCCTTATGGGTTATGATACGAGTGCCCCCTAACATGGGGTTGGGTAAATGTGCCTCCTGAAGATAATCCCTAGGATTGTGAAGGGTTTCCAGCAAATGAAGGTTTCCCCGCTGCCAGTGGTGGATTAATGATCGAGGTATGACTGGCAAAGGGAGTTTGCCCTCCAGGAAGAACATGAAAAGGAGGATATCCCCCGGGAGGGGTAGGCCCACCATAGGATGGTGGTATTCTAGGAGGGATAGGTCCACTAGATGGTGGTTTCCCTCTAGTCGGTTGTATTTGGTTGGCAATATTCTGCATTCTCAAGTGAAAAGATGTCCCAGGAAGATCGTGCAGAACATGTGGAGCTGTAGAGTGAAAGTTTGTAAAAGTGGGGATAGGGATCGAAGTGCCTTGGGAATGAGTAGAGGTGATGAGTCCATCATTAGGATAGACTTATGCCAATGCAACAGTAGGGTTAATGACCTGATCGATGGGGTGATTCATATTTTGACTAGATGGCCCAGTTTCAATAGGAGGTTCATGAGGATTAAAAGGTTGTCAAAAGGATTCAAAATACTCATAGAGATCACGTCCTGATGAAGTCATCCATATAGAATGAGCAAGTGTGGGATTTTTATCTACTGCAGTGGTAGGACAAACAAGATTCCTATACTCATCACCAAAGTTTGGTTCTGTGGATCCCATATATGTTTCGGTAAAATCTCTCGTAGGTAACTATGGGACCTCTTCGTCTATGACGTTCGATTGTGTAATGGAGGAGCAACAACACTTCTAGCGCCAGATTGATTTTCTACCTCTCCACGATAGTTTTCTTCTGGTGGGTTAGGAGGTAAGGGTTGGTAGACTTCCGAAGGCATCCCTTGCATCCTATGCGATCGACGAAGACCTTTATCATATACAGGATCAATTTTGGAGGAAAAAAGTACACGCTAAAAATCTAGGGCCAACTAACAAAAAGAAACAACATACACTAATAAAATCTAGGAATAAAAACCAAGCAAACAAAACTTCTCTCGATGACCGTACTAGTTGGTGATGAAATCCAACGTCGTGTGATCAAGTCAAGAAGGGGCTAGGATATGGTGGAATAGTTACAATGGAGACTTGCTTAATGGACTTTCACCTTGGTGCAAGTTTCCACACAATAATTGTGGATTTACCCTCCAGGGAGCCCGAGTGAGTTTGACCAATGTATGTTCTAGGTACAGTGAGACTTCCCTTCACTGTCACCTTCTGTAAGTACCTAAATATTGTGGCAACTAAGGACACCAACTCGCAGTCAACCCCTGGGCGGTTACAATCGACAGTCTGATCCGAACGTATGGGCAGGATAAAAAGTCTGAAATCAAATCGAGAGGCTCCCACACATAATCATGGGTATACCCTCAAGTGACCCCCAATATATGATCCAACCACTACAAACAGTTGAACCACAGAGGGATAATCTCCGTAATTCTCCTGAATGCGACCTTGTGCATAACCCCTGTGTGAGAGGGGGATCCCAGAAAGCCTCAACAATTGGATTTGACTCTCCCTATCTTAGGATGCTAATGTTTGTTTTGAAAACTTTGGAGAGTTGCACTCACAGCCTAATCCAAAGTGCTAATCCTAGTCTAATATTGGTGGAAGATCCTAAAAACAAAATGTTCTAGATAATTTTTAATTAGCGTTCATTTTGCAGCTGTTCTTTACTCAAAGGGTGTATAACAATGAAACTAATGGTATGATGACTCAATTCCTAAAAATGCACAAGAAAATGATAAACAATCTTGTCTTTCGATCAATGGCTATTTAAGGGAAAGAGAAAGAGTTGTTTTCACTATCAAAAACTAAGATGCAATGTCCTCAATCAATTGATTCTCAATCAAATCCAATGCAATGCTAAAAATTTCAAAAATTCCTTCTAATATCCAAACCAATCACTAAAATATGTACTTTTTCTTATATGTGAATGATAATCATATGTAAAACTTCTAAATGTCAATCAGACTTCAGGATTAAACAAACAGAAGCAAACCTCACATAAAACAAAAATACACTCTCGTCGTGAATAAACAAGAAGGACAAAGATAACCAAATTTGCAAACAAGAACCAAAAAACCTCAAACAAAAGAGAAATGATAGAAAACTAACCTCAAAGATCAAATGAGAAGGTTCACAGACCTTTGGATATCCTCACAAAAGCTTCCACTCAGTCAGATAAAGAAGAACAAAACACCAAGTTAACTCAAGGTCAACAAAGACAAAGAGTGACTTCAAGGAAAGGAAATAAAATGTCAAATTCCCAAACAAGAAGAGATCAATAATTAGAAAACAGGGTGTTGAAGCCCAATACCAAGATGGACTAAGAGTATGAGACCCTAAGCAAATGCAAAAGGAAAAAACTGAACTCAAAAACTGAAAACCCGGAGAATTTTTCACAAAAAAGGGGGTAGCGCTCTGGTGTAAGGAGCACCAGAGCGTTCCAACACTTTGTGTAAGAACACCAGGGAGTGTTGGCACTCTGATAACAAGGGCAGGGGAGCGCTCTGCTTCAAAAGCTCAGAAAAATGCCTAGAAACTAAAAAAATCAAGCAAATTCAGTCAATCACGGTGATCATGATGAAATAAACAGGCAATCAAACAAATATAAGAATAAAAAATACAATATAGAGAAGGTCAAGTGAGTGGGAATAGGGCCAAAACAAGATCTGGGAATGGAAAAAAAAATCAGAGTTCCTCCCCAGTGGAGTCGCTAATTTCTGTTGTAGGTGAATCCCCCTGCGGACAAGTGGATTCCCTCTTGGTCTCTAGACTCCTAATAACAAGACAGAAAAGTGATTAACATGGGCACTGACATCCTTTTAGATCTAATCAAGCTAACACAGGAAGGAGAAGAAGAAATATATGTACCTTATTAACGACGTTTGTCTCTGCAAAGTCTAGGCTGAGCTTTGATCCTGAGCTCCCTGATAGGTCCTGTAGAACAAACAAAGATACAATGGACTTCCTAATCTACTAATATTAGCTCAAATATAGATCCATATACTGCAGAAAAAATCTTGTGGAACAAACATTAGTTTGAAATAAATAGGCCAAGCATTGATATATTGATGAGAACAAGTAAAAGTACTTACAATTCTTTGATGAAGATGCAACAACTTCTTCCAGTGCTCCTTGTCCAGCCCATTTTCTCAAGTAATCTACACTGATTGCTTTGATGACATATCACTTATGAGATCATAAGTTTCACATCTCCAATCCTTTCTATCAATACCACTTATAGGATCATAAGTTTGGTATCAATCTCTAGTCTCTACTATCTTTGTATGTTGCCTATGAGATCATAGGTTTCATACCTCCAATATTTTTCATGTACCTTTCACCATGAGGCCTCCTTATATAACCTTGAAGAGGTCCAACCACTTGAGAGATATTTGGGATAAGTTGAGTATTCCTCTCCTTCAGTTGAGGATCTTCCCTAAGATCATGCCTTGACCCAAGATTCAAACCTAACTACCTTCAGATATTGAGGGGATTGTCCCCTGATTTCCTCCAACAAACCAAAAATTCACTCAGAAAGGGTAGTGCTCCCCAAAAGGGTGCACAGGGTGCTCAAACACTCCCCTAAAGAGGCCCAGGGAGAATTAGCACTCCCTGACAGTGGGTAGGGGAGCTCTCCTCACCAAAATCCATTTTTGAGTGGTTCTTTTAGTGACAAAAGGTTTGTACTCCTTGTCAAGTGATCTCTCTTCTTCAAAACTAGTCTTTGAGGTGTCTTTAGTGTCCTTATGATGTCGTTAGAGGCATGACATAGGCAATATGGAAGTATGATGTTTGTGACACTTTCAACACTTATGGTCAATATTCGACACTTATGGACAATATGCAACACTTACAACACTTGTAATGACAACACTTGCGACACTATTGAAGTGAGTAGTTTTGAGGTGTAACACCTATTCACTAAAGGGATAGCCGAGATCCAAGAAGATACTCTCATGGCGCTCATGACTTTCAAAGAGATGGAGTGGTGGTATGAAAAATCACTACAAGATGTGGAGAGATTTGACTACATTGGTGCAGTCCAATAGGGTCGAGATAAAGAAGAACACGACATTCGAGTGTTGAACGAAAGAAGTCTTGATTGCATAAAGAAATTAGCCGAGTATTGGGAAAAAATGTCTCGGGAACCACATATAGAAATTCAAGAGAAATGGACCAAGTGCAAGAAACAATGGATTAAGATCAATCGGGTGATGAAAGATATCTAACTCCCTGAGTTCGGCGCGCTCGATGACTTTGTCGACTTGCGAGACATAGTCGAATCACACACCAAGCAAGATTCATCACGGGCTGAAAGATTGGCAAAGGTGACAGACACATTGCCAGGTCGGGTGTGACACTTTTTGGAACACATGATCAAAGCTCAGGATATGATGCAACAGTTAAGTGCTAGTCTGGTCAAGTATCAGGCACATGCAGTAGATATTAGAGAGATTTATGCAGCCCCGATGGAACAACATAGATTCCCATACGCCCATACTTGCGAGGAGCTGTTCATCAACTGGTCGGAGTACAAGAAGATTCACACTTTTAAAGTGATATCTTGAGATGACTCTTAGAAAAATTGTTAGGAGAGAATGCCACATGGCGAATTTTTTTTTTCTTATCTGCACTTTAGCCGTTATTTTGAGTTAATTTTATGTTATAAATAAGAGCATTGACTGACTAGTTAAGGGTCAATGGTTGTTGCAAGAAACTCTCATTTCTGGTTTTGTTAAGAATTATTTTGGAGCTACCTTTAATTGAGAAGTCCTTCTGGACCAGAGACAAGTTTATGTTTTCATCAAATGCATGTATTATTGGACGTGGGGAAGAACTATTTCCTATATCGTCTCATGGATGGATGTTGTAACAAGTAAGAGATATTAAATCTATTGTTAAGTTATCTGATGCAATGTTTTATAGTTCTTTTCTTTATTGATGAAGATGCATCATTGTGTTATTATGTGATGGATGATTAGAGTTAAGTGAATTATTTTACTTGACATTATTTATTGCATGTGTGTTTTATTTCTAATGATTTGTATCTCAGTCAGTAATTGGGTACTCACATGGTTAATGTATTAATACCAGGCCTGTGGTATGGAATTGTTGTCTCCATGCTTGAGTAATGGGTTATCCCAAGATCAGCCTCTCCTCCAGTAGTTAAACTTATTCCTTTTTTGTTACCTAGTTGGTTTATGCCAACTTTCCATCTTATATCGGTCCCACCTAAGAGAAAATACAAAAAGAGAAAGTCCAAACTAAAGGAGACGCCTTCGCAAGAAAACGTAAAGCTCGTTGATTAACTGGCCAGATCACAAGATATGGAGAACCATTCCACTATTAAATTTTGTAGAGTCTAATTGGGCCTCGATGGCGAGTTTGGTTCCTGCTGTTGAATAAAGGGATCTAAGACGCATCAACAGAAATGGCGGTAGAAGGAGGGCTTGAAGATTGAATGGATGAATACATATTTCACATAATATTTCAGACAACCTGTAAGATTCAAAACAACCCACATGCATGGCTAGTCGTTCCTAATACAACCCACACACACTGAGTACTCCTGAAATGAGTTATGCTCCCTAGCCTGAGGAAGAATGCTTGTTCCCTGACATACCTTATGCTCTTCCTCATGAGGATTTAAATCAATTTAGAAGAATCACTGTTTGCACCCAATTTGTCACCTTGTGAGCAAATAAAGGGTGCTTACATGCCTAGTTGGGTCTTGATGAGCATGACAGCTGTAGAGGAAAGGGTTAGAAAAAGAACAACAAAACTATAAGCAAGAATTAAATTAAAACAAACTAAAACTATGAGCATATGGATAAAGAAATAAAAACACAAAAAGACCAATATCACCAATGTTTTTAGCTGGTCTATTGATGAAATCCAAAGCACAATGAAGAAAGGGGACTATGAGTCCCTTCTTTCTCCAATGGAAGGCTCTTGAGGCCCTCACAAACTTGCTCTCCTTACAATAAGAAAATGAGAATGATGGT
>ML796805.1:54476-67663 GCA_009831015.1 Picea engelmannii | reverse complement strand
TGTTATTGTCAAGGAGTGAGTCCTTAAAACAATCTAAGCAGCATAACATTACATGAAATTCCTTGAGAAAATGATGTTTCCTCATGGCTTTTTATAGCATAGCATTCGGTGATTATGTAACTCCTTTGAGGTGTGAAAAGGGGCTCTTTAGGGCTTAATTAGGTCTTTGACCAGCCTACCATGCGGATTCATCTCAGATTTGGGAGTCAAATCGGCTTGGGAGCTGATCCATAAGTGGTTGGGAGGCCAACCAATTCCATAAATGCGCCGTTTAGCATGTGCGCGGGTTTTTGCGCCAACAGCCACGCATCGTGCGCGCATTGTACGCTCTTGTTCTGTGCATATGCACGCGCACCCAACTGCTGTAAAGCGCCCTTCAATTTTTGGTTACTTTGTATAGTTTTTGACCCTTTTGCAATGCTGTGAAATTAATTCAGTGCCATGAATGACTTCATCCCTATTTGACGATGTTGAGTTCTTGTCGCCATGTGCGGACGAAATTTCAGTGATAACAGATGCCCCCTGATGGATGAGGTTAGGAGCATATGTATAGCTGAAATCCATCAATGTTTCTTTTATTGAGAATGGTGTTGGAAGAGAGAGCAATAGTGAAACCGTTTAGAGCGATCCGTTGGAGAAGAAAGGAACTGGTAGAACCCGACCTTCCATAAGGTGCGTAACAATATACAATTGTGTACAAATGAGGCGGGCATGCCCCATGCTAGTGGTATGTAGCTCTGAAAAAAAAGATGATGGAAGTGTTGGTGTAGATAGCTGCAGCGCCCTCGGGGGCGGTAATAATAAAGGCAGAAGACAATGCTGCAAAGGAACATACTCTCAACAATAGGCAATGATCGCGGAAATAAATAGCGACGATGATGTGGGCATTGATGGCCCTACCGGGTTCAGAGGTCTTCGGCAAATGATAAAAATAACTGCAATAGTCGCAAAGTAAGACCCACCATAACATGAGAAAGTGTTGGCGTTGAATGTTATGGGGGACAACGACAACAAGGAGCAATGGTGTTTCACCCTGTGTCGTCCGAGATCTCTCATTAAATGGAGAATGATAATCAAGATACTGTCGCCCTTCTGGAAAAAGTGTGCTGCTGTCGACAAAAGGGGGACGCGACTCCCATAAGAAAAGGGCTTCATAGAATCTACTGAGGTGAGGAAGTGGCAGAGGTACATGGACGAAGTCAAAAAGTGGGAAGACTCAAGACTACCCTTGGTTGGAGGGTGTATGATATGATGAGTGGCCGCAACCGTGTGACAAGGTCGAGTGTCGGGGGGACGCCAAGACCGAGGAGAAGTTATGCCAGAGGCGGGACAAGGTGAACAAATTCAGAGGGTAGAGGCAAGTGACCGGTGAAGTACTCTGAAGATATGGACGATGCCGGTAAGGGTAGATGAGAAGCAATGCTCCAACCAAGGGTGACATGGGTTGCGTGTGGCCAAAAAGGAAGCAATTCGCCAATGGTGACGACAAAAAGAAAATGTAATGACTGAAAATAACGGCATTTTTACAATAAATAATGAATAATTTGGGGAAAATATACAAATACAGAAACGGGTGCCCTAGTGTGAAATGAGTGCCCCCGGGAGGGCAGAAATTTCTTGGAAAACAGGTGAAGGGTGGGGGCCCCATTGGTGAGTTTCTGTATGAGGTAGGTGAAATGAAGATAGGTTCGCAGATGGGAAAACAGATGGTGGATGAAATGGAGGGTTCATGATCTTGCGGAGGTGCAGGTAAAAAGAATAGAACCATCAAGAGATGACCTGGGAGTCCATATGGGAAGTTTAGCAAAATGAGGAGAAGGAGTATGTGGTTGATTCACGACATGATGAAAGACTATGGGGACTCCCATCCCTAAAGGGTGATGAAGAACAACATGAGTGTCAAAAAGTGTCAAAAAGGTGCTATGAATGGGACAACTCATGTGGGTAAGAATGCTATCGGGTTACAGTACCGATGATGCAAAATAGAGGCGTGGGTACTGCAACGCTGGGAATGAGGATCCAAAAGGTCAATATCAGCGGGTGTGACTGGAAATGTAAATGCAATAAAACGGGAGAGACTACATGCCAGTGTTGAATATATACCTGAAGGGATGATGTTGATGACCGATGAGCAAGTACCTGCGCATAGAACAACCAAATACCCAAAGTGAACCATATCTGAAGAGAATTTAAAGATATTAGCATGTATTTGACAAATGGGACAATGCGCATGCGTACCTGACCATGATATGAAAAAAATGCGCCCTGGGGGCTCAGGATGAAAAGTGACCCAGGGACAACTATGATGTAGGTGGCGGGACGTTGATCCCGTGGCTGAAGACGGTTTGAAAAATTGACACCTTGGGCTCCCGGAATGGTGAGTGGAAGTTTGGCAAAAGGCCTATATATAGCTGTAGGGCCCACATTGCCACCTCATTTGTACCTACTATGACAATGACTGGACGAGCAGATTTCAGAGGAGATTTGGAGATTCAGGGAGGACGAGGCAGTCGATCGACGTTCTTCGAGTTTCAGGTTAGTGGTCTGATCATCCTGCATAGAAATAGGTTTTCAATTTTTGGGCAAGGTAGGTACGGGGGGTCGTATAGGGGGTTTGAGGGGATTTTTTATAGGATGTGGGCCCACATGCGCGGGCAATTCAGTGGAAGGCGCGCACACGTGCACGCCTGTCCACTGAATATGAGTGCATGGGTGCGCGGGTAGGGTAATTTAAGGCGCGCTTGTGTTGTGAACATGCGTGCATTAGTGCACGCCTGTGGGTTTGACAGGCACGCACTAGAGCATGCCTGTATGGTGGACAGGCGCGCTCATGAGTGCGCCTGTGATGAAAACATATGCAAATTAGTGCGCACCTGTGCAGTGGACAGGCGCGCATACGTGCGCGCCTGTGTAGTGAGCAGGCGCACATGTGTGCGCGCCTGTGGGTGATAAAACTGCGCCTAGGGGGCAAGGTTGAAGGGTGAAAAATGAGTATTTTTTGATGCATTTGATGGTTGCATACGCTGATATAGGACTCTGTGTAGTGTGCAGGTGGCTAGCAGTGACTATGGCAGTTCGTTGGCGTGAGCGAGACTGGTCGCAGTTGCGAGATGCTGTGGCCAATGCAAGGCCTGAGGTGCGAGCGACTTTAGCAACCTGTGGGTTTCTAAAGTTCTTTGAATGCTCATTGATATGGGCACAAGAGTACTTACTCTAGTTCCTGCTCCAAATGTGGAGTCTAGAGCTGCACTGTTTCCTCGTGCGAGGAGAGCAGATCCCCTTCACTGCGGTGGAGGATATATATTTTCTGACTGGGCTCCCCTTCCAGGGAACGCCTTTGCCAACAGAGCCTGTGCTGCCGATGGATACGCCCCTTGCTATGATCGCCGAGAGATATTGCTCAGGTGAGAACATCATGTCAGGGACAGTGGTGAGCATCAGTGCTATTGATGCCTTAGCACATCGCTGTATAGCGACGATGATTGTTCGTGTCTACGGGTCACTGGCGACCCAACGGATTAGTGGTGGCTAGATCCTGGTGCTGGAGAGGGTGGTGGTGGGCCGTGAGCGGTTCGCATGGGGGCTTACACTGCATGCACAGATGATCGCGCAGTTGGACCGTTGTCGGTCCACAGGTACAAGAGAGTTCACGTTTGTCTCGATCCTGGTAGCCTGGTTCTTGGAGAGGGTGCCGATGTTGCGCCTGAGGGTTCTACTAGAGGCGCCAGGGGCACGAGAGCCACGCTTGAGGCGGTGGTATGCAGTTTTGGTTCGCCATGGTGGTGGCGAAGGTGGGCATTATTTTTCGGCGCAGGCGGCGTAGATATGGCGGCAGATGCCGCAGGTGATACTGCAGTACCCCTATGCTGGGGTTGACTTCCGGGGAGAATCGGACATGGTGCTGCCTCCTGCCGAGGCGTTTGACCATCGAGGTATGTTGAGTATTGTGTATGTTTTTGATTTATGTTATCGTTTGAGATATCAGTTCCTATGTATGTGATATAGATGCTGATACGATCTTTTGTTTGTTGTTTTGTGCATGTGCAGATGTGGCACCTTGCGGGTGCGAGGTGGAGTTGCAGAGAGTGTCGGTTCAACGAGAGCTGGAGAGACTGCCGCGTGGAGAGAGACGGTAGCGGGATGAGGCCGCGGGGCGACCAGCACAGCCCGAGAGGGCAGCGAGGAGGCGCCGGTTTGATGACCCTGGTGCGGGGCCATCACGCGCTCCTCCGGCGGTAGCTGGAGCTGATTTGATGATATACGTCGTCGTCTAGAGACGGTGTTACAGGATGTGCCTGAGGGCATGTGGATACGCATCCAGGATGAGGGATTCCTGGAGCAGTGTATAGGAGTACCACCACCATGGCGGTCTATAGTGCGACGAGCGACTGTGCTTGCTGCCATGACGAGTGGACACCTGCCGCCGGGGCAGGAGGGTTCTATGGGTGGTCCTCCACCACCGCCTGGGGTAGGTGGGGGTGGGCCACCACCTCCTCCTGAGGGTGGAGCAGGTGGGGGTGCGATAGAGGCACCCTGATTTATGTATGATGTATATTGGTTTTTTGTTGTATATAGGATGGTGAGCCGATTTTTGTACCGAGGTGTGGCACTGGCCTACGGGCATATGTATTTTTGTACGTAAACATTCGGATGGCCGGAGAGGCCTTGATATATATATGAGTATACATTTTTTGAGATCCTAATGTTGTCTACATGTGTGTTTCTTTTGATGATGATGATGTCTATCCTATATATATATGCTATGACAGGATGTATGAAATGTTTTATGTATGTGTATTTTGATGTGATATATGCCAATCTAACACCATGTTAGCTATTGCATCTGTTGTTTGATTCAATTGTCGTGGAATATGTGTAAATGTAATGGAATCAAAATGTCGAGATAATAATCTAACCTGCAGGTATTTGCGAAAGAGGCACGGATCGCGTACACGGTAAAAATTGTTGAGCTGGAGAACGACTAGTTGTGAGTCGAGGAAGATGCTAAGGTGACGAATATGATGATGCTGGGCATCGGCTAGGAGGCCAATGATCGCAATGTATTCGGCTTGGTTGTTGGTTGCTGATCCCAAACATATGCCGCTTGAATGTAGCATTTCATGTGAGGGGGTGTAAAGAGCCCAAGCAGCTGAAGTGAGATTTTGTGTTCAACGACTGGCGCCATCGGTGTAACCAATGTGGTAGGTTGGTGGAGGAAGCATCTGTCAATAGCACAAAGGATAGTTTAGACGAGAGGGTAGGAGAAAAAGATTAAAAAATGCTAGAAAAGAAAATAACCTAAAGTAGCTTGACTACTTTTAAGCATAAAATTTCTTGAGATATAACCCATTGACGGGTTCTTTGAGGGAGAGGCCTTCGGGGGAGGCCAGGATGTATGCGCCTTTGGTGAGGCAATGTTGGATGATGTAAGGGCCATGCCAAAGTGATTCGAATTTTCCGTGGCCAAAGGTATCATGAGCGATATCATAGGCCAAGATGAGGTCGCCTTCGCGAAATGACTGAAGGTTGACATGGCGATCAAAGGTAGCCTTGGATCGTTTTTTAGCTGCCTTGTTGTTCTGCAAGGAAGATCGATGATCTTCATCCAGAGACTCCAAGTTCAGCAAGCGCTGCTCCATTGGAGCAGTGTCAGATAAAAGCTTAATTGTGGTGCGTAGGGTGGGAATTTCGCACTCGATGGGAAGAGTTGCCTCGATCCCATAGACTAAATGAAATGGTGTGAAACCTGTAGCGGTCTTTACTGCCATTCGATATGCCCATAGTGTGAAAAATAACATATGATGCGAATTGGTTTTATGTTTATTAACCGTGCGCTGTAACATGGTCTTGAGGACTTTGTTCACTGCCTCAACCTGTCCGTTTGACTGAGGGTAATATAATGAGGCAAACTCGTGAGAGAAGCCTAATCGAGATGAGAGTTTGACAAAGATCTCATTCTCGAAGTGTTTCCCATGGTCGGAAACAAGTTGGAGTGGTACTCCAAAACGGGATATGACGTGGTTAAAGAAAAAACGCGCTGCAGTGTCAGCGGTGTTGTTGAAAGTGGGCATAGCTTCGGCCCATTTGGTGAAGTAATCAACGGTGACAACAATGTATTTGTGACCATTGCTGGATGGAGGATTACAAGTCATAAAGTCGATGCCCCATTTACAAAAAGGGCCCGCAGTAATGACAAGGTGAAGAAGAGCGGGGGGAGCTTGGGCTTTGTTGGCGTAGAGATGACATTGCTCACATCATTTCACGGCATGAATGCAATCATGGAATAGGGTAGGCGAAAATTAACCGGCTCGGATAATCTTCTGAGCTGTGGATATACCCGAAAGATGGCCACTGCATGCGGCGCTGTGGCATTCGTTTAAGACTCTGTCGGCTTCGTTAATAGTCAGGCATCGACAAAGGATGGTGTCGACGCCCCGTCGGTATAAGATGTCTCCAATGAGGAGATAACGGGGGGCCTGATGGCGAATGCACCGACGATAATCTCGTGATAAATGGTTACCGAACTTTTGAGTTCGTAGGTAAATGAGAAGGTCGCCATACCAAGGATCATCCGAAGTGATGTAAAATAGATGTTCGTCTGGAAAGTTGGTGTCGACGGGGGCACCGGGTGTGTCAGAGGGGAGGGTCGTGACAAGTTCGCTGAGAATGAGGGCCTTCTTACTCTTAGGTGTTGAGAACTTGAGGTCATACTCCTGAAGGATAACGATCCATCGAGCGAATTTGCCATTAATTTGTCGACGGCTGAGCAAATATTGCATAGGGTTGGAATCTGCGACGAACTTGGTGGTGCAAAGCAGAATGTAATGGCGCAGTTTCTGGACTGCAAGGACAACTGCGAGAGCTAGTTTCTCTTCATGTTTATACTTCAAGGATGGCCCTGAGAGGTTCTTACTAATGTAGTAAATGACGTGTTCACGATTGTCATCTTCGAGCTGGACGAGGACCCCGGCTACTGATACAGCTGATGCTGATATGTAGAGGATGTAGTCGCGATTGTAGTCTGGTGCACTAATTAAAGGTGCATTTGAAAGCGATGCTTTAAGATCGTCAAATGACTGTTGGGCATAGTCGTCCCAATGAAAAGGGATGTCGTGACATAGCAAGCGGAGGAAACCGTGTGCGCGGATGGCGTAATCAGGAACAAAGCATCGTAGAAAGTTAGCTTTGCCCTGTAGACTCTGTAGTTGTCGTAAATTTCGAGGAGGTGGAATTTCGGTGATAGCTTTGACTTTAAGGGGTTCTACGGTAATACCGCTTTGGGAAACGATAAAACCGAGGAGGCGCCCTGTGGTGACACAGAACACACACTTGAGAGGGTTCAAGCAGATGTTGTACTGACGACACCGTTGGAAGATGATTCGTAAATCATCGAGGTGCTGGGTGCGTTTCTTGGATCGAGCGGTGAGGTCGTCCAAGTAGGAAAGGATGATGGCAGCCAGATCGTGAAAGATGTATGTCATCGCCCGCTGGAAAGTTGCGCCAGCGTTTTTTAAGCCGAAAGGCATGACACGATATGAAAAAGTACCCCACGGGGTAATGAATGTGGTTTTGTACTGATTGGCTGGGTGGATTTGAATTTGGTTATAGCCAGAGAAGTCGTCCATAAAGGAGAGAGCCTCGTGGCCTGCGCAGTCATCGATAATTTGATCGATGAAAGGTGTTGGAAAGTTGTCTTTGGGACATGTGTTATTGAGATCGCAAAAGTCTGTGCAAACATAGATAGTGCCCTATTTTTTGTCGACAGGTACAGGGTTGGAAACCCATGAAGTATAAGCGATGGGGTAAATAAATCCGACCATACGTAATTTTTCAATTTCGGCTTTGATAGCCGCGGCCTTGGATGGGTGTAGCGGTCGTTGTTTTTGGAGAACTGGTGTGATGTCAGGCCAGGTGTCGATGCGATGCTCGACAATAGAGGGATCGAGTCCAGGCATTTCTGTGTAGGACCAGGTGAAGATATCCCTATATTCCTAGAAGAGGGATTTGTATGCGGTGATTTCCTGAGGAGTGCAAGCGGCTCCAATGATGATTTCTTCGAAGATGCCCTGTTTAATGGAAATGTCGATTTTGATGGTGGGGGAAATGTTAGCGAGATTACCTTCTTCAAAAGCGTCAGGTGCAGGGATGGGGTTATTGAACCAATTGATAGGCCCGGATGGGATAAAATATTTGGTTTCGACCGCGTAGATGGGGTTTTTGTTAGGAGGCATGGGGGCTTCTTGTGGAAGGAAGAGTGCACGATGGTGTAGTGCGTCCCAGGGAGAGTCTAGGCAGTGTAGCTCTTCCAGTATTTCCTTGTCACATTGGAAACGACGAGAATATAAGGGGTCGTGAGGAGTGACCTCCGTGATGGAGTGGTTGCCCCCTATTGGAGAAGCAGAGGGAGGGATGTTAGGCGAGGGGGAGGGTGCACTCGACATGAACCATATGTTGAAGTACTGAGGGGTACCCGTGGTGGTTGGATAAAGAGTCTCTGCAGGGGAATGAGCAGGAGAGTTGGGGGGGTTGCGGGGTAAATCCTCAAAGATGGCATTTAAGAACCATGGAGGTGTTGGGAGTGCCTCGGGCTCTGGAGAAATGACATGAAGATCCTCGAGTGGCGAAGTAATGTCAATTAGCGCCGCTGCAGGTTGGTGACGCAGGGCCAATTGTCGTTGCCTGCATGCGAGGATCATAGGACACTGGTAGGTACAGTGAGTTAATGAATCGTAGAGAGAGAAAGGGCATCTCATACGTTCATTGACTGAAGTGGTGACATAATGAATGTCAGTGATGTTTGTTGTAGAGGATGTAGCAGGGCATGGGTCGTTCTGAAAGTTCTGGCGTACCGCAGATAATGTTTGTCAAAAGCGTGGCAGTGCTGGGAAATGGTGGGTGTAATGACCATACCCTGAACAGATAGCGCAAGCAAATTTGGTCCTCAATCCTTTACTACTGGAAGGTTGGGTGGTAGTAGTAGGACTAGCAGTAGTGATGGGTGTTGTGGGAGTGTGATTGAGGGGAATCAAATTCTGTAATTCCGGTAGTGATGGGCAGTTGTTGGTTTGGTGACCCTCTTTCTCACATAGTGCGCAAGGTGGTGGGATGCGTGGAGGAAGTGGAGCTGTGGGTTCCTTCTTCTTTCTCCTGCCCCTAGCTGGAGCAGGGGGGGTAGGGAGTATGGGGGTAGTGGGGGTGAGGACGAGAATCATCATGGGGAAGCCTTCCTGTGGAGGAAGGGATGGGCGAGGGACCATCTCAGGTGGATGTAAATACCATACTGGGATTGCTAACACCATATTAGGTAGTGTGAGCGTTGCGTCTACCTGGAAAGCTTCTATACCGGGTGGAGGGTAAAAGAAGGGAATTTGGGTGAGGGGTTGGGGAACTGTCTCCCAACTGGGACTATGCACCTGGGGGGATGTGGATTCATGGACGGTTGGGTCCAACGAGTGCGCAGGAGGCTCCGGCTGGAGTGGTTCTGCGACTATTGAGACGTCAGGAATGACTAAAACCTCCTGGGGAGGAAGAGCATCCTCCGTGTGAGTTCCGTTAGATGAGACGACACATACTTGATTAGGGGGAAGGAGTGGTGGTGCTCCATGGTATGTCCCTAATAAGGATGGATCTTTGAAAATCCCAGGACCCATCTCTATGAGTGGGTAGGTGTCCCGGTTTGTGTGAATGAGGGGAAGAATGTTATCGAGATTGGCAGATGGGTTGGGCTCATAATGTGAGACTTGGTCGATGGTCACAATCTTTCCGTTGTGGGGAAACATGATTGTCCGAAAGATGGATGATGCCACTGCCTTCATAGAGTACATGTATCTACGTCCGAACAAGATATTGTAATCAAGCGGAGCGTCGATAACTTCGATATCGATGAGAATGGTTTTTCCCCCGAGTTCTATGGGGACATTTTGGAAGAGCCCTTCAGGAGATGATGGTTGTCCATCATAAGCTCGTAATGTGATGGCAGAGGGTATGAGTTCCGGGGAACCAAGTTTCTGCCACACTGTTTTGGACATGATGCATGTAGATGCACCTTCATCGATGATACACCGATGTATGGTGATGTTCCGTATTTTTACTGGTATTTGAATAGCGACCAGGGCGGGAAGATGAGGTTTGCTGTTGTCGAGATCAAAGGTGATAAGTCGAGTATCTGCAGGGTTGACTGCCCCCAAGGCGGAAAGTAGTGATTTCCGTTGTGTAGGACAAGTCTGGAGGAATTACAAGACTGACATGGCAGTCGGGGATTGCGCTAAGTCATCTACTAGGTTGTAGTTGTGAGCGGCCCTAGCCTGTGGGTTGTGGACATTCCTGCGCAAGGGGATGCGAGGGGTGCGAAGTGGTGGTTCGATGGAAGGGCGAGGGATCACCAACGGGGGTCCCGTCGGTGTAGGGTTTGTCTCTGGAGAGATAGGGGTAGACTCAGCTGGTGTCTGATACTGACGATTGCGTGTTTGCAGAAGAATTTCTTCCTCGCTGGTGAGGAGAATCGTTCGCTCTGCTGGATTGTTAGGGTTGTGGTATTGACCCACATGAGGTGGGGGATGCTGTGTATCCTGTTGGGTGTTTATCACCCCTTGATGTGGGATAGGATTTTGCAGCACGGCGGGAGGGGGTTGTTGCACATACTGTTGTGGCGCTTGTTGAGGGGCAATTTGTGCAGGGGTGTGGGGGAGACTCCCCGGGTCTTTCAACCGTTTGAAATCAGCGATCTAGGGGCAATGGTGAGTGTAATGACCAAACTCGCCACAAAGAGCACAAGGGTGGATGGTTTTAACATTATTTCGCCCTTGGAGTTTGTTGTTATTGCCTCCTTGGGGGTTTTGGTTCCCTTGGTTCTGATTGCCCCCAGTGGGTTGGTGTTGTGGGGGTTGACTCCCGCCTTGACCAGAATGGTTATTATTACTGTTCTGTCCTTTCTTCTTGGCATTGTTTGAAGGATGAGTCGGGTTGGCTGTGTTCAACTATTCAAAATTTTGGTATTGTTGAGCAGCCGATGGTTGAACAAAATTTACCCCTGCATGAGGATGTGGGGGAGCCATGGGTTGTGGCGGACCAGGAAACGGAAAATATGGATTTTGTGGTGGTACCGATCCATAAGGTACATAGGAAGGTTGCGTTCTTTCGCTAGTACTATAAGCTGATGTTGAGGGAGTACCACTAGTGGCTGGAAGAGGCGGATGTATGGGAGGTGCCGGTGGCGGTCCACTAATGGGTGGAGGTATAGCAACAAGATATGGCTGTTGATAAGGGAGTGGGGGGAAATAAGGAGTGGCCCCATAGGCCGACGAGTATTGAGGTGTTCCATACATCGGTGGTGGTTGGGGTTGTGGACCATGGTGTGTGGTGGCACCTATTAGTCCGTCTGTTGAGTGAGACATCCCAGGTTTGTCTTGACCAAATGGCACAGGTTTTGGAAGATGAGGAAGTACCGTGTATAAGTACCCTAACTGTGCGTAAATGAGATTGTACTGTTGGGATTTACTGATGGCCTCCTCTTCAGATTGAGGGAAGGTGGAAGCGACATCCTTTCCAAGGAGAGAGACAAGTGATCTAAGAAACTAGTCGAGGCATTGTTGCTTGGTGGTTTCTACTTTACACAAACTACGTCGCCTACGCCACTCATGAATGTGGTCAACGATGTGGGTGGCTGAGGTCTGTTTGAAGTTAGACAGTAGTTCTAGACCATTGTTGTGGCAGAGGGGTAGTTGGAAGAAAGTTAAGAATGCTTTGGCCAAGGACTCAAAGGTTGTGTGGGACCCTGATTTTTCTTCGACATACCATTTGGCTGATGGGCTAGTGAGTGTGCGTTGAAATAATCGCATTCTGATGGAATCATCCATAATGCTATTGGAGGAACACCATAGATGAAAGGTCATGACATGGTTGGCGGGGTCATCCCCTGCCTTTCCTTCAAACTTTGGTATGTCTGAAGGAAGTTTGGTTGGCATTGCAGGCCATGTGGCGTCATGCAATATAGGATCATTGGTGAGCTTGGTGAGATCCGGTATGTTGAGAGAGGCCAAATATGGCATCTGTAGTGGGGTGGAAGGATTAGTTCCAGCCATAGTGTGTTGTGAACCTGACCCTTGGTGGGGACTAGGTGGGTTGGTTCTCCTTCCTTGAGAGGAAGTGGGTCCCCTGCTCTCGTGTAAAGGAGAGCGAGTGAATGGATGACCTTGGGAAGTTGACCCAAGTAAGGTAGAACCAAGAAAAGTTGATCCTAAGATAGTAGCACTCATAGGAGTGTGTGAAGGAGGTACCGATGAGCGGGTATGACCAGATACTCCTCCTAAGATAGGAGGGAGGTTGAGCAAGCGTCGTGAACGACGGGGGTTCTGTGGTTCCCCTATGATGTCAGACTAGTTGTGTGAATGTGTGCAACAAGTGGTGAGAGAAATATAGAAACAAAAATCCTTTGCATTGAATGTTTACACAATATATATATATCCCAATCAAACAATAATCAGATGTGTATCATACACAACATGAAAAAGAAGCATATATATGGCTAAGAGGGTTTTGTCCGCATGGGGAAATCAAAGTGAAGAAAATACTCGTGTCCTAGAAGACGTAACGTCCTTCCTCTCAAATAGCACTGGACCTTCCAATAGTACTCAACAGTGGGGTCTGAAGTCACCGGAAGAGATACTAGTGAAGGATGAAATAACTGGTTATAATGAGGGGTAGAGGGGGCATATTCTGAAAGAGATGGCGATATTTCCCAATAGCCACACAAAATCCAATCAAGGTGAAATTGCAGCCCACAATCGCCACCCAGGTAGATGCCCTAATTTTGGTCACTAGGTACCTCGGTCAAAGTGCGACATTTAGATTTTCGACCTAAGAAATGGGTCACGGGCTGGATCCCGTCTAAGAGGTGGGTGCCTCAAAGGGGGACGCACAGAACAACTGGACCTCGGCCTTCAACCCTTCACGGGTATCTCCCTGCCTTATGGTGATTGGAACACTTGACTTGGAGGATTTGAAGTTCCCTATTTGTCAACTTCTATGTTTGAAAATTTGAGAACTAGATAACGGGGAGTTATTTGGATGCCTATCCCCGAAATCCTACCTAGACTAAAAACTTCTTTTGGTACCTCCTGTGGAGGAAAACTTAGTGAGTTTTTTAGAAAGTTTTTAGATGAAGTTGTTTTGTGAGGCTGGGGGTGAAA
>ML796805.1:27717-44380 GCA_009831015.1 Picea engelmannii | reverse complement strand
AATGGGGATTAATCTAATAACAATAATAATTATAATGACATGATTAATCCTCAATGGGGATTTAATCCAATAATAATAATAACATGATTAATCCACAATGGGGATTTAATCCAATAATAAGGATGCTCTTCGCAGTTACATTATTTCAATAGACAAGACCCAATACAAAAAGTTTACAAACAAGTTCGCAGCCTAGAAGCATATTATAGTGCGAGAATTAGGTATTATCGTAGGGTAGACATTGGTAGGGTGCGAGAAGTTCGCACTGAACCTAACAGCAGGGTGCGAACATTAATGATTCTCGTAGTCCACAGACAGGTACAGTGCGAGAATTTCTGTAATCAAAGAAAATTTTGAAAAAGGACAGGGAATCTAAGTGAACTTCTAGATCCAGAGAGTCTGGATGGATGTCCCACAGAATCAGAAACCAGAAAACAAGTAATCAAAGGAAGGGAAACTAGACTAACTAGGAAACAATTCGATCCCTAGTGGAGTCGCCAATTTTTTTATCAGACTAATCAGTAGGTGCAGACACTAACTGATCTCCCTAGATCTACCTGGATCTAGAACAAAACAGGACAGGACATGACACTTCCGTTAAGTTTTAAATATTGAATTTACTAACTAGAGAAGGATGGGTGACATACCATTTAAATGTCACTTCCTCTCCCCATCACCATCCTAGCTCCATTCCAATGCTCATGTAATGATGATCCTGTAAAAGAACGCAACCAACCAAAGTGATAGCAATAGCATAAACTCAATATAAACCTATGTATGTGATCAAGGAATCATACAATAAAACACAACAAAATTTATAGGAAAGAATCATATTACTGTATCATATTAAATGTGAAAGAGAGATTACAACCATGGCCTTGATATCGTAAGGCCCCTTCCAAATGTCTTTCGTTCCCCACAGACTTCTTGCTCCAAGGATTCTGAGACCATGGATCTGATAGCTACTCATAATCTATCTTGACAAAGCAAATCTCAAAGCCACTCTAACCAAGATAATAATTCCAAGCCAACCCAAGCTAACTTTCTCCCTGAGAACTCCTCTCCTTTTATAAGTTGAAGAGGATAAGGTGAGGAGGTTAGGATGATCCCACTAAATCATGAAAGTGAGTAAGATCCAAACCATTCGGATGCCACCTCACCATGGAAGTTTCTCCTTCTAGAAGATTCGAGAAAACGCTTGTTTTTACCACGTGTAGGCATTCTGGCACCCTACCTATAGAGAAACCTGCGAACATCTCACACCCTAGCTATGGTGCAACCTACGAGAATCAGGCATTCTCACACCCTGCCTATATAGCAACCTGTGAACTTCCTTTTTTACAGGGTTTTTACAAGGGAAAATGCAACTTCTTTTCTCAGGAAAAGTTCTTCTCTCTTCTCTCTTTAGGAACTTAGGCCACTGACCCCTCTGAAGGAAACATATAGGTTTACATCATTATCAGTCATAGGGATGACGCAAATAATGTGTAACACCTGACTGAACAACCAAGCGGTTCAATTATGAATGTCATTGATGAGGAAGAGATTGATCCACCAGAAGATACATCCATGATGATAATGGATCCTGACCTAATCATGCCTTTCAATGACTTATTTGAGTCTCAAGAACCACTTGCAGAGGTCTCGGTTGTGCAAGCATGTAGTAAGGGTCCACCTGTCTCAAAAGGTCTTGCTACTACCCAAGCTTCGGAGGGAAAGACAACTCCTGACCACCTGAAAGCACCTTTCGCTCCCCAAAGAAATCCTATAAATATCCATACACGAGAATTGCCCAAGATGGATTACAACATAGTTGAATATTTGAAGAATTTGAAGGCTAATATATCAGTCATGAACATTTGTAGGATCCCTCAGCAAATGGATTTCCCGTTACAGGCTTTGAAATCAGTAGAAAATTCTATGAAAATCACTAACCCATGAAGAAATCCAATCCCCACAAACCTAGGGAATAAACCAACTGTGAACACTTGCTCTAAAGATAAGAAGGGAAGACCTTTTGTCCCACCTTTCCTTTTAACATTTGAAGTCTTCAACAGGAACCTCCATAATTGTTTGGTCGATTCAGGAGAATCCTCTAATGTTATGCCAGTGTCTATCTGTAAAAAACTAAACGTAGTTCCTCTCAAGAGTGATAAACATGTGATACAACTAGACATAACCCAGGTGAAGTTCATGGGAGAAATCAAAGATGTAATGATCATAATAGCGACGCATCCTAAGTTTGTGCAAGTGATTGACATCACTATAGTATACATACCAGAAGATTATGGGTTACTACTAAGCCGAGATTGGTCTGAGAAGTTAAAAGGATACTTTAGCACAAATTGGGCACACCTTTGGTTACCATTAAAGGGGCACAAAAATATGGTCAAAATTGATAGGGAAAGATATTTGAAACATACGGTCACTGATCTAGAAACCCTAAATGAACCTTCATCAATAGATTTCTCTATTTTAGGCAATTATTCCTGTGATTCCTACTTCGAAAAATTCCCCCCCCTCTCATCTGATGTCCCTCACTCAAAATTATGAAATGGTGTTTCAAGAGAAATTGCCGATATCGATAGAGGAAACCCTATTCTGTCAAGAAACTGTGCTATAAATCATGGAACAAAAGATAAGAGAGCAAGAAAGTGATAAGAGAGAGGAAACAGATAACCATTGCTCACAAATTTGGACCATACACTTTGACAGATCTAAATCACAGGAAGGGTATGGGGCAGGGTTCATCCTCATTGATCCAAAGGGTAAACGTCATTTCCTATCCTGTAGACTTGAGTTCGAATGCACAAACAACATCACCGAGTATGAAGATCTAGTATAGGGGTTAAAGAAATCCATAGACTTTAACGTCAAGGAATTTAAGGTTTTCAGAGATTCTGAGATTAATAGAGCACCTCAAGAATTATCAATAGGAAGTGCATAGGTTAATAGAGCATTTTGAAGCTTTCAATATTACAGGGATCCCCAGAGAAAAGAATATCCTTGCTGATTCCCTGACCATAGATGCTTCAAGGATATCACCTTTTGAAGATTATGAAGCATCCCGGTTCACTGTGTAACTACTCTACAAACCATGGGTGACTAACAACATTTCTAATTGGAAGGTCTTTGAAGGGGGTGAACAGATCATAAAATTTTTGACTAACCAAGATAATTTCAAAGGCTTGGCTATTGACGATGAAGTATTCCAGGAACAATCAATAGACCCTGATCCTTGGACAGGTCAACCAACTGAAAAATCGAAGTCTCACACAATCCCAAAGGGGATATCTAATTTAGAAAATATTTTTGACCTGAAAGAACGATTTAAGGGACCCAAAAAACACGAAGACCGATAGTTCCTGTCCCATGCATGAAACTATAAATCTAGGAACCTCGAAAATCCCCAAGAATGTAAATCTTGGTAAGACAATATATAAGGAGGAAAGAAAGGCCTATCTCAAAATATTCAGATAGTATTAATATGTATTTGCATGGTCCTACCAAGATCTAAAAACTTACGATACCTGTATCATTCAACACACTGTCCCGTTAAAACCTGAAGTGAAACCCTTCCAACTAAAGCTCCAAAAGTACCACCCATCCCTAGAACCTCTCATGTGCCAGGAGTTAAAGAACCTACTTGATGCCAAGATCATTTTTCAAGTTAGACACTTTGCATGGGTAGTGAATTTGGTTCCTGTGAGGAAAAAGTTGAGAGAAATCTGCTTATTCGTAGATTTTAGGAACCTCAACAGAGCTTCGGAAAAGAACACCTACCTAGTCCCACCAATGGAGAAACTCTTGTAGACCATGTCTAGCTCTGAGATTTTCTTTCTGCTGGACAGTTTCTCAGGTTACAACCAAGTTCTGGTTTCAGAGGAAGACTGTTTGAAAATGGCCTTTCGAACCAAGTGGGGAATTTTCGCTTACAAACGCATGCCCTTTGGGTTAATCAACGCAGGGGAAACCTTCCAAAGGGAAATGGACATAGAATTTCGAGGATTGATCAACAAGTGTGTGGTAGTGTATCTGGACGATGTAACTGTGTATTGAAAGAACATAGAAGATCACATCCAACACTTAAACCAGATTTTGGAAAGATGTAGGAAGTACAGTATATCCTTAAACCCTAAGAAAAAAAATTTGGTGTCAAGGAAGGTAAGTTGCTAGGCCACATTATATCTCAAACATGCATTCGCATAGAACCATAAAGGATTAAGGCTATAGATCAACTTCCATTACCTCACAACAAAAAAACTATGCAATCATTCTTCAAGAAAATCAACTTTGTGAGGAAAATCACCCTCGATTTTGCAGAAACCATCAAACCCTTACAAAAGATGATTTGTAAAGATGTCGAATTTAAGTGGGATGATGAACGAAATAAGTACTTCAATGATATTAAGACTTCTATATCGCAATCCCCCGTGTTGCGAAGCCCCGATTTCAACAAATATTTTTTCTTCTATACTTTCACCTATGATCAATCATTAGCTGTAGTTTTAACTCAGAAGGACAATGATGACAATGAGGCTCCGATGTTGTTCATGAGAACCAACCTCCAAGGAGATGAACTAAATTATCCTACTATAGATAAATATTCTTATGTAGTTTATAAAGCAATAAAACATTTCATATCTTACATCCTCAAGAACCATACCAAAGTAATCGTGCCTCACCCCGCAGTCCAATCCCTGTTTACTCAACAGGAGATGGGGGAAAGAAGAGGGAACTGGATTGCAATAGTTCAATAATTTGATCTAGATATAAAACCTGCTAAACTTGTTAAGGGACAAGGATTATGCAAACTGGCAGCTGTGGCCTAGGACCAAGTAAATGAAGACCCTAGATGGGAGAATGAAATGGCATTGTGGTGTGGTGAAACTTCATACATTTCCCGAGGGAAAGAGTCTTGGTATTAGAAATTGATTTATCTACCACATCATGGGACTTGTCGAGAAGACCTAAACCCCAGGGAAAGGAGAGCTCTCAGGTTAAAATCTGCACAATATTGCCTCATAAATTTGGTACTCTTCCAAATAAATTATGATGGGGTACTTTTAAGATGTCTCGAATGTGAAGATGCAGAAAAAGTTATGAAGGAACTCCATGATGGCCCTACTGGTGGACATTTTGAAGGAGACACTACCGCTCATAAGATACTAAAAGATGGCTACTATTGGCCCCCTTTGTTCAAGGACGCTCACACCTACGCTAGAAACTGTAAAAATTGTCAAATAAGCATTGGGAGAGAGAAGAGAGCGGCGGTCCCACTCAAACCGGTAATCGTTTCTAGGCCTTTTGTGCAATGGGGGTTAAATATCATAGGAGAAATTACACCAAGTTCTTCAATACAACATAGGTACATAGTTACTGCCATTGATTATTTCACGAAATGGGCAGAAACCATTCCTCTAACCCATGTAAATGAGAAGGTGGTAATCCAATTCATAGAACAACAACTAATCACAAGGTTCAATGTCCCTTCTGTTCTTGTTTTCGATAATGCATCTTATTTTTCTTCCACCTTATTAAAATATTTCTCCCTAGAAAAAGGAATCATAATTAGATACTCTGCAAATTACTATCCATAGGGAAACAAAGTGGCATAATCAACTAATAAAAACCCAGTAAGAATATTGAAGAAAACAGTTGCAGATAACCATAGGAATTGGCATAATCTACTCCACAACGCTTTATGGGACGATAGGGTCACAACCAAGGAAACTATAGGAAATTCCCCATACTTTCTGGTATACAGGCAGGAAGCCATTCTCCTGAACAATCTTTATCTTCCATCTCTTCAACTTGCCCAAGATTCTAGGGGACAACCTTCATCATTCATACAACAAAGAATTGACACTCTTCTCATGTTGGAAGAAGAAAGGTAAAAAGCTAAATCAAAATACATATCCCACCAACAGATCATTAAAAGATGGTTTGACAAGCATAAGGCTAAAGAGAAGAATTTTGAAGTAGGAGACTTAGTCCTAAAATGGGACAGAGCAAACGAGCCAAGAGGCAAACTTTCTAAGTTTCATAATCTATGGCTCAAACCTTTTCAGGTGACCGAGAATATTGGGGCAGACACTTATTAGTTACAGAATATGAGGGGGGAACCTGACACCCTCCTAGTAAATGGACAAGCCCTAAAACAATATTTCCATTAAATCTAAAAAAAAATAAAAATTATGTTTTGTGTGCATGTTTTCATGATTTTGGTTTTAGCTAGGTCAATTGCGAAATGCATTTTTTGCTTTCTTTTGCTACTTTATTTTTGTACTTTTGAAGGTTGTTTTTAGCAAGAAAATGGTTGACCTCAAATCATTCAACATAGAAAACTCTTTTTGTAACTCGTTTCTCACATACAAACATGAGAAGCACTGGGGAACCAACAACTGTTTCAAGGGGCTCTCTATCTAACCTGCGCAAATGAACAACTTTGAAGAAATGTCAGAAGTGTCTGCTTAGTGGTTTGGTAAGACCTTAAGGGAAAGAAGGAAAGCTGGAAAGGACTACATGCACCGCATAGACAAAGCTATTAAGTTTCACCTTAACCATCTCATTTTGCAAAATAACAGATGTCATCCTCTCCCACTCGCTGAGGACATTTTGCCAAAATGAAATTGACTTTATCAAATGAGTGAAAAGTAGGAGAGGGTATGCAGATAACTCTATCGTGGCTATGGACACTCGCTGGCAGCGGAGCAAGGTATGTGATGTCAGGGTGACTCCGTCGGGAATATGGTTGCTCGCTAGTAGCAGAGAAACACCGTAACAAGTGGGTAAAGGTAACTAAAGGCTCCACACCAGTGAATACTTTACTAGATTTTCATAAAAAGGGCGTGATTCAGGGTTATAGGAAACGAAGGAGGAATAAAGGTTGAAAACCCCATAGGCAGACCCAAAAGAATCACCCGAAGAATTTCAAATGCAAAGGTAAAAAGAGGCTTTGATTTGAAAATTAGCTAAGTTCTCCACCAGCTTCTACATCAGTCGAACCTGAAGGAGGAACAAAGATTCTGCTTTCACCCAGTAAGTCTCCATTTGTTGAGCACTCAACACACCCTAAAAAGTCTATGTCAAATTTTACTTTTTGGGTACCACATGATCTTTTTGCATTGTCTGATTCATCTTCATTGTGAAAAATGTTGCGTTTGCTTACCATCTTGACTCTCATTAAGTATTTAAATTTTTTCTTGAATCTATGAAAACCCACGATTTAAAGGGTTTAATTTTTCAATAAGAATCAACAACTAAAAAAAAATGTTTCACCCGATGTGTCCAAATGTGACAGAGGAAATAATTAAAAGATGAAAGAAAAGCACTCAAGAAAACCGCAGTCGCCGAGCACCAATTTTCATCAGCATCGGCAAAAGGAAGCTTTCTTTCGTGGGAAGCATTACACAAGGGTATCGCCGATAGCCGATCCCCGAAGCATTTCAGCATCGACGAGTTTTGAGAAAGTAAGTCTGTAGAAAACGTAATAGTTTTTTCTCGATCGCCGATCCCTGATATCTTATTAACATCGGCAACACCAGGCTTATTTTAATACGTGCTCTTGTGGAAAATACCCCGACTCTGATTGATGTACATGATCAAACCACTTGTCATCATCTACCATATGTCTTTGCCAGAGTGGATAAGCATACGATCTAGCTTTCCCTTGAGTCGTTATCGGTTCCCGAGGCCCAAGTCTCACCTCGAGTCATATTTGCCACGTCAATGTCGTACGATGAAATTGATCGACGCTGGAAGTCCTTAATAGGAGGATACCAATGAAAACATTCACAATGCATTGCCGATCCCGATATGCCCACTAAGAAAGCGACACGATGGGATGTTTTAACACTAAGATACGTTTAGATTTGAAACATTTAAATAACTAATTAATTACAATATCACATTAGTTATTACTTCATGTGTGGATCAAATCAACCGTTTGAAATTACAAATACAGCACACCACCCTCCATGCCTCTATTGTCAACCCATGATGAATTGAATTGCAGAGATTCAACGACATATTTCGTTTGATTTTCACTCATAACCTGAGTTAATTGGTTGATATGACACAACATTTTCTTCCCCATTTAAATTCTTTCAAGCTATTCGTAAACAAGATCATCATGCACAAATAAGTTCAGAGCATATAGAGGAGCAAGACGAGCAATTTGGAAAAATTTTCCAAGATCCCATGAGTATTAAACAACAGGTTTAACAAGCATTACAGGTATGTACCAGTCTATGGATTTTTTATGCTTCACTTCATACATTTTTTATCTGGTGTCACTCTGTAAGCATGCCCTAAAGGATTGATTTCGATTGCAGGAAAAATGCCTCCAAAGAAACCAAGTAACAGGTGATCTCCGAGGGAAACTAAGCTGAAAGAATTAGAGGTAGGAGAAGGCGCGTCCCCAGGTCCAACAAAACAATTAGAATTTTCTCCAAGGATGGAACCAGTCATCAGGACATCCACCAAGAATATTTTCACTCAGCTTCCAGCCTTTGGAGACACAGAAGAAAGCATAGGGACCAAGGAAGTACTCCCTCATTGGAGAGAACTCTTCAAGAATATCAAGCCAGAAGAATTCCCTGAATATACCCCACACAACAACTCCTATATGAGAAATCTCGACGATGAAGTTTTTCCGAATATATGAAGATCGTATCTGCACATTGTACCAAGAAAAACTCCAGTATTCCCTTGCATAGAACTCTTGATGTGGCTTATCGACCACACAGACACACAAATATGTTTGATTAATGAAGAAAATGGTGAGTGTGTCAGAGTATTCCTTCCAATGGAGGTGCAGGGTTACTACAAGCTCAAAACCCGGAAAAGCGGCTGTACACCGAATTTGTTATAAACTTATATGAGAAACATGACACCAGTCGGGTGATGGCTTCATGGTGGAGAAAGGATAAAAAGTACACCAATCAGACCTCTTACTGGTACCCAAAGACCAACTTAAGAGAGCTGCATATCTATCTAATGGCCCTTATCTACCGGTTGTATGGGGATAAATATTGTTCCAAGTTTTCAGAGGCATGGATGCCTCTATCTTACATGGTATCCATTTATGGAAGAGGATTTAACTAGGGTGTCATCATTTACAAGCACCTGAGTATTTGCATTCAACAAGCTCAAACGCTGAAAGGAGAGACCCCATCCTTCTACATGGATTCTTATTTATTGGACGTCATATGCGCTAGAAATGTCTTTGCCAGAATGAACTTGAGATGGAACACCTCAGAACTCTCGGTTCATGTATATTTTGATTTCTTATGGGAGAATAGGTACAAGAAATCCTACTCCCTCATCTGTGATCAATTCATCGCGCACATTCATTTTATTCTTTACAAGAAAGAGTGTCCAAGACTGTCGATTGCGGCCAAAAAGATGATATCAAAGGTTGGCCATTGGTATCTGGATGAGCATGATACCTACATCAGGTTTTTCAGAGCCACTGGAGGACCACACCTATTACCGGTGTATGCCCATGATAGACTAGTAGTAGGGGGAATCTACTACCAGACCATCCTGCAAGGTTACAATGCTACTCAGGTAAAAGATAAGAAGTGGTAATTCATACCTTATGGATTCCATATAGGTTTCTACATGGTAAAAGACACTGCTCAAGCCAAGTAGGAATGGTTGATCCAATTGGATTTTCGATTCTAGATTAACCATTTTCTCAAACATGACCCAAAGGGTCTAGTCTTGAAGCACGCATCACAAGTATCGTCCTGCTGGCCATACGCCCATGACAGGTTTGAAGATGAGATCTTCACAAAAAACGCTCAGGATTGGGATGAAGTTGTGGCAAGGATGGCCAATCCTAGGATGACCAAGTCCAAAGCCACGAGCCTATATGAACAAGCGACAAATCTAAAACAATTGGCTCAAGGGGCCCTTGGGGCCAGGGAAGAAATGATGGCCACTGAAACAACAGAGATTCCCCAAGCAATCCCGGTACAAGGAAGAGGTTTTCCTATGGCATTGGATGCTCAAGAAAGGGGATTGTTCATGTTAGAGAAAGCACATCGGATGATTTATCAGTTTCAGGATGATCCAGACATCGCTAAAACTATAGGATCCCCGACAGATAACCCAGGTGGAAGCCGAGCGGGCCCAAGCGGCCTTGAATTTATAGACCTTGATGAAATTACCGGGTTAGATGACCCTAAATTCACAACACCACTTGTCATATCACCGATAGGTGTTTCGGCTTAGCTAGATATATTTGAAGCATCACAAAGGACTGGCGCATCAAACCCCTTGAGTGTGTTTATAAAGATATATGATGATGATGAGAGCCCAAATGTATCTCTTGGGACCCCTGTGCATGTCGAAGAAAAAAAGGGACATGAGAAGACATCTTCTCCTCTACTCGATGTCCAAACCCAAGAGGTCCTGCAGAAAGAAAAGGATGCCGGGAGTGTCCCAGACACTAAGCTGCCCATTGCACATGAAACCAGAGAAGACAGTCCGAAGGATGAGCCGGGGTCGGGTGAGCCAGAGGAAGGATCCCTGCAACAAGAAATTGATGTTTCAACGAACGATGAATAAGTAAGTATCGAGTCTATTCCTGATACCTCTATTTCAATCAGTAATCAAACCCCCAATGAGCGACAAATAGAAGCCAGACCTTTGGAGCACAACGAGGAAGTTCAAGAACCCAATCTTGAACAAATATATATCACCAGAAGTCTGGGAAATACACTCACCTGGGGGGATAAGAAAATACCTGAACCTATGGATGAAGTAGCTGACATACATGCCATAGCTTATGACAGGAAAAGGAAGAATATCGTCCAACAGACCACCAAGAAAAGGAGTATCACTCTAGATCGCTCCATCCTCATCACTATAGAGGAACATTGGATCAATACAAAACATGCTAAGACATCTGAGCTCATCGACATAGGGATGGAAATCATAGATGCCACCCTGGTCAGAGCTAAAAGAAATGAAAAAGAGCTAGCTTCCACCCTGAAAGAACTATAACATTTGCGCCACTTGGCTAAGTACTGTCAGGACACCACATAGGCCGCGGTGTACCTTAGGAGTGAATTCAAGGAGGCCTATAAAAGGTTCACAGACGAGCAACACCTATTCTCTAAAGGGATAACCGAGCACAAGGACGATACTCTCATGGTGCTCGCAACGTGCAAGGATATGGATCGGTGGTAGGAAAAAGCACAAAAGGCCATCAAGAGAGCCAACTACATTGGTGCCATCCAACAGGGTCAAGATAAATAAGAACATGGCATTCAGATGTTGAATGCAAGAAATCTTGACTGCATAAATAAATCAGTCAAGTATTGGGAAAAAATGTCTCGGGAACCACACCGATAAATTCAAGAGAAATGGGCCAAGTGAAAGAAACACTGGATTAAAATCAATCGGGTATTGAAAGATATCGGACTCCCCGAGTTCGGTGCACTCGATGACTTTGTCGACTTGCGAGACATAGTCGAATCACACACCAAGCAATATTCATCATGGGCCGAAAGACTGACAAAGGTGACATACACAACGCCAAGTCAGGTGTGACAATTTATGGAACACCTGATCAAAGCTCGAGCTAAGATGCAACAATTAAGTGCCAGTCTGGTCAAGTATCGGGCACATCCAGTAGAGATCAGAGATATTTACATGGACCCGATGGAATAACATAGATTCCCATATGCCCATACTTGCGAGGAGTTGTTCATCAACTGGTCGAAGTACAAGAAGAGTCACCTTTTTAAAGTGATATATTGAGATGCCTCTTAGACAAACTGTTAGGAGAGAATTCCATGTGGAGAATTTTGTTTTGCTTATCTACACTTTAGCCATTATTTATAGTTAATTTTATTTTATAAATAAGAGCGTTGGCATATTAGTTAAGGGTCGATGGTTGTTGCAAGAAACTCTCATTTCTGGTTTTGTTAAGAATTATTTTGGACATACCTTTAATTGAGAAGTCCTTCTGGACCAGAGACACGTTGATGTTTTCATCAAATGCATGTATGATTGGACGTGGAGAAGAACTATTTCCTATCTCGTCTCATGGATGGATGTTGTAACGAGTAAGAGCTATTAAATCTATTGTTAAGTTATCTGATGCAATGTTTTATAGTTCTTTTCTTTAATGATGAAGATGAATCATTGTGTTATTATGTGATGGATGATTAGAGTTAAGTGAATTATTTTACTTGCCATTATTTATCGCATGTGTGTTTTCTTTCTGATTATTTGTATCTCAGTCAGTAATTGGATACTCACATGGTTAACGTATTAGTACTAGGCCTATGGTATGGAATTGTTGTCTACATGCTTGAGTAATGGGTTATCCCAAGCTCAGCCTCTCCTCTAGTAGTTAAATTTATTCCTATTTTTTTATCTACTTGGTTTATACCGACTTTCCATCTTATATTGATCCCACCTAAGAGAAAATACAAAAAAGAGAAAGTCCAAACTGAAGGAGACGCCTTCACAAGAAAACATAAAGCTCATCGATTAACTAGCCGGATCACAAGATCTGGAGAACCATTCCACTATTCATTGATGCAAAGTCTAATTGGGACTCGGTGGTGGGTTTGGTTCCTACTGTTGAATAAAGGGATATAGGACCCATCAATAGGTCAACAATAGTTGAATTGTTGAAAGCCCAATCAATTCCTAACAACACATGATAAGGACAACTATCATCAACAATATCAATCACTTCGAAGTCTGCAAACGTCCTTACCCCGTTGATGTCTAATGGGATGTGCTGTAGTCTTCCAAAGGGGCTCACCACCTGCTGATTAGCCATCCTAAGCCTAATAGGAGAGTAAATCAATCTAGATTTTCCCATCAGTGCCCAAGTCTGCTTTGTCATAACATTTACCTCTGATCCCAAGTCGAGGACCACATAGTCCACGTCGTAGTCTCCAATCTGAGCACTAAGGTTCAATTCCTTGTTTGTCCTTCTTTTCCTTGATACTTGATTCACAACTCTACTTAGCATAGGGTCTATTCTTCCAATTTCATATTGTCTTACTAGGTGTTGTAGCTCCTACACAACTTTTTCATCTTTAATCAAATTGATATATGTATATAAGAATTCCATGAGCTTGCTTACCTTTTTTCCTTGTTTAGATAGAGTAGTCTGATCAAATGTTTGTGGAATTTCACATTCCCTAACTTTAGGTTGTGCCCTAGAAGAAGAAGCTTGTTCTCCTACAAATGCTTTCGTTACTTCTTCAAAAGTGTGCCTCTCTCTCCTTGGATCAAACAACTGTGCCTTCTCTGCATCTCTTATGATCCCCGATCCTTCTGTAGTCTTTCCTAGAGTCGCCTTATCGTCACTTGTAACAAAACTTCTTCTAGTAATAATAATGACTCTGGGGTCCTCACCGCGAGGTTCTGCTGATATTAATTGGACTTGTTGGTTTCCTCCTCTCCTCTCCTGAAGTTTATCTAACAACATTGGACACTTTTAGATGACATGATCAAATGAATTACAGTAGTTGCAAGTAGTACAAGGGTTATGAAAATCCCTTGCCAAATGTCCAGGCTGTGCATAGTTATAGCAAATGATCTGACCTCTACCTTGACCCATACCTCCTCCTCGTCATCTTCCTTTGAATCCACCACGAGGGTTGAAATTTTGTCTTCCTGGGGAGTTGAATTGCGCATTATTTCCTTCTTGCTGAGCTTATCCTTGAATTCTATATGTATACTTTGATCTTTCATGCATGAGATCATAAGCCCTACAATCCCTCTCATCATGCCCCATATATTTATAGAATGTGCAGTAAATATTGGTAGGTGTTTGTACATATTTTTGCATGTAATAAAAGTCACCAGGGCGGTGTCTAGTTATACATACCTCGCACGAGGGTACAATAGCCTACTTCAAAGGATTAGGTGCTCAAGAGGCCAAGTATTCATGAAATAGGGGACAATTCTCTTTGTCATGGCCTTTTGATTTACATCTGATACACCAGATATCTTCTCTTTTCTCTTTTCCTTTATCTTTCTTCATATATTCCACCTATAAGGATAAATTAGTTAACTGATTCAAGATCTGACTCATACCTAGGCTAGATTCTCCTACAGGGGCTGCTTCTAGTTTCATGGAAATCTCTAGAGATTCAGCCTACAAAGCGACCTTCTGTTGCATAAGAGGAACTCTGATATGTGGAAGGAGGGCAGAAATGAGCCATTCTTTATTTTGTTCATCTGGAATATGAAAACTTAAATGGCCTGTCAAGGTCTTAAACCTCTGATCAAATTCCCAAACAGGTTCAGTTACCTTTTGCTTGATCTCCTTCAACTCTGTAATACAATGTGACTCCGACTTAGCTTCTTGAATTCTACACTCAACACAGTCTTAATGTCACTCAACGGTTTAGGCTGTCCAGGTCCTGAAGCAAACTTCACATACCAGCTCAGTGAACGATCCCTTAAGGTAGTACTGAACTGAGCTCTCTTGACAGCTTCGTCGATAACTTGCTTAATGCTCCATACATCTTCGCATAGGAACCAATGTTGGTCCAGATCTTCATATCCATCTCCTCTAAAAATAGGTAACCTCATTTCATCTGCCATAGATCTTCCTTGGTTTCTTGATTGTGTATGTACTAAACTGCTTGTAAAATTACTCTGATTTATTTGAATACTCTGGTTACTCTGGTTACTTAATGCTTCTAAAACAATAGGAGGAGTAATAGTACTTACTTTGATAGTAGGGGCAGTTCCTGAAGTTTCTATTTCCTCCCGACGAAGTTCTTCAGATCCCACTTCCTCTTTTCTTGCGGACTCTGAATACTCTTCGTCTGTTAGATCTTCTTCTTCTCCACTGTAGATTCCATCGTCTCTGTAATTCTACTTAAATATTTTCGCAAGAGGAACCTCTCTGAACAATCTCCCACTACGCGTGTGTCTATCCTCTGTGTCACTATCGTTGTCTGAATTCTTGAACATTATCTTCACTGTATCTTCAGGATATTCTTCTCATGCAATAATATCTTAATCCTCATCTTTAAAAAGTGTAGGAACTTTCCTATGGGTCCCTTAAAGAAATACCTCTCTGCTTGACTATATGATTACACTCTATCAATAGCAAACTTAGTAATGTACCCTCCGATAGTGCTCTCAAACCAGATATCCAATGCTCTAGACACAACGTTATCGACTCTCTTGACTTTCTTGATTAGCGCTGCTGTCCAAACCACAGGTGGTCTAGATCTGATCTCAAACTGAGTGTTTGCTAATCTAGCTAACCACTCGTATAACTCCTTATGAAATCCTCCAAAGAAAATCTCATGTATGTCGATAAAGATGTACCTTCCCAACTAGTCTTCTGTACTAATGCTAAGATTCTTGTTCTCAGCTTCGACGAAGTCCTTATCTTGTTCTTCTATCCACTTATGAATCTCTATATTCAATGGAAACCACCTTGAAATTCCATTAAGAAGATCTCGGTCCTAGCAATGAAACCATTTTTTGGCACAGTGGCAGACCCAGGGTTCAACTCTAACAACGTACCAACAAACCCTAACTACTAGCCCTTTCGGCAACACCTGCGAAGCAAATGCAATATCACCTGAAGTAGCAATAAGGGGTTGCAGGACACAAGTGTCTACAACCAGAGGAAATGCAAAGTGATTCCAAAACACAATGCAAAACAATCTAGATATTCTTTACCACTCTAAAGCTTACTTCAAGAAGTTATATCTCTGATCTAACACAATAATGCAGTAAAAGTATATAAGATGACAAACACTAGTACATATGACCAAATTTGCGACGGTTTTTCGTTGATATTGCCACACTTATCCATCGCAATTTCCACGAAAGCCGAGACTTTTTTTCGTCGCTACATCCATGATCCAAGTGTGCGTGGAAACATCGATGAAATTAACTCTCCACGTGTCATCACCATCAAGATCGGTTTACCCTATGCATCGTCGCAATTACAATGAAATTTTGTTGCAATTACAATGAAGACCCGGGTCAATTACGACAAAACTTCGTTGCAATTACGACAAAAAATTATGCCAAGCCAAAAACTTACGATGCATATGCTGTATGTGCAACGCAAAACCGTGGCAACTTGTGACGAAAATCTGTGGCATTAACGACAAAAATGTATCTCAAGACCAAAATTACGACGTAGATGTTGTATGTGCAACAAAAAACCATGGCAAATTGCGATGAACTTTCGTCCCTATTGCCACGGTTGTTCAAAATAAAAATTTGTTTCCGACGAACTATCGTCGATATTGCGACAATGATTTTAAGTTTTTAATTTTTTTTTACACGAGAGATGGTAATGCCGTATTACATTGTAATATGGTATACCATATTACATTGTAATATGGTATACCATAGTACAATGTAATATGGTAATGCCATATTAAATTGTAATATGGCATTACCATATTACATTGTAATATGGTATACAATTGTAATATTCTAATATATTGTATATTGTAATATTATATTGAAAGATGGATGTTAGAGAAAATGTGTAGAAAATAATCAAGGCACTAATCAACCAAATATTGGAAGCATGTGTTATCATGAAGTTGGATTAGAAGTAAGGATACCAATATGACAATATACACAAAGAATAATTTGGAATATTACTTTCAAAAAAACACATGGATTGCATGAG
>ML796805.1:2046-14897 GCA_009831015.1 Picea engelmannii | reverse complement strand
CTATGGGTACCTTTGGAACCATTAGTATGTTTTCATAGTAAGAATGGGTCTTAGGGAATATACCATGGCAAGGGGAGGAGAACATAGAGCTTAGGCACAAAATGAAGCTTCTTGAGTTCAAGGGCCATGAACTAGGCCTCAAATAACCACTTAGATCCTTTCTAAGGTATCTTTGGACTCTAGGTGGGATATGGGCACTAGTATGATTTTTTCACACCACACATGAGATTCAAGGCCTATGTTATATCCTGGGGAGGAAAATAAGGGCCTTGGGACGTAAAAAAGGATTTCTTTTCCATGAACAAGGACTCTAACTAGGAATATGTGGACTATTAGTATGTTTTCACAGTACGAATGAGTCTTAGGACATTTACTATGGATGGGGATGAAAACAAAGCCCTTGTGACCTAAACAAACATTCTTAGGCTTAATGACCATGACCAAATCCTATGAGGGATCTCTAGGGGATATTTTTCCTATACATGGGATATCGTGGATGTCGTTAAGAGGTTTTCCACATAACAGTTTGGTCTCAAAGCCTTCAAGTGGGATGATCTAGAATTAAGGGATTTTCCTCAAAATTGAAACATCCCAGGGATTAGTAAAGCTATGCATGTCTATCCTCATACTATACAAGACTTCTCAATCCATCTGAATATGTACCTTTGTCATTACATTAGTGATCAACTATCTTGTTTCACAAAACTAAAGGTAAAATTTATGCTTCTTCAATTGCTCACAAACATAATGGTACTGCACTTAAATGCTCTTTATTCTTGCATGAAACCTAGTATTCTTATCCATTTCAATGAAACTTTGGTGATCACATCCTAAAATTGTAGGATTCAGTTGCTCTAACCTAACATATTTTTGTAATTTTCTTAGCCATATCAATTCCTTGCTTGCATGATTTGATACTACATGTTGGGGTTCTGCCATATGGTATTCTCATATGTTATGTTTATCAGAGTTGTGCATTCATTGTCTTGTTTATTAGTTGCTTCTTTATATGAGGAAAAGTCCAAGAGGCCTTCATTGTTTTGTCCTTTTTCTCCTTCATCCACTCTTCGTTTTATCTCATTTTCCTTTGGTATATATGTTAAGCTTATTTCAGTTATTTCGGTTATTTTTAAACCATCTATGTGCATTTTAAAAGGATGACTTAGCATTTCATCAAGCATTCTATCCAGAATTTCATCAAGCATTCTATCAAACATTTCATCAAACAATTAGCATGCACACTCAAGAGATAGGAGAAAGAAGTCAAACCATTTCCTGTCGCCATGTTCCCTCCTCGCAAAACCGTGTTCCATCCTCGTGTGTGCCTCTCCCTTCTTCTCCTCCTTCTCCCATCCTCCTCTCCATTCCACTCTGCATGCAAATACTGTGCCCTAGCCTCCTCCTGTGCGTGCAAATACTTGTGACCTAGCATGTGTGCGTAACCCCTGGTGTGTGACTGTGTATAGTGGTGAGTGGTGAGTGCACCAAGCAACTCCAAATCCATGCTCCAGTGGTGTGTATAGTGGCCGTGATTGTCACTGTTGTGTGCGAATGTGTATATAAGTGGTGTGCGAGTAATCTATGCGATTTGAATTTCGTTTTTTTGTTTTATGTTGTTTTATTTTCGTTATTTATTTATTTATTGTTTTATATATATATATATAATATTATATATATATATTATAATATATATATGGTATAAAATATTTGACATTAAATTATCATGTCATGGTATACAATATCAATCACTATAACCCCCCTTGGACATAATATACCCCCCAATATCCATGAACCTTGAATTAAATGGTCTCCCCTAACCCAATCACTCCCTCACACATTATGACCCAAAAAATCATGTTAACCCCTAAGGCACTATTGCCACTAACCACTAATCCACCAATATTCTATGACCACTAATTATTATCGTCCTGGAAATTGTGTACCCCCTAATCCCTATGAGCCTTGGCATGCCTAACCCTTGAAATGATCAACATGTTTCATTAAGAAACCATGAAGACATGACCCCCCTAAGAAACTATAATCCCAAACACACTAGTCCCCTATAAATGCATTAACCCCTTAAGACATTATTATCTCAAACAAATTAACCCTCTCATACATTGAACCCTTAATACATTATTACTTTGAACACACTACATTATTAGTTTGAACCCTTAATACATTATTACTGAACCCTTATCTCAAACAAATTAGGCACCTATGTTTCCAAGGTACCTAGCCATTAAATTGATTATGATGGCTTGCACCAAAACATTCCTTTGAAAGTATTATATTTCCTACAAGAGGAGGCTCTTTGTCATTATGCAGCTAGGTATCATATGTTTTGTACCTTGATATGTGAAATAGATATTGGAATCTCTAGTTGTACTCTTCAATAGGTTCTCCCATAATTTACTTCATTTCCTTTAGCTCAATGAAACTTTGTTGTTATATGATTGGCTTTTGGAATTCAACTAGGCCATGTATATCCACAATCTTTGTAACTCCAAAAATAGGACATGTATATCCACAATCCTTGTAACTCCAAAAATAGGCCATGTATATCCACAATTAGGGCCCATGAATAATGTATTAGGGACTAAATCCTTAGATCTTCATCGTCAATTCATGGCTTAGGCCCCAAGGATCATTCTTGTTGTGCTCAATATTTGAAGTTGGGCCTATAATAATCCTTGTAATTGTAATTCATGTGTCTCATCATGACCAAATATCCTTAACAATGTTACATGTACCCAGGGAAAGCATGACAAAAATGACCTATTGATCGGAGCCTCTGGCATGACTGGTCAATGTTCTATGATGTAAGTGGCCTATTTATAATTATGGAAAGTGGTTAACCCTAAAAATGAGGAAAATAGGTTAAGTGACCTAGAAATGGGTTAAGTGACCTAGAAATAGGTTAAGTGACCTAGAAATGGGTTAAGTACTGACCTAGAAGTGGGTTATGTGACCTAGAAGATGCTTCTAAGGAAGATACTTGGAGATGACTAATGACCATTTGATCTAATGATATTTGGAGAATGATAATTTTGAAGGTGTTGGGCCTATTCCTACACACCACATCTAGATCACCTCTCATTGACATTCTTTGTATTGATCCCTTTTAGTTTTGGGTAATTAGTATTTTCAATTGCATGCACCTTTCAATCTAGTCAAAGTTCAATTAATGTCTCTTGTTACTGTATGTTTATAAAGCCTCATGATCCCAATGCCCATATGCCTCCAACCTTGTGATCTAATGATTGTTGGGTGACAACTGTCATGAAGGGTGATGACTAAAACTAGGGGCAATTTTCAATTCAAGGCCAGGAATGACCAGGCCCACATCAACTGAAGGAAGAAAATTAAGAATGTACATGTGTTGTTACATTCCATGTCAACAACAATGCATCCATTCACTGGGAACACTAAAACCCAACAAATCGATGACTCCACTAAATTAGGGTTTATGGTTTACATGATGAATGGATGATGGAATAAAGTGGGTGTGTGAGTCAAATTTGAGTCTAGAAACCCTACCATATCGTTAAGACATGTGAATAGTCTATCCATGTCAAATTTCAATGCATTCAGAAACAGTTTGAAAAAATTTCAACGTTGGCCCCATTTACAGGTCAATGTTTCTTGTGTCTAGTCCTAGTACATAGGACTTAATAAAATTTGTATACGATATTTGGAGAATGATAATTTTGAAGGTGTTGGGCCTATTCCTACACACCACGTCTAGATCACCTCTCATTGACAGTCTTTGTATTGATTCCTTTTAGTTTTGGGTTGTTAGTATTTTCAATTGAATGCACCTTCAATCTAGTCAAAGTTCAATTAATGTCTCTTGTTACTATAGGGTTATAAAGCCTCATGATCCCAATGCCCATATGCCTCCAATTGATGTAAGAGCATCTCTCCACGTCAGCCAACCAGCCATCCAGCCACGTCGAGCGCGTGCATTCAAGATGAAGAGAGGCATAGTCCTCATTAAAATATGAATTGAATGCAATTGAATTGCTTAGGCTGTTGAGCCGTGAAGCCGTGCCTTTGTGCAGGAGTAAGTAGATAGGCCTTTAATGTTTTGTAAGGATGAGATATAGATCCGGATAGTGGACTAGACAGCCCATTCAATGTAATTGAATAGGGTAGGTAGATTGGAGGGAAGAGCTCTAAGAGCCCCCTCAGGTAAAAGAGAGTAGGAGTATCTCTTTGGTAGTTAGTCGAGGGAGAGATAGAAAAGTAGAGAATCTGCGAGTAGAGAGCAGAAGGGAAGATTCGAGACCTTGTTACAGGCCGTGCTGAGGAACACTTTGTATAAATAGGCATTTTCCATTTTAATATAAACATAAGCAGTTTTTCCTGCATGTATTCTGTGTTGAATGAATGTCTGTGAGTGTTCTTATATGCTGTAGATGTATACTGTAGGTTTTCATTTGTAGGAGGGTGTCTAATTTTAGGCTTGAGAAATCTTTGAGGATTCACACCAGGAGGGTGTGACAGAACACTGCGAGTTCTGACAGCCGTGCACAAAGGTTGCATTTCTGAACTCTACGGAGTCAGACAGAGACGTGCCAGGTGGGCACAGAAGTTGAAATCATCAACTTGGAAGGAAGGACCTCAAGGTTGCTAAACACGTTGGAGGCAAGGCTATGTGGGAGAAGACACAGTTGCAGACAGAAGCTCTGAGGAGTTCTGTGAAGATATGCCAGGTGGGCATTGAGCAGGTGCAAGGAGTGCACAGGGGAAGAACTCTGCTGTGAGTTCAGAAGAATCAGAATCACTGAAGATTCTGAGAGCTCTACCAAGTAGGCATTGAGCGGGTGCATAGGTGCACAGAAGGAGGACATAACTGTTGAATGTTCTAGGAGAAGACACTCTGCCAGGAGGGCATTGAGATATTGTGTAGACAGGCACATGAGGAGAGAACTTTTTGAGTTCTGTATTTTGAAGGAAGAATCCACTGAGGGATCTTCACAGGGTTGTTGAACACCCTGCAGACTTAGCAAGAGGTTGTTTGAGTAGAAGGATAGCCAGAAGGGCATCCGTATTTCTCCATATGCAGAAGAAAGGAAGAAGGACAAAATCCCTTAGGGGTCTGAGTGTTGAGAAGCTTAGGAGAGACAATAATGTGTGTGCATGAAGACTCTATAGAAGTGCAGACATCGGAATCCCTTGAGGATTCAAAGGGAGAAAATCTCAGGAGGAACAACATTTCTACGCACGCAACAAAGCTCAGAGTCCAGAGTTCGAAAGAGGAGGAAACGGACAAAGGTTGAGGCCTTTGGGAGACTTCGAATTCTTCCAAGCATTGGAAGAAAGTGTGCAAGACCAGGAGGGAGCACAGCCGTCGTCAGATTGGCTGGAGGAAGAGATCTGGACCGTTGAAGATTTCACGTCCAGGAAGGAAGCTCAGGAGGAGCGTACAGGAAGAATGGATCTAGACCGTTGGATCTTGGTCCAATTACCTGTCAGCCGTCGGATCGGACAAGAGCTGCATGAGGTTTACCATCAGGAATAGCCGAGGTGAAAATCCCGACGAGAGGTGTGGCCATCGGGATATCTACGTTCGCAATATCGGGAATCTCGTGGACAGGAGATCGGGTAAGTCCACCTTGAAAACCCCGACACAAATCTGGGTCATCCGTCAGAGAGAGGACACGTGTCACGTGATCATCCTTTCCGGAGGTCCGGACACTAGACATCGGGATATCGACACTCGGGATATCGGAGTTCTCGAGGTCGTGAAAGTAGGGACATTAGAAGTCTCGAAAACGTGAGGGGTAATCCGAACCATCCATTATTGGGACGCGTGTCAGCGATTGAGAGATATTGGGAAAAGTCCCGAAAGGAGAATCGTCAATCGGGAAATCCCGAGTCGGGATATCGGGGATCCCGTGCACAAGGTGTCTATGCATTTCGGCATTGCGATGTCCGAAACCTCGACAGGAGATAAGGCTGTGGTCTTGTGAGATAGTGGTCATGTGGACCAAGAGTCTAGCCCAGGGGACTAACAGAAGTTGGAGCACATTGGGATTCAGAGGATCGCGGATCCTGAGAATGAGTGCATTTCGGCACTTGAAAGTCTGAAACCCCGATAAGGATATAAGGCTGTGGTCTTATGAGAGCCATTCAGATGGACCAGGGCATAGCCAGGAGGGGCTAAGGCCGAAAGGAGTGCATCGGCAAATCGGTGATCGAGAGATCGCGGGGACAAAGGTTCTTGACATCAGAAGGGAAGAAAATCCGAAACCCAAAACTGAGTCGGGGAAGATCACAGTTAAGTGTAGAGAGCCGTGTGGGTGAATAAAGGACCCGTGGATCGGGTTTTCTAGCAGAGATTCCACGGAGGAATTGAAAGAGCTAATTCATCTCAAAGGGGAATTTGAACGATCCTGTGAGTAGGAGCGCGCGAGGAGGTGGAGGTCGTGTGCTCGCTGCATTAGGTGGTATCAGAGCTTGATTCTTGTCTTTAGATTTCAGGCAAGAGAGGCATAAGGGGTAAAGAGCACTCTGATACACATCAAGTGGTATTAGAGCGGGAACTTCACTTTTATATTTCAGGTGAAGCGGGGAGGAAAAGGAAGAAGACAGAGTGCTGGAGACTCTGTAAGGATTGTTCACAGGTAGGAAACAGTCCATTGACAGTCAGCAGGACTGTAGGAGGATGAAGCTGGAAACACTCTTAGTACGGAGTGACAGTGGCAGGTTTGCTAGGAAAGCAGACAAGGACAACACTATGGTTACTGAAGGCCATAGGCATGCTGGGAGGAAGAGAAAAGCAAAAAATCTTGCAGAAATGGATAAAGAGCTCGCTGAAATAAGGGCAGATATAGAAAATCTTGAACTGCGAATGCAAGAGAAAGCAAAGCCAAGATGGCTGTATGAATGGCCCATGAAGGATCCGAAGGCAAAATGGCCAGTCAAGGAGTTGATGGTCAGAGGACAATGGAGGCTGTTAAAAGGATGGTTGAGGTATGATGAAAACCTCAATGGACCTGAGGAAATGGTTCAAGTATGTGAACCAGAGACTGGGAGAAATCTCAGTGAATTGGGATCAGCTGAGGATCTCAGGGACTGTCATGATGGCAGCCAGGGAATTTCACATTGCCAGATGGGAAATGAAATGAGGTCACTGCGGGATCTCGAAGACTGCCAGGAGGGCAGTGGAAGCATCTCAAATTGCCAGGTGGGAAGAGATGAGCATTCAAGATTATCTGAAGGTCTCATGGACTCAGAGGTGAGTTCAATTCAGCAAGGGTTGCTGATGAAGATGGGATCATTTGATCTCATAGTCTGCCAGGAGAGTAGCGGAAGAATCCCATATTGCTAGGTGGGCAGGGATGAGCAGATGAGACTATATGTGGGTCGCATGAACTCAGAAGCGAGTTGGAATCAACCCGAGAAGCTGACAAAGTAGATGAGACTATCGGAGGGTCTCATAAATTCAGAGATGGATTTAGATCAGCAGGTGCAGCTGACAGAGGAGGAGGATCTGAGGGATCTTTTGATGATTGGAGGAATTCAGGTATTCCTACCATCTGCCCAGGAGGAGGAAGAAATCTGTGTTGCAGGTGCAGCAACAACAGAGGGATAGCTAGCTGAGACTGTCGCAAAAGAATTGGAGCATATATCTGAAGCTGCCCAAGCAGACGAAGAAGAAAATGAGCATTTGGAGGAGTGTCTCAACATATTCAGCCAGGAATTTGAGGAAGCTGTAGCACTGAAGATGACAATAGAAGAAGCAGAAGAGGATGATGAGAATTATGAGGAATGGCTCAATATTTTCAGCCAGGAAGTTGAAAAGACTGCAACATGGGAGTTTGCAGCAACAGAAGAAGAAGAGGCAGACAACATTTGTTTTGCTGATCTGTATGAACAATTCGAAGCCCTGGAAGAGAGGGTGAAAGTGCAGAGCGTGCACATCCAATAGGTAAATTTGGAAGCTGATGAACAAGGCATGGGAGATCACAGTGATCTGCCCATGTGCAAAAAAATTTTGCAGCGGAGGAGACTGCATGAACGGGACCAACCACTAGAGTAGTTGGATGCAGCGATCGAGGAGATCAAAAAGCTGATGTTGAGGTCAGTAGAGACTGCCAGCGAGGAGAATCTAAGCATAAGGAAGGGAGCAGCGACAGCAGCGCGGAAGCAACAGCAGCAGGGATATGGAGCAGATGAAGAACTCCAGAGGATGATTTGGGATCCAGGAGGATTTCAACATCAGAGATGGGAAGCTCATGAGCAGGAGCTCATGAATTTTGCAGCTGAGGAGTATGATGCAGGAGCATCTCTCCACGTCATCTAGCTAGCCATCCAACCACGTCAAGCGCGTGCATTCAATATGAAGAGAGGCGCTGTCCTCATTAAAATATGAATTGAATGTAATCGAATTGCTTAGGTTGTTGAGCCGTGAAGCCGTGCCTTTGTGCAGGCGTAAGTAGATAGGCCTTTAATGTTTTGTAAGGATGAGATCTAGATCTGGATATTGGACTAGACAACCCATTCAATGTAATTGAATAGGGTAGGTAGATTGGAGGGAAGAGCTCTAAGAGCCCCCTCAGGTAAAAGAGAGTAGGAGTATCTCTTTGGTATTTAGTCGAGGGAGAGATAGAAGAGTAGAGAATCTGTGAGTAGAGAGCAGAAGGGAATATCTAAGACCTTGTTACAGGCCGTGCTTAGGAACACTTTGTATAAACAGGCATTTGCCATTTTAATATAAACAGAAGTAGTTTTTCCTGCATGTATTCTGTGTTGAATGAATGTCTGTGAGTGTTATTATATGCTGTAGATGTATACTGTAGGTTTGCATTTGAAGGAGGGTGTTTGATTTCAGGCTTGAGAAGTCTTTGAGGCTTCACACTAGGAGGGTGTGATAGAACATTGCGGGTTCTAATAGCCATGCACAGAGGTTGCATTTCTGAACTCTGTGGAGTCAGACAGAGACGTGCCAGGTGGGCACAGAAGTTGAAATCATCAACTCGGAAGGAAGGACCTCAAGGTTGCTGAACATATTGGAGGCAAGGCTGTGTGGGAGAAGACACAGTTGTAGACAGAAGCTCTAAGGAGTTCTGTGAAGCTCTGCCAGGTGGGCATTGAGCAGGTGCAAGGAGTGCACAGGGGAAGAACTCTATTGTGAGTTCAGAAGAATCAGAATCACTGAAGATTCTAAGAACTCTGCCAAGTGGGAATTGAGTGGGTGCATAGGTGCACAGAAGGAGGACATAACTGTTGGATGTTCCGGGAGAAGACACTCTGCCAGGAGGGCATTGAGATATTGTGTAGACAGGCATAGGAGGAGATAACTTTTTGAGTTCTATATTTTGAAGGAAGAATCCACTGAGGGATCTTCACAGGGTTGATGAACACCCTACAGACTCAGTAAGAGGTTGTTTGAGTAGAAGGATAGAAAGGAGGGAATCCATATTTCTCCATCTGCAGGAGAAAGGAAGAAGGACAAAATCCCTTAGGGGTCTAAGTGTTGAGAAGCTCAGGAGAGACAACACTATGTGTGCGCGAAGACTCTGCAGAAGCACAGACGTCGGAATCCCTTGAGGATTCGAAGGGAGCAAAGCTCAGGAGGAACAATGTTTCTACACATGTAGCGAAGTTCAGAGTCCGGAGTTCGCAAGAGGAGGAGACAAACAAAGGTTGAGGCCTTTGGGAGACTTGGAATTCTTCCAAGCATCGAAAGAAAGTGCGCAAGCCTAGGAGGGAGCACAGCCGTCATCAGATCGGTTGGAGGAAGAGATCTGGACTGTTGAAGATTTCACGTCCAGGAAGGAAGCTCAGGAGGAGCATATAGGAAGAATGGATCTATACCGTTGGATCTTGGTCCAATTACCCGTCAGCCGTCGGATCGGACATGAGCTGCACGAGGTTTACCATTGGGAATAACTGAGGTGAAAATACCAACGAGAGACATGGCCATCAGGATATTGGCGTTCGCGATATCGGGAATCCTGTGGATAGGAGATCGGGTAAGTCCACCTTGAAAACCTCGACACAAATCTGGGCCGTCCGTTAGAGAGAGGATGTGTGTCACGTGATCGTCCATTCCGGAGGTCCAGACACTAGACATCGGGATATCGACACTTGGGATATCAGAGTTCTCGAGGTCATGAAAGTTGGGACATCAGAAGTCTTGAAAACGCGAGGGGTAATCTGAACCGTCCATTCTTGAGATGCATGGCAGTGATTGAGCGATATCGGGAAAAGTCCTGAAAGGAGAATCGTCAATCGGGAAATCGTGAGCTGGGATATCGGGGATCCCATGCACAAGGTGTCTATGCATTTCGGCATTGCGATGTCCGAAACCCCGACAGGAGATAAGGCTGCAGTCTTGTGAGATAGTGGTCACGTGGACCAAGATTCTAGCCCAGGGGACTAGCGGAAGTTGGAGCACATCGGGATTTGGAGGATTGCGGATTCTGAGGACAAGTGCGTTTTGACACTTGAAAGTCTGAAACCCCGATAAGGATATAAGGCTGCGGTCTTATGAGATCCGGTCAGATGGACCAGGGCATAGCTAGGAGGGGCTAAGGCCGAAAGGAGCGCATCGACAAATCGGTGATCGAGAGATTGCGGGGACAAAGGTTCTTGACATCAGAAGGGAAGAAACTCCGAAACCCGAAACTGAGTCAGGGAATATCACAGTTAAGTTTAGAGAGTCGTGTGGGTGAATAAAGGACCTATGGATCGGGTTTTCTAGCAGAGATTCCACGGAGGAATCGAAAGAGCTAATTCAGCTCAAAGGGGAATTTGAACGATCCTGTGAGCAGGAGCGCATGAGGAGGTGGAGGTCGTGTGCTCGCTGCATCACCAACCTTGTGATCTAATGATCGTTGGGTGAAAACTGTCATGAAGGGTAATGACTAAGACTAGGGGAAACTTTCAATTCAAGGTTGGGAATGACCAGGCCCACATCAAATGAAGGAAGAAAATTAAGAAGGTACATGTGTTGTCCCATTCCATGTCAACAACAATGCATCCATTCACTGGGAACACTAAAACCTGACAAATCGATGACTCCACTAAATTAGGGTTTATGGTTGACATGATGAATCGATGATGAAATAAAGTGGGTGTGTGTGTCAAATTTGAGTCCTGAAACCCTACCATATCATTAAAACATGCGAATAGTCTATCCATGTCAAATTTCAATGCATTCAGAAACAATTTGAAAAAATTTCAACGTTGGCCCTATTCACAGGTCATTGTTGCCCATGTCTAGTCCTAGTACATAGGACTTAATAAAATTTGTATAAGATATTTGGAGAATGATCATTTTGAAGGTGATGGGCCTATTCCTGCACACCACATCCAGATCACCTCTCATTGACAGTCTTTGTATTGATCCCTTTTAGTTTTGGGTTGTTAGTATTTTCAATTGCACACACCTTTCAATGTAGTCAAAGTTTAATTAATGCCTCTTGTTACTGTAGGGTTATAAATCCTCATGATCCCAATGCCCATATGCCTCCAATATTGTGATCTAATGATCATTGGGTGACAACTGTCATGAAGGGTGATGACTAAGACTAGGGGGAACTTTCAATTCAAGGCTGGGAATGACCAAGCCCACATCAAGTGAAGGAAGAAAATTAATAAGGTACATGTGTTGTCCCATTCCATGTCAACAACAACGCATCCATTCACTGGGAACACTAAAACCCGACAAATCGATGACTCCACTAAATTAGGGTTTATGGTTTACATGATGAATCGATGATGGAAGAAAGTGGGTGTGTGATTCAAATTTGAGTCTATAAACCCTCCCATATCGTTAAGACATGCAAATAGTCTATCCATGTCAAATTTCAATGCATTCAGAAACAATTTGAAAAAATTTCAACGTTGGCCCCATTCACAGGTCACTGTTGCCCATGTCTAGTCCTAGTACATAGGACTTAATAAAATTTGTATAATATATTTAGAGAATGATAATTTTGAAGGTGTTGGGCCTATTCCTACACACCACGTCTAGATCACCTCTCATTGACAATCTTTGTATTGATCCCTTTTAGTTTTGGGTTGTTAGTATTTTCAATTGCACGCACCTTTCAATCTAGTCAAACTTCAATTAATGTCTCTTGTTACTGTAGGGTTATAAATCCTCATGATCCCAATGCCCATATGCCTCCAACCTTTTGATCTAATGATTGTTGGGTGACAACTGTCATGAAGGGTGATGAATAAGACTAGGGGCAACTTTCAATTCAAGGCTGGGAATGACGAGGCCCACATCAAGTGAAGGAAGAAAATTAAGAAGGTACATGTGTTGTCCCATTCCATGTCAACAACAACACATCCATTCACTGGGAACAAATTGATGACTCCACTAAATTAGGGTTTATGGTTTTCATGATGAATTGATGATGGAAGAAAGTGGGTGTGTGAGTCAAATTTGAGTCCACAAAACCTCCCATATCGTTAAGGCATACGAATAGTCTATCCATGTCAAATTTCAATGCAGTCAGAAACAGTTTGAAAATATTTCAATGCTGGCCCCATTCACAAGTCATTGTTGCCCGTGTCTAGTCCTAGTACAATTTCCTTATAATATTTGTATAATATAATTGGAGAATGATAATGATGAATTGATGATGGACATACCTACATCATTGGTATGATTAGGCGCAGTCGCACAAAGCTCCTCTTGGTTTCAATAATAGTTCATTCTCTACTAAACAAGGGACAACCACGTGAAGGTGGATGCTCTAATTATGCCCCCCCCCCCCCACCCTCACATCACTCTCTATTTCCCCATATTACCTAATTTGAAATTCTAAAGAACATGTTTCATATACTATATTATAAAAAATAAAAACATATAAAGATCATAT
>ML796804.1:143089-258876 GCA_009831015.1 Picea engelmannii | reverse complement strand
TTATAGTAACACTTTTACAAGTATTAATGATAAAAAATAAAAAAAACTCTTTCAAATTTCTTTCACTTCAATTCCTATACTTGGTTTTCTTGATTATTTTAGGATGTTTCCATTGAATATTTTGATAGACCTATGGAAGAAAAGAAATACTAACATAATATAAAACATAAGAATAACAATGGCACATTCACACAATATACATAACATTTACCCCGAAAACCATTAACGGGGAAAGCCATCATAATTGAGATCTATGCCTATCTCTATCTCATTGTATTAACTTCACCATTCACCATACAATATTTAGGTACTCTGCAACATCCAAAATCATAATCTATTAACTCAGATTAAATTGCAATCCTAATTTCTTAATTTAAATTAGTTTGCAATGGGTTAAAACCAATTGGTTGAAAATGCGTAAAAACAAAACAAAACACCCAAAATTTTATTTCGAGGGTTCCACCCTTGAAACCCTAATTGGGGGGATCTATAAACCCCCATGCTCCCATAGATGGGGGCGGTGATCACCCCTTGGATCCACTTTGCACTGGGATGAGACTAATTCTACTTGCAAAGAGTGTAACACATGTCCAACATCCATCATAAATAAGATTTCATAGTGAGGTTAGAAATTATGACTTTAGATTTCATATTGATAATAAAATTGCAAAGATGAAAATACTTCCCTATTTCAAGGAACAACATCTCTAATCCTTATCCTATCTTTGTTTCTCCCTCAAAGATAGATGCTTATATTTTAGAACTCTCTTTCAGATCAATTTGGTACATTATCTTCTATCCATGTCCATGTTCAAATTTTGAACCCAATTTTGAGTCAAATGTTGAATCATTGTAAAATATATATATATGGGAAGAAAATGTTCTTGCCTTTAATTATTACATTAGTTGGATTCTATATTTTCCCCATTCTGTATGTTTTTTTGGATTATCTCTACTCTTTGGAAAATGAATTCATTATCTTCTTGACATCCAAGAATATGTTCATGTAAGATCCCGATTATTTCCATTGTTATGCTAAATGCCACTTGTTGTAAATGTTTGACATTGGGTTTGGGTTCACATTCACTTTGGTTTCCATGTACTTCTTCCATAATTTCTCAATTCAAGGAGTTTTGAGCTTCTCTTGATGTCATTGCCATTACAATATTGTCCTTGTAGCAAATCTTTAGTTTATGGAAATATTATCCCTCCTTATGGTTGTAGTTTTTGAACTTCCTACTATGATACCACTTTGTATCATACCACATGTTACTTTTTAGTGGGGATGTAGTAAGAGGTGCCTTCACTCTATTTACTCTATAGGGATTATTTGTTTTCCACCTCTATACACACATGGAACCACTTAATATAGTTTGGATTCTTTTTGCAACTTTGAATTTCCCCTCCCTCATATAATTATTTATAGTTATGTATTCACAATCTCTCTTTAAAGTATACCATGTTATAGACATTGTTGCTCACCTATAGGGTAGATTGTGGGGATTCTCGGAATATACCAAATCATTGCTTCCTTATTAAAATACTTTAGGATGTTGTAGGTTTAGGTTCTCTTTTAAGGGTTTTCACATGCAACCCTTATACTACTGATCTTGCCCAACTAATGTATAAGGCGTAATACTTAGTTTATTGTTTTTCAAAAACAATGAGATACAACAAGAAGGGAGAAGCTCGTTTGTTTATCACTTTCCAACACGAATTTACTTTTATCCATAGACACTTTTTATAATGATAACTTTGGGTCCTTATACTCTACAGTGATCCTTTCCTTGTGGATCCCTAGTTTGGATTCCCCTATTTTTATAATTCAATCAACTCTACCATGTTTTCATCCTTCTCCCTTTCACAAAGGGGAATGAGGAATGGTAATCATAGTTTCAGGTACTTAGTTATCATGGATAACTCCATTAACACTTTGACTGCAATAAGGGATTTGGTGCAATCAATAATGTAGTTCATTATCAAATGATATTTTCCATTTTTTTTTAGGGAAAATCTTAGGAGATTCTTCCCTCTTCCTTGGAATATCTAGTTGGAGGGTGGTTCAGCCACCATCCACAATAGTGGATTTCAACCTCAAGGGACTTAAATAGATTTGGACATTGATCCATCACCTCCCAGTTGAAAACATGCATTGGGAAGATGGTTTAACTAATTGAGATAACCCTTGGGGATGATATTTACTAACACGTATAATAAATAAATTAACAATATCATTTCATAATATTTTTGGCATTTAGTTATTCTTGATCTTACACCTATGAATTCTCACTCCTTGATTTTCCATCTTTTGACTTCTAAATTCAACATATTGAAAACTCCCCATTCAAACTTTTTTTTAAGATTAACAATCTTGTTCCAACCAAATAGAAAGTCTCAACTTATTGACTATGGATTTATTGGCACACCTCACTTTGTTATCATCTTCAAAACTACTAGCTTGTAATACCCAATTTAACCCTAGCAATATTAGATAAAAAAAAAAGTGTATGTTGAAATGATGTGATTATTTTGATAGCTATCAATCTAGGTGGGAAAAGTTGTAATGATGATGTGATGCAAATATGGTAATTGTGCCTTATAAATATTCCTAGTACGAAGCTTAAAGCAAAGGTCCAACTAGTGAATGGTTAGGACTTCAAGTCTTAGGCTTGGTTTATTATGTTATGTTCATATTCCTAAGGTCGTCATAAGATAATATTAGCATGGGGAACTCTAACTTATGTTAAAATCCATAATGATGAAATATAGCATAAAACACCAAGATGATTATTAAGGATCACAAGTGGGATATGAGCCCATCATAGGGGAAGAGAAAATGTGTTCCATGAGTACAGGATTTTCCTACCACATGTCCTTTCAAGAGCTCACCTACCTTTTGGCCATTTGTCTCATGGGGAATTCTTATCAACCTTTGACCATATGTGTGCCCAAAGGAAAATTCATTGTATCCTTTGAAAGGTAAGTGTGACTCATTCAAGGGGAAATATGTAATGTGTAATTTTATCTTGGATCTCTCCTTTATTTTCCATTCTTCTCTACTCTGGAAGGAAATCAAATTACCTCCCATGTTTGAAACTCATTCTTATAATTTTAATTGACACTTAGAGATTATGGGATTGAGAATCCATATGATATTATGGAAATCCAAATGGTTTGGTGGCTTGTAGAAGATGAGGATTGATTGATATTGGTGAGGAATCCATATTTATAGAGTGAGTAGAGAGGCTAAGGGAAGATAAAACCATGTTACCCAAATGTATTTATTATTTATCATTGTAATATGAACCAAGGAGTACCATAATAAATTTTCCTATAGAGTATTTATTAGTTGGACTTTTGTTTCTTGCAATGAAGCACTTGCCAAGATGGATTTCCCAGGGAACTGTATAGCAGCAAAAGAAAATGCCTAAGTTGGTGTTGTGATTAAATAAGAGGAAGAGATTTATGGATAAGCGTAAGCTAGTTGAGATGCTTGCGATACCATGTACTAGGAGAATTAACTTAGTTAAGAGCATGGTGAGTTGCATGGAGTGAGAAATAGAGCCCAATAAATTTCCTTCACCTTTTTGGTCTAATATCTCAGCTAGGGGTGTCATCTATAATCTATAATATATTCCTATGGCTAGGAGGTGAATCAGTCCTCTACAATTAGTTTGGTGGGTAAAATTGTGAGAAAATAAGTATTATTATTCATATTTTCATCCTTATCTTTGTTTTGCAGTTTCATCTTCTAAATCCTTATATTTTATTTCATGTCAAAATTCTATATAATGGGATGGTTCAATTTGATGGAGACCTTTTGTAATTGAGCTGATATATGAATTTTGTTGGATATCTCTTAAGATTATATTTATACAATGTAATTTATGCAGTTTTATTACATATGAAATCCATGGTGGGACCATTGGAAGCCACATTGGTTCAAAATTAGTAAACATGAAAGGTTAATAGAGGAATTTTGAGTTATGGTGAAGTGGTACATGTTGTCCAGTATGGAATTCATGGATGGGTGCTTCACATAGCTAAAAGGTGTTTCTTTTCTACACATTGGTTTTTTACTAGCGCCAACTAATGTACTTTATTTTAAACATAGTGTTTAACTTCTATATTTTGTTCATAAGGCTCATTATTATAGACTTATTTGATCACATTTAACTAGGTGTGCTTCATTTGGCCATACATTTGTAGTTTTTTCCATTTTCAATCTTCTTCCAAAGATTTTTTTCACCTTTTTGTGCTTGCTCGTGACTTATCTTTAGGAAACCTATGGGCACCTACTTCTTACCTTAAGGAAAATTTGTGGGCACATTGTGAAAAAGTGAAAATAATTAAAAAGGGTATTAAATGCATGCTTCTAAATGGAGGACATGGGGTCTACACATGTGAGAAACCATAACCTCCCTTCCCAATTACTATACTTATATTTGGCACACTGGATCAAATAAAGATGAACTAAGCCAAAATATATACTTGTACCAAGATGTGACACCTCAAAGAGGGATTTTTCTTCAAAAGTACATCTAGTTGTAGTTATTCTTAGTAATAGTCATGACTAATCGTGACTTTCCTAAGGAAGAAACGTGGATGGTTGCAATATTTCAATGAAAAACCCATGACCACCCCTTAAATTCTTTGAAAATAGAAAAATCATGAAGAAAGATAAAATATAAGAGTTGGAAAATCCAAAATCTATGTGTGGAGATTATTCATGGATTACACATGCATGGCATGCATTCCATGAAACATTGATCTTATCACCTCAATATCCTATAAATACAAGAAACAAGGCAAAGAGAAGGAGAGTCTAATGAAATAATCCTTATGCTAGAAAAATATTGAGCAAAGTATCTTTGGTTGTGAGTGCATCTGTGTTGAGAGAGATATAGGCATTGATTCTTACAACGAGATAAGAGCTTGTGTGAGGTTCAATCAACCATTCAATTGGCTACTTTATTGAAGTAAGTCTTAGGATCATATTGGAATATGGGTGAAGGCTTGTGGATAAGAATAGGACTTGGAATTTCAAGAAGGAGGTACTGCAACAAGACTTAGGTATCAAATTTGTTGCTCTTCTTTCATTATTAATATAGGTCTATCTTCTTCCCCCTCAAAAAATTATCTATATTGTGTTGATCATTTATCATATTAAATGAGGTTTTGATTGGAGTTTTAGTTTCTTGAGCAACCGAAATAAGATATTAATATACATGTTGATTTATATGTTATAAAGGAGGAATGAGAAAGGTATGGTTTGTTGTCTGTATGTGCAGATCTATTGGTGAAACATTAGAGCTAGAATAAGATCAATCCAAACTTGTGCAAAGCTAAGGGAAACCTTCATTTAACCATGTTTATTTTATCACCTCTTTCTCATTGTTATATTGAACATGTATACAAATCTTAGGGAAATATAACATAGTGATCTGTTCTCTATCTATGGATGAGTCTCACCCACTCACCAAGGGGTTTTCTTAGTTAATAGGTAGATTTTCCCTTATCAGAATTGGCAACTCCACTGGGGAGAGTGCTTTTAATTCACTCTTTATTTTTTTTGGTGGCTTTTCTTATTTTTCCATTTAATAAAGACGCAATAGACTATGTATTGTTCACAACAAAATTTTAGGTGCATGCAAGCAAGATTTGACTGAGTTCTGGGTTGATTATTTTTTATTTTTGCAAGTTTTTCCTCGCACTTGTGACTTTTCTTAGTGACAATCATGGCTAACCACAAGTTTCTTTCATAAAATCCACAACCACAACCTTTGGCCACTAGTTGTTGCATGCAAACCTACATCCATACCTCTTTGGCCATTTGTACTTACACAAAAACCCATGATCATCTCCTACAGGTGAAAAAAAAGGTTAGTTTAGCGTAAAATTTTCATTTTCCTTTGTTGATTGTTTGAACAAAGATAAAATTGTGTTTCTCTCTAGCCTATGCATATGAATCTCTTGGATTTTTTAGCTCATGAATTTGAAAGTGAAAGGGTTAAAAACAACCACATAGTTATTTCTTCATTTTATGTATTTGAACAGCTAGTTAAATTGCATTTTCAAGTTTGACTGGTTTAGAAAATTGCATGGTTCAAAAGATTTGAATGGTAAATTAGTATGTTGCATTTTAAAATTTCAAAAGGAAACCTCTTTACTTTCGCATAATCTATGTGGCTTCATTGAAAGAAAAAGATAATGTGCATGTTGTATTTTTTCCTATTTTCTTTATAATTTCAGCAGATGTTTTTGAGTCACAACACCATCAAAGTTTCACTCCATAACCTTCGAGTTACAAACAAACCTTAAAAGCAATGCAAAATAAAAAGGAACTAGACTTTTATTTATAACAAACTCAAATAGTCCAATTTCTAGGCCCTTGATGTAAGATTGGAGAGTAAATTATCCAACGCCATGAGACCATACTAAGATTGATTAAAGAGTGAAAAATCCATTAGTGGAAAACATAATTTATTGGGAAAGCACATATAACATGCATATTAAGCACCAAGTCAAGCTAGGAACATGGAGATATTATCCCTTCTTTACTTGTTTAGTGGGATATGTGTGTACAAGGGATTTAGATGACACCACTTTTGTCCAAAGTTTTGGGCTGAGGACTTACTCCTATATTCCTTTCCCATATGCGAACACTTGAACCATGATTTTTCCACCCGATTGTTGATTATGAAGTCGTAGTCTATTTTCCTTTCCTAGGATCTCATGTAAGTCACTGCAAGTGGGTTGTACTTTCAGTACTTGAGATAGACGTATAACATCCACCTCATCTCCCTTGGAAAGTGCTCACCTTCATGAGGCTACTTGCACCTTGGGTGATTGTTGGGTGAGAGTTACCCTAATTGTCTCTCACACCTTCACTGATTAGTTCTACACCCTCATCCTCCCAGACTAGTTTTCATAAGGCCCTTTGTCTTAGAAGTTGCTTGTTTGCTATTGCTTGTAATTTTTTAAGGTGTGCTCTATGTTTATTTGTGTCTAGTTGGCCATGAATCACAATTGTCCTTTTATTGGAATTTATTTATTTTAAGCACAACTTCCACAATGGCTAACCAATGTACTCACTACTCTAGGAGACAATGAGGCTCTCCTCCAAGGATAGAGAAACCACTAGCAATTTGATGACAATTTTCTATTCTTAACACTATTCACAGTGCTTCAGAGGATGGCACACACACAACTGAAGAGGATTACACTCGAAATTCATAGGATTTTGACCCCCTAGACATTCAATTCATTTACAAAAATCATTTGATCAATTTCAACATTCCTTCGATAGAGTCTAATGACCATTTACTTGTTAATGTGGGTGAACCTCCTTTGAGTGATCCTTTTTCCTTCATACGCGGTATGCCTACAATTTTAGGTTGTAGTGGTTCATCTAGTGCAGGAATACCTAACCCTACTATTCCAAATGTGTCAGGAGGAGGCACTACTGGCCCCTCCCTACCACTAGTCAGTGGGACAATTCCTCCCATTCATGTTCCTCAGACATTCAGCGTCCCTAGTTTAGGGATGTCACTGGTCAACCCAAGTATTCCTCCCAAAGGTCTACCTACCTTCAGTATTCCTACTGTGACCACATGAATACCCATTGTTGGTATCTCTTTATGTGGGGTTGAACCCCTAAATTTAATCTTGGCAGCGGGTCTATGCCTATTCTCGACATATCCTTTGGTAGCTCTATGATCCTAAATGTAGGTTTTCCTTTTGGTTGGAATTTTCATCTATGTGTTGGAGCTTCAACTAGTGATACTCCTATTTTAAGGGGCAACAATGTCCCAGGAGATAGTGGGGTGTGTCGTAATATGACACCTGGTGAGCCAAAAGGCCCTTCCTTTATGCATCATAATTCGTTTACCAACACTTTGTTACCATTTTGGGTGAACTTTAATTTTCCTAACTTATCACAGTTGAAAAATGACCCCATACACCATCACACATTATGGCCACTCATTCCTACCAAGTTACCTTTAGACATCCCTAAGTTTGACGGGAGGTTCAAAGAAAACCATTCTATGCATATAATGACTTTTCAGTTGTGGTGTCCATCTAACTCCTTGGTGGAAGATAACATTGATTATGTCTTTTCCAATGAAACCTGACAAAGAGTGAAACCAAATGATACATTATGTTACCTTGTGCTTCTTTTCATGTTTTTCATCACTAGCTATGGCATTTTCTATGTACTCCCAATTGCCTATTCACTATGAAAATAGAATCAATATTTTCATGTCATTGCATCAAAGTATCTCTATGCACATTTTTTATCACATTCATGAATGGAGATGGTGTAGGCTCATCAAAACTGAAATTCTAATTCAATTTCTATTAGACTGGTTCAAAGCGCTTGTTGCCTAATATTGCTAAAGATGTTTCCACACCAGGGCCCCTCATCGAGGATTAGGTTATTCTACATGCTTAATAGATATACTTGATTTATTCTGAGTTTGAGACTTTATTTGAGTTGATACCGCATCCACATTGATCGTCAATAGAGCCATCAAAACCTACTCAAGGGGAAAACACTAATGGTGTGATTGGTTTTGTTACTCATGTTATTGTTGGAAAGTTGGCACCCAAATGGGACAAAAGACCATGTATCATAATCCACCTATGATTCTGTCAATCTCGTAAAATGACTTTATTCCTACCCAAACCTCTAATGTTCATTTGGTTCAATCCACAAATCCGAGGAGCAATTATAAACTTGGAGGTAAAAAGAAGAATAAAAAAAAGGAAAATTACAATATTGGGTAAGGGATTGCTCCCAATCCCAATGCTTTTGTTGGGGATACTAAAGAGAATAAACTAAAATTTCATTGCAAATTTTGCATTGTAGATCGTCTTACCCACCATTGTCCTCAAATGGATGAGATTCATATATACATGGCCCAACAAGGAGCCCAACAACAATAACCTATAGTATTAATGAATACCTTTCCTTTGCAACAACAACAAATGGTTGCTTCTAACCATGTGCCCATGCAAGGGGTAAATCAGGGCAATCCCCACAAGGGGGAAATACTTTGAATGCCAAAAGTTACATGTGTGAACAAGATGTTCACATATAGACTCAAGCTCGTAATTATTATGTTCCAAAGAATGAACCTACTAGAAAGGATCCTTCTTCATCCCAGCTAGGTGGCTCTCTACACATAGAGAATCCATCCAATGACATAGTGCCTCGCCCCACAAAAGGTGTGTTAAGAAAGTCTGTGCATTGTCCCAATGCCCAAGCTACTGAAAAGTATAGTATTGTTGAATATTTGGCTTAGGCACCTTGCACCATGTCTTCTTTCGAAGTCCTTCAAAGTTTCCCAATGTAGAACAAATCAATTTTAACTATTATTGGTGGCATTGACCCCTCAAATACTCGTTTGATTACTTTTGATCTTGAACAGGACAGGCCTAGGATTCCTCACCTAATTTCATTTCAAATCCAAGTTTTGTTGCATCGAACAAACATATTTTGATGCATCATCGATGAAGGATCCTCCACCTATGTCATGTATTTATCCTATTTGAGATATTTAGGTTCTCCAAAGCTCATCACGTTGGCCACCGTGTTGAAAGCATTGGATGGTAACTCATTCAAGCCTGATGGAATCATCACTGCCTTTCCCATTGAGTTAGGTGCTAAGACTATTTTGATTGAAATCGAAGTGGTTGATGTTCCTCTTGATTACAATCTTCCATTTGGGTGTAGTTGGTCATATGCAATTATGGTAGTCATTTCTTCATTTTTCTGAGTGATTTTCTCTCCACATAAAGGTAAAGTGGTTACCATTGACCAATTATCCTAGTGCACACTTGACTCCAACGTTAACATTGAAATCAACATCTCGTTTGTTGGTGATTCCAAGGCCATGTTTGATAATGTTGGTGTAGGTATTTTCAAACATTCATCTCTTATGGGTACCTTCACCTTCCCTCCACCACTCTATTATATAGAATCATCCACTATCTATATAATATCATTTAACACCAATAATTCATTTGACCTTTCCTTAGTGTCACTTTCGGTTGTCAATCCATGCCTTCACACTCAGTTCACTTCAACTATTTCAAAAATTGGTCAAGGTCATTAGGTGGTTCCCCATCCCTCAAAGGTTGGATATTTAGGGTTGAGTATTCCTTTAACTATGGTCAATATTGATTATCAAGCTATTGAAATGGCCTCCATAGATCTTCATCAAAATCTCCACCCCAGTATGGACTACGATTAGTTCACTTCACCTATTTGGGTTGTGAACCCTCCTAATTCTCATGAATTAAATGATATTGTGATGTCTTCTGATGAGGTTATCTTAGAATCCATGATAGAGTCAAAATTTCCTTGGGAAAATATGCATCGTCCACCACTCTTTCTCCTGAACTAGAAAAGATGCAAGTTTGTGTTGGAGATTTTCAACTTCGGGCAGCCATTCTCCACAAGAAAGTACAAGAAGACCCATCTACACCATTACAGAAGCCCTAGGAATAAGTTGGAGACCCAGGAAGAGAATTCATCCCCACAGGAAAATAATAAGTTAATTGAAGACCCAGAGACAATAAGTTAGCCCCATACTGGCACCCAAATAGTTGCAACTGCAGTTTTGGCAGTTTCACTATTTATGGGTTACTAGTTATCTTGAAGAGTGCACCACACTTGGAGAAGCTCTTGCTTGGTTATTCTTGGTCATATTATTGAGGAGCTAGGTCTTGGTGATGCTTGTTGATATTATGGTAGTTGTGGGAGGTATTTACCTCCACATGTAACCCCGACGAGAATAGAATATTCTGGGAAGCAAGAAGAAACCCTAAAGCATTGGATATAACCCTAGAAGACAAGTTGACTAAATGAAATATTTATTATTAAGTGTTTAGCTTCCAGAATGAGAAGTCAGCCTAGACAGTTCAGGAAAAAGAGTATAAATACAGGAAACCATATCTCATTTGTCACCTCACCTCTCATAACTACGTAAGGCCAGCGGTGCACAAGTTTGAAGAAGAGTTGCAGCTGGAAAATTTCAGTTTTGACTTGGACTTTCTCTTGGTTATGGTTGGGACTTTCTACTTGGCCTTATGGTTATTCTTTCTTGGTGCGCTATCCCTGGAGAGAGGTGTGCTACCTTGATTAGCTATTAAGCCTAGGGTTTGCTTCCGGGATAATTCTCTGTCAAGGTTAAGGTGCTCGGGGGTGGCTTCGGCCTATGGTTGGGTGACAATATTGCTATATTGTCTATGGTTAAATGAGAACATCTATTACTTTCTAACAGGTTATGGGCCCACACTATCTTCAGGTAGTCTAACTGTTGGAAGATATATTGGAAGGATTTGCTCAGTTATAGTTGCAATTGCAGCCAATTTTCGCTACAGTAACGAAACCTTAACCCTCTTGTTGAGGCACCTTAAGTGAAGAGATTGACCTAATTTCTAAATAGCCTATTGCACCTTAACGTAGCGCAACTCTTGGTATTCTTAGTAAGATAAGACGTCGAGTTTGAGTTTTTGGTCAAAATCAAAGGTTGACCAAGTCAAAGAAGTCATGACTTACTCTATGAAGTCAGAAAACAAGTTAGAAGGGGCTTCTAACTTCAGAGCATGGAAGACAAGAATTGATCTCATCCTTGCCAAGAATAAAGTGTTGGATATCGTGAAAGGAAAGATCGTGGAACCACAGTTTGAAGAATGAAAAGAGAAGGAACCTCTGAACGTTGCAGTTATGGAGAAGTTCAAAGACAATGACATCAATGCCATGAGTATCATAGTGTACTTTGTAAAAGACCACTTGATACCCTACATCACTCATATTGACTCATCTAAGAAGATGTACGATGCCCTAACTATCCTCTTCTCAGTCAGAAACATTGGACAAGTAATGAGTCTGAAGAATGAGCTCTGTAACATGAAAATGAATGATGATGATAGCATAACATCATACATTGTGAGAATCTCTCAGTTAAGAGATCAACTACAAGCTATTGAAGAAATCATTTTAGAGAAGGAACCGGTAAATATAGTACTCAATGGTCTTCCCAAGACATGGGATGCATTTTCCGCAAGCATGAACATAGGAAAGGAATATCCCACATTTGAAGAACTTTGGACTTCTTGTCCACAAGAAAAATCAAGGATTAATGCAAAAGAGAAACCCCAAAAGAAATATGATGATCAATCTTTCACAACAAGGTTCAATAATTTTAGAAATAAGTTTGGCTCAGGGAAGAAAACAGATGAAGCAACAGTTATCGAAGAAAAGGAACCCTCAAAGAAAGTCAAGCAGGATAAAACAAACTTCTTCTTCTAAGACAAGGTAACAATATTCTTCATAATTATTGTAGATACCATGTTTACATAGTTTTTGTACTTGCATATCTATTTCTTAGAAGATAAGATGTTCAAATGAAACAATACCTATGGAAGAATAAAAAGATAAGGATTGCTATCACGATGACTACAAGTCAAGCAATACACATGAAGAGATGAAGTACATTGACAATCCTTGGTAACAATTCATGTGGAAGCTATTAAATAAGTAACAACCGTAATATAAGAATCAAACTTGAAGAAACCTGTAAGAAGTAAAAACAGAAAGAAGTCAAAAATCAAGAGGAAATTAGAAAACGTGTGACACTTTGAAGAAGGCAATAAGGATGCAAATGGAAGCATGGACTCTCTTAGATGGAGGGAGCCAATTATATAATTCCAAAAGAAGAGCATGCATTCATGCATGAAGCAAGGATTAGGAGGGAGCTAATCCTAAATAATATGATCCATTGAAGTATCTATCCATGTTCCCATTGATGGTAGTAGCCATGAAAAGCAACACATGTTCAGTTTGACTTTAGAAGAAGTCTTCTTCAAGAATCCTTAAAGTATCCCTGATTGTCCATTCACATACATGATCCTATGATGAAAGGAAGAAGTTGGAATCTTCAGGGCATGGAACCTACAAAAAACTCCATGGACCCAAGAGCTAAAGAGAAACATGAGGAAGAACATGAAGATTCCAAGAGAGAAAGAAAATCCAGAACAACCAGTCATTATATCAAGAATCACATGACTACCAGCTTGGTTTTAACCCACTAGAAGCAATCAAGCAGAAGAAATGGAAGTTGTGATGAAGAACAGTGTGTGAAAGACTTATGAATGAAAGCATCACGAGATTCAGAACTAGAGGTTCTCTCAGATGGAGGGAGAGGACTATGATGATAGCTTGTTCTGGTAGCCAAACATACCTCTACCTAAGCCATTATACCTTCTGCAATATCCACGGGTTGGAGTTTACATAAGATGAATGCAAAGACTGTTCTCCAGAGTAATTGGGCAAGAAGTGTATGTAGAGAAACCTCAAGGTTTTGAGGTATACCAGAAAGAGACCCTTATATGCAAATGGAAGAAGATCTTATATGGATTTAAACAACTTGGTGCAAAGCCTCTCATGTACAGTAGAAGCGTGGTGGAAACTTTCTATAACAGAGATCAGAATGGTTAGTCAAAAGTCTACGATGATGGATTGCTAATCCATGACAAAATCTCATGATGACAGAAGAAGTGCCACTTGAATATGTTCCAATTTGAGCCTTGCCACGATGTTATGAGCTAGCAGGAAACAAAAGAGATGAATCCAACTATGATATAATATAATGATCAGAGTTATATGAAGCCTTCAGAGAAAACTAGTGTTCCAGAAAGACTGAAGTACATTGAGATCAAGAATTACATTCTCTGTGATGAGGTCCAGAAAGGAGAAGTGGTTCTCCAATATATCTCCATAGATGAGCAGATAGAAAATATTTTGGTAAAGCCTCTGTCCAAGATGAAAAAGTTTGCATACTCAAGAAACAAGTTGGAGCTCGTGGAGATGACTTCCTTATTGAAAAGGGAAGAGATGACTCCTAGGTTGGGAGGGAGCACTGATGTGTTATTGATTTATGGTCAATCATTTTTCAGTTCGAAAAATGGTCCAGGATGAGCAGTTCCTTTCCAGTTCGAAAAATGGTTTGAGATTTCTGACGGACATGCATTTTCCAGTTCAAAAAATGGTCCAGATCAAACGGTCATTTTCGTAATGAAAATGGTTCAATAGATTGTTGATGTACCATAGACAACAATTCCCCTTGTGGCCAGTGAGGTGGAATGGTCTAGGACAATCTTTCTTTTCAGTAGTCACTCTTAGTAGTGGTCACGAAGAATAGTTTGCCTCGTCGGTCAGTCATTCTTTCGAAGTTCACAGTTGTGACTAGTTTTGAAGAATGGTCTATTTTGGAGGTTGGTGCAGGACAATCATTTACTTAGGAAATGGTTCGGACAATCATTCCCTAGGGAAGACTCATTCTCTCCAGGTTCAACAATCAGGGACATGCATTCCCTAGGGAAAAACCATTCTCTCTAGGTTGCACTGTGTTTAGTGTCAGAGGAATGGTCAAGTTAGGTGAAAGGTCCAGGCTCAGATACCAGGACAATTATTCTTCTATGCTTGAGAAGAATAGTCCAGATAGCTCATGGTTGATGTTTTACTTTATGAGGGAAGATTCTCTTCCAGATCTCACAGATGTGAGTGGAAGAATGGCCCAGCTAACTCAGTTTATATCATGATATTGTTTTTTTGTGCAAGTTGATATCAGATGATATGATTTCTATGGAGACTGTATGTCTCTGGACAATAGATATATGCTACTGTGGTGGATGTGTTCCACTGGTTGTGACTATGTGTCACTGATTAAGTAGTTGTGTGTTACTTGGTTTCTTAATGTACCACTACACTGTAGTTGTGTACTAATATGGTTAAACATAGTTGTGTTCTATCGAATGACCTTGTTCTGATTGCCATGTAGACTATCAATAGTGTTAAAAATGATTACTAGCTAGATGGATAGTTAGTGTGCTTGTGGAAAGATATTTTCCAGGCAGAGAATGGTCTAGATAGAACATATTGTTGGTGGACAGGTATTCTCTCTGTGGAGAATGATCCAGGTGGACAATTCATCAACATGTCATGGACTAGTATTTTCCTAAGGCACAGTTTGAGGCCTAATTAGGAAAAATGGTTTAGGAATGATATTTTCTAAGGCATATAGGTGAGACTGATCTCTATGGTACATATGACTCGATTAGAAAATAGTCCTAGATTGACATTCCTATAGGAATGGTTTCTATAGTCCATGGCATAGATTTTAGCATCTATTGGGACAACCATTCTTCTAGGATGTATGTCCAGATTAGAAGAATGATCCTTGTATCACTCTGTGGAGTGAGTGACTTATTCAACATCACGCCTGATTACTCAGATGGAGTGTGGTTTCAAGGGATGACGTAGTTGATGCTATCAGATAACAGTGTTAATGGTGCTCGTGATCTAATCATGAAATAGTCGGTACGACTATGATGATGCTACCTGTTGAATGGTATGTCTGTGCTCAATATTGTTTCCTTCAATACCTCCCTAGCTAAGAGGGAGTGTTGATATTATGGTAGTTGCAGGAGGTATTTACCTCCACATGTAACCCTGACGAGAATATAATATTCTGGGAAGCAAGAAGAAACCCTAAAGCATTGGATATAACCCTAGAAGACAAGTCAGTTAAATGAAATATTTAATATTAAGTGTTTAGCCTCTAGAATGAGAAGTTGGCCTACATAGTTCATGAAAAACAATATAAATATAGGAAACCAAATCTCATTTGTCACCTCACCTCTCATAATTGCATAAGGCCAGTGGTGCGCAAGTTTGAAGAAGAGTTGCAGCTGCAACTGGCATATTTTGGTTTTGACTTGGACTTTCTCTTGGTTATGGTTTGGACTTCCTGCTTGGCCTTTTCGTTATTCTTGCTTGGTGTGCTATCCCTAGAGAGAGGTTCACTACCTTGATTGGATATTAATCCTAGGGTTTTCTTCAGGAATAATTCTCTGTCAAGGTTAAGGTGCTCAGGGGTGGCTTCGGCCTATGGTTGGGTGACAATATTGCTATATTGTCTATGGTTAAATGAGCACATCTATTACTTTCTAACAATGCTAACCTTGGGGATGATATTCTTTGTATGGTATTTTGGCTATTGATGTTGATGAACTGGTAATATCTTGGATTGAATTCTTCTAGAGAAAGGTTGTTGGGTTTTCTCCCAAGGTTGGGTTTCCTAGGATAAACTCTTGTGTTCTTGTGTCTAATGTGCATGGTTAATATTTCTAGATCTTGTTATTTCTGTTGCATTGTTATAGTTGGGATTTTCAATGTATAGTTATTCTATGATAATTTGTGTATGAAAGTGAATCTTGTTATTAATCATAAGGCAATAACTATCAGATCTGAGAATCATTAAAACACCAACAATTGGCACTCAAAGCCTTGTTTCACCTGGAGATATTGAGTGGTACCAATACCCTATCCTCATTCACGATGTGTACATCAAAGGTAATCTGGAAAACATTTCAAAAACAATACCCATCAACATCTACATGATTCCTATCATTGTTGAAAACATATTGATTGGAGCAGATTGTTCTCCTAACAAATTCAAACTTTATATTGCTCTTTTCAAAGAGTTTCATGACATTTTTTCTTGGTCATAAAAAGAATGCCAAGCATTGATCCTTAGATTATTGAGCATGAGATAAAAACCTATGATAATGTTAATCTTCTTCAAAAAAACTATGGCCAATTAATCCTAAGAAGGAAGTTGCCAAGAACACAAAAGTGGAAAAATTGTTTCATGCTAGTTTCATCTACCTGGTTCCCTTGGCAGAGTGGGTCTCGAACCTTATTTATGTTGATAATAAACAAGGTAGAATTCGTGTATGTACTAATTTTAGGGACCTTAACAAAGCTTGTGCAAAGGATAATCATCCTACCCCATTCATTGATTAGATCATCAATGAATGTGATGGCAATGAAATATTCTCTTTCATGGATAGTTTATCAAGCTATAATCATATATAGATTAAATGGGAAGACCAACGTAATACTATTTTAATTTCCCCTGGGGTACTTTTTCCTATTTCAAAATGTCATCTAGTCTTAAAAATGGAGTTGTGATTGTTATATTGAGGAAAAGGGGTAGTCACTTGAGCATGAAGCAAAAGGAAGGATGGTGTAGAATATGGGTGCTAGAACTCCAAGTGCGTGGTTTGAATCTAGGCACAAGTGTTGGTTGCATCAAGGACAACATGTTGAAGGTGTAACATGGGAGAGACTCCGTAATGTGTGCAACCAGGATTTTTTACCACATAAGTAAGATGCAAGAGGAAATGCATTTGGAAGATCTCATGGGTGGGGACTTGGCTTTATTCTTATGAGGGACATGTTAGTAGCTATGTAAAGGTGGAAATGGAGTTGTTTCCAAGATGGTGACTAGAGATTCAAACTAGCACTAATTTTGTTGAGTCCCAAAATAGTCAGCACCCCAATGATTGTGAAGTGTTGGAACAAATCCATACATGAAATTGTGCTTCAACTCCAAGGCCTATTGAAAGCCAAAAATTACAATTAACCTACTACCCTACTAGGGAACTATAGGGAGTCCTCCTAGTGTCCATTAAAGTCAGGTTGATGATGTGTTCCAACACTTATTTACAATTTAATCGAATGAAGAAAATCGATCATTTTTTGGTTTCAAGTTTATATTGAGATGTTTATGTAAGTAATTGAATAATTTGTTGTTAAATATCATAGTCTAGTATTAGATCCTCTAATTAATAAAAAATAAGATATTGTGATTAGAATTAATACTAAGAACATATTCGATAATTTAAAAAGTTGTGAGAATTTGTGTGTGTAGCTAAAATTTTATAAGAAAGAAAAAGACTATTCGAAGGAATTTTCAAAGTAAATAATAATATCATTGATTCATTGATTAAAAGTATTAAAGACAAGGTTGTTGATAAATATTTTTTTAAGTTAAGATAGCATTACACAAATAATATTTAAATATAACATTGGAGATATTTATATGGTTTTGAAATAAATAAATAATATACTTTATGCAAATAACACAACCTTACACATATTGTTAACGTTAAAATGGTTGTGCATTATATGCATTGGTTTACTTTGGGAGGTTAATAGCAAGAGGGGCGTTACATGTTGTTAGGATATTTAGATTCTTAGGAGTTAATTAAATTCAACTTAGTTTAATATGACTTTAGGTAAAAGTGTGTTTCTTTAATATGCATTAGTATGCATTTGTAGTTATGTAATATGATGGTCACAATATGTTCTAGACATAGAATGATCTAATGACTCATATTCTCCTTGATCTTAACGACTATATTGATATGTGGCTTAACACTCAATCAATCCATGATATCTATTTTAAAAGCATGGAGGTTCATCTGTTGATGATTGATTGCAAGAAACTCTCTTGTAAAATATTTTTCTTCCACATTAATATATTGCCTCAAGTGGTCATGTTGGTTGAGGCTGTGGACTATTTCCCTCTTCGAGGGTTTTAACCACGTAAAAAAATGAATGTGTTGATCTTTGTTCTAGTTGTGTGAGTGGTTACTAAAGGTGTGCGTCCTATGTGGGAATACGCTATTTTTTTAATATGGTATCAAAGCCCATTTGAAGACCTGCTCCTGTTGTTGATCGAGATCTTGAACTCATGTTGCCGCATTTTTGGGTTCTACTATTTCAGTGCATGTTTTTTCTAAGTAGATTATTCCATTACATCCAAAGTACTACTTTCAACTGGAAATGTTTTTCATTTTACCAAGAAAAGTTTATGTTTGCCCAAGATACAACCATTTTTGTCAAATCCATAAGTATAAACTCATAATATGCCCTTTAAAAAAAGTCAATTATAGAGTTAATATTTCAATTTTTCTATTTGTATTTCTAGGTTTGCTACTCTTTTCGGTTTGCATATACTCTTTTATGTGCACTCTACACGATCTCTGCAAATTAGAAACATAGTAGAAAGTGTTTTTTTTGTGTGTATGCTCTTTGCTTTACACTTTATGCGAGCTTAACGAATCAAAAACATAGAGAAAACTTTATTTTTCCGAGTATGTTAACCGAGATCTAACCCCATTATTGTTGAGATTCATAAATTATTTTTTTGAAAGTTCACTTGTTTTTGTGTGCAGTGGTGTTGAATGTTTTTTTAAGGAAAAAACAAGAGTTTTTTTTAGTTAAACATGCACTTTGAGGCAAAGGACCTAAGAGACTTTGACTCCAAATTCCTACCATAGGATACTTTTTAATTTATCCCTCTAGAAAACTAGTTCTGAGGAAAATCAAAGGGAATTGGTGATCTTTCACCTACCCTCTTGATCCTCTATAAAATTAAGGACGATGACGTATTGAAGGGGGAGAAAGAGTGAGAAAAAAGGTTACACCTCAAGGTCTAGCATTAGGGGTGAAAGGTAAATTTATTCCCTCGAGAGATTCCTTTCAGACAAATTAAGTGTGGGGTTGGCAAGACTTTCACGTTGTCGGGGGCTTCACCGAGTTTGAACTTTGGAATGTTGTGAACAACATGGTTTTAGAAACATCCTATTTGTAGGAAGTTGAATTATTAGTATTATTGAGGTTATCTAGTTGTATATATGTTTTATTAATAAAGTTATCTAGTTGTATATATGTTTTATTAATAAAGTTATCTAGTTGTATATACATTTTATTAATAAAATTATTAGATTTTTCTGCTTTTTTTTTTCTATTGTACATTATTTCGTTTTGACCTACTACCCTACTAGAGAACTATAGGGAGTCCTCCTAATGTGCACTAAGGTTAGGTTGATGATGTGTTCCAACATGTATTTACTATTTAATCGAATGAAGATAATCGATCATTTTTCTGTTTCAAGTTCATAGTGAGATGTCAATGTAGGAATTGAATAATTCGTTGTTAAATATCACAGCCTAGTATTAGATCCTCTAATTAATAAAAAATAATATTTTGTCATTGAAATTAATACTAAGAACAAATTGAATAATTTAAGAAGTTGTGAGAAGGTGCATGTGTGTGTGGCTAAACTTTTATAAGAAAGCAAAAGAGTATTCGAAGGGGTTTTCAAAGTAAATAATAATACCATTGATTCATCGATTAAAAGTATTAAAGACAAGGTTGTTGATAAATATTTTTTTAAGTTATGATAGAATTACACAAATAATATGTAAATATAACACTCGGAGATATTTGTATGAAAATAAACAAATAAACAAATAATATACCTTTATGTAAGTAACACAACCTTATGCATATTGTTAAGGTTAAATTGGTTGCACATTATATGCATTAGTTTACTTTGAGAGGTTAACATCGAGAGGGGTGTTACATGTTGTTAGGATATTTAGACACTTAGGAGTTAGTTAAGTTCAACTTGGTTGTGTTAGCAACATTTCTTGTCTTCGGCATCGAGATACACAGGTTTGCAGGTTGCTCGAGGAGCGCCCAAGAGCAGCGCATAAAGGAAGTCCTTTTGGACTTAAAATCAAGCGAGCGGGCATTTCACGCTTTAGCAGAAAGAATTTAGCGACAAAACCGATCAGCGATTGATGGGTAATTGCAGAGTAACCGATCCGCGTCAAGAATAGCGCTTAAAGTTGAAGGAGGGCAACGGTCGGAATCCTTCGGGAGGCACTCGCCAAGTTACGAGGGTCGTTGATCAGTACAAGCGCAACAGTTATTTCACGAGCTTGGGGTTCGTGAGTTTGAAGGGCGAACCATATCCCTTTGGTTGCGCGAAACTCCAAGTTACGAAAGGTGCCCGGAGGAGGTCAACCTTCGCTGACCATCGCGTCTCGGGACTTCGCGAGGGGAGAATGCCAAAGTTTGATACTCCAACTCGTGAAGACGCGAGTTGCGAGAGGTTAAGGTCAGGCCCACAGCAGCGTTGGGTGAATTTAGGACCGTCAGATTTGAAGGACGTGTGGCGCTCAATTGGGTCGTCTCGGCGTTTCGCCCGTCGCAACTCCAAAGTGCAAAAGGAAACTCTGTTATGTTCCGATGCACGAGATGTCGGGAGAGTCCCGGGTCTGGGCCCACAAAGGTATCAGGTAAGTTCTAAGCCGTCAGATATGGGGAAACGCGTGGCACCAACTCAAGCTATTTCGGCGTTTCGCTCATCGCGATTCTAAGAAGCATGGATCAGCTCCTCCTTATGCGTGAACGCCGAAAGCATTTTGGGGATAGACACATGGTCACGGCCCGTGGTCACTTGGGAAAGAAAGGAGCTAGGCGAGAAGGGGGCCAAAGGCACCGAGTCCAGTCGCCGAACAGATCGTTCGATCTCCGGGTACCATTTGATACGATCTCGTTCCCGACCTTCGCCTGAAGTAAATAAAGGCGAGAAGGGGTAGGTGAAACCTCTCCTCATACATTAAGCGTAAAGGTATGGAAGGTCTGGCAAGCGGTCTGCTCGAGAAGGCCCTATGTACCCAGTTCCTCAAAGAAGTCATGCCGAAGTCTTCGAAGAGACATAAAAGTCTGCACACGCTAGCTCGGCACTTAATAGCTCAGCTACCCTCCCCCTGCAGGGGCCATGCGCAATTAAGATGAAGACAGACAGAGAAAGATTGTCCGAATTTGACTGAAAAGACACCAAGCCTTAGGTGTTTGGGCACGTCTCCGCTGGGCGAATTTCCCTGAGTATATAGGCTCAGTGCTTGTAATTTTGTAATCTATCGATGGTTGAGCAGAGCTCCCGATTGTAAAGTTTTAATGAAGCACTGTTACTCTGGTTATGTATGGACTTTTGAGACTTCTTGCCTTATGAATGCCAGTTTCTTTTACGTCTTTGTTATATTGTGTTAGAGAAGCTCGGAATTGGAGGATCCAGTCGAGTTGTAGCTGTTATAGGATGGTGTATGTTGGATCACTGTAATAGTTGCGCTGTCTCTAATCAATTCCTGTGATTTTCCCAACGTCGAGCGACTTGGAATTGGAGGATCCAGTCAAGTCCACCTTCAGTTTCTTGAGGCCCTGAACCAAGCGGATCTTGCATTCAAAGTCTTTCTTCTACAAACTGTTGAAATCCTGTTGCCCAAAGTTGTTTGTCCACCCTCCCTATCAAGTCTTCCACCTGCTCACCTTTTTATCAACCCGCTGGCTGAAGTTACGATTCCATACCTCCTTTGTTCTTTGCGTACTAGATATAGTCCCTGAGTTAGAGTGATGTCTCCTCGAGTCTTTATCTCCATTTGATCATCCCTTTATAAACAATTCGTGACATTAAACTGATGGGTGTCGGGCTCTGCTCCTGCAAGCAATCCAGGAGTGACTTTCGACGCTAACATTTATGGCGCCGTTGCCGGGGACGAAGTTGAATATTTTCCCTGGGATTGAACGACAACGATCAACTGATTCTGAAGGTGCATCGGATATCAAAACTTGAAGATTGCTACTGTGCACCTGGCGACTCCATTGTGACGACTCCGCTGGGGAGAATCCACTCTATTAATTGTGGCTTTCAGAGGCAGGCATACGCGGTCTCATCCATAGTTGCCTCTAGCTACGCCTGAAGAAGATCCAGAAACAGTGCTCAGAAGGGGAAAGGTCTCTGAAGAAGAAGCATCCACCACCGAACCAGGTAATCCACCATATCTTTCTGTGGGAACTCCTTCTTCTCCTCCTCAGTTTCTTGACAGACCTGTTTCTGAAGTTTCCCGTTTCCTAAATTTCGGGAGTGTTCCTGTTGAAGTTTTCCTCTCCTGGTCTGGGACCGGAGGGACAAGACCTTGTCACTCCCCTCTGCCCTGAAACTGTACCTTGGTGTAGACTCGGGACCACAGAATATTTCCCCATTCCTACCTTTACTACTCCTGTGCAAAGAGAAGCACCTGCTGACTTGAGCTCGTTAGCCTTCTCCTTAAATCCCCTCTTGTTTCCCACTCCACTTTGGGACTCATTCCCAGTAGCCCCTTCTCAAACTCCTTCTCCTCCCAGTTCTCCTCCACCTAATATTCCTATGGCTGGTGCTAATCCCCCTCTCAATAGAATGGATGCCATAGTTGTTGCTAGATATGATCCTTTAGTCCTACCCCATCCTATGAATCCTCTTCCTGCTGGGGATTACTTGAAATACATGCCCAAGTTCACTGGGGAAGGAGACATAACTGCTGAAGAGCACCTGGCTGCTTTCTACAGTTATGCAGACAACCTCAACATTGAAAATGAAGATGTCTGGATGAGAGTTTTCGTCCAGAGCCTGGATGGTGAAGTGAGGAAGTGGTTTAGAGGATTGGCTCCTAGATCTATTGCTGGGATTGAAGCTCTAGACAGTGCTTTCCTGAGACAGTGGGGAGATAGGAAGGACTTCATGTATTACATGACAAAGTTCGGGTCTCTGAAGAAGATGGATGGAGAGTCTGTCTCTGAATTCTCCAAAAGATTCAATAAAATGTATAATAAGATCCCTGCAGAGATAAAGCCCTCAGAAGCCTCTGCCCAAATTTCCTATGTTGGTGCATTTGACCCTGATTTCTGCCTTTTATTGAGAGAAAGAAGAGCTACTTCCTTAGCCCAAATGCAAGATGAGGCCATAAAAGTGGAATCCAACATATTAGCAGCTGACAGACTGAGGAACAAGGCCGATGCAGACAGGAGAAAAGGAAGGATGGAAGCCTCAACTTCTAGATCATTGGTGCCTCACCCTCAAGTGGACGAACTGACTAAGATGGTGAAGTCTCTGCCTGCAGAGATGGAGAGAATGAGGGTGGAAGGGAGGCAAGCATATAAAGGCCCTCAGATTGCCGAAAATAAAGGAGGATTCAGGAGGCCAAATAATTTTACTCCCCCGAATATGGAAAGAGAGAAGGGAAGAGATAGAGAAGACCAGAAAATCCAGGCCCCTTTTCAAAATAATTTCGTGGCTGAGGGGGAAGAAAGAGAAACAGATGAGCTTGATCCTGAAATCCATTGCTTAGAAGACACTCCTCCTTTTCCTCATCTCACTCAATCAGCATATGAGGAGTCTCTCATGGACAGTCAACTAAATGAACTGAGCAAGGGAGACAAGGCTACTGGTGGCCGAGGCAGGTACAACCTGAGGTCCGATAAGAAGACAACAACACCTGATATTCATGAGTAGTCCACTAGAGCAGAGTAGCCTACTAACGAAGTAGAAAATGGTCACAGAGGTAAGAAGGCTCAGCCTCTCTCTCCCATTGTCCACAATCATGCTCCTGAAGTAAGAGAGATTCCAAAGCCTACATATTCTTTTAATTTCGAGCATGAGATTCAAAAGATCAGAATCCCTGTGCCCCTCACCGAGCTAATCAAACATGATGAATTTAAAAAATGATTTTTTGAGCTTTTACAGTCTGAAGCTTCATGCCTTCCCACAGACTCCATAAACCTCCAAGATGAGAAGCCAACAGTCGTCCTAGGTCCCATGGTAGAAGATAGAGACGATTCATCCCCTCCTTTCTACACATCCCTGAACATACATGATAAAGTACTGCACAACTGTTTGATGGATTCAGGGGCCTCTCACAACCTCATGCCCAAAACCATCATGGAATAATTAGGGCTAGAAGTCACCCGAGCATATCACGACCTCTATTCTTTTGACTCCAGGAGAGTTCAGTGTCTTGGAGTTATTAAGTACCTAGTTGTGACCTTGTTTCAACTGCCCATGAAAAGTGTGGTCATGGATATCGTAGTAGCTGATGTCCCCCCCAAGTTCGGTATGCTATTGTCAAGATCTTGGATAAAAAGACTGGGGGGAACCTTGCAGATGGACCTCACGTATGTTACTATCCCAGTGTTCGGAGGGGAGCATAGAAGACTATACAAGGAAGCCCAACTGGCCTACATAATCAGTGATAAATCTAAGCCCACCAATCATCCCATCTTTGCCTTGGACACTAATTTAGGCTCCAGTTTACTACAACTCACCCACTCCCTCGAGCCTCCTCTGCAACTCAGAAAGAAGCCAACTGCTTCCCATGAATTTCCTCCCTCTTCCATCACCCCCGTCTGGAAAATGTTTTTTGATGGAGCCTGTTCCCGAGAAGGGGCTGGAGCTGGGGTGGTTTTTGTGTCACCTGCTCAGGAGACCATATCCTTGTCGTATAAGCTGGAATTCGAAACCATGAACAATGTGGCAGAGTATGAAGCTCTTATCCTAGGATTAAGAGCTGCAAGGGAAATGGGAATTCAGGAGGTAGCAGTGTTTGGAGATGTCGAGTTAGTAGTCCAGCAGATCAGAAGCGCTTATCAGGCCAAGCATCCTCGACTCGGGAGTTACAGGAATGAGGTATGGGATCTAATTGACAATTTCTTCTCAGCATTTAACATTTCTTTCATCCCGAGAGAAGAAAACACAGTGGCAGATTCTTTGGCTACATCTGCAAGCCTTTTCAAAGTACCCTTGCCGCCCAAACTGAGGTATGGTGTAGAAGTAAAATACAGGCCCTCCATACCTGACAATGTTAAGCATTGGAAAGTGTTTGAGGACGATCTTGAGATCAAGAAATTCTTGGAGGCTATCGAGGAGTTTTCAGAGCTGCATATCGATCAAGATTTTGTCTCTGAAGAAAGGTTGGATGGGGGTGAGTTGCTGAGTAAAATAGCAAAACATGACATTATTCAGTTGCCTAGCAATCACATTCCGAGAGGACTGGTCTCATTAGAGAGATTGTTCGATGGGAATGATGTGGCAGTAAAGGGGAGAATTTTAGGTGATGATGCCGACACAGCTGAGTGCAATATCGACACACAAGAGGAGCCTAAGTTTGTCAAGTTGTCAAGGAGTTTGACCAAGGATAAGAGGGGTGAATATACTGAGTTGCTGAGGGAGTTTGTTGATGTGTTTGCATGGACCTACAAAGACCTTAAGACGTATGACACATCTATCATTGAGCACAAGATCCCACTCAAAGAAGAGGCTAAGCCATTCAAGCAGAAGTTGAGACAGATAAACCCTATGTTGCTACCTGTCATGGAGAAAGAGGTGAAGAAGCTGCTGGATGCCCGAATCATTGTCCCCTTGAGATATTCAGATTGGGTGGCCAATTTGGTTCCGGTAAGAAATAAGAGTGGGGAAATCAAACTCTGTGTTGATTTCAGGAACCTGAACAGAAGCTCAAGGAAAGACAATTATCCCCTGCCCAACATGGAACACATACTGCAGAAGGTCACTGGCGCATCTAGGATATCCATGATTGATGGCTTCTCTGGTTACAATCAGATATCAGTCATGCTTGAGGACAGAGAGAAGACAACCTTCACCACTCCTTGGGGCACATTCATGTATGCCAAAATGCCTTTCAGACTGATGAACGCAGGAGCAACTTTTCAGCGGGCCATGGACATAGCTTTCACCGGAGAGAAGGACCAGTTTGTGGTAATATATCTAGATGACATCATGGTTTTCTCCAGGACGGATAAGGAACACTATTGCCACTTGAAGGAGGTTTTCCTGAAGTGTCGAAGGTTTGGCCTATATTTAAACCCCAAGAAATCTTTGTTCACCATGAAGGAAGGGAAGCTATTAGGCCATATAGTGTCAGCAGAGGGAGTAAGGATTGACCCTAGCAGGGTAGAAGCACTTCAGACCCTGTCACTTCCCAGATCTAAGAAGGAAGTTCATGCCTTTTTGGGAAAGATAAATTTCCTGAGGAGATTTGTCTCTAATTTTGCTGAGTTAGTGAAACACATCACAACCATGCTCAGGAAAGGAAATGAAGTGAAATGGACTACTGAACTCAGGGAATATTTTGCCCAAATAAAGAGAGCGCTGACTGAGGCACCTGTGCTAATCAGCCCTGATTATTCTAACGATTTCCTAATCTTTTCTTTTGATTCTCGTGATACAGTAGCAGCAGTCTTGTTGTAGAGAAATGGTCAAGGGCGAGAGCAACCTATCGCTTTCTACAGCAAGGCATTGCGAGATGCAGAACTCCGGTACGAGATCATGGAGAAGCAGGCCTATGCCCTGGTAAAAGCTCTCAAAGCTTTCAGAGTCTATGTCTTGCACTCAAAGATCACGACATATGTTCCTTCAGCCTCTGTGAAGGACATCCTTATACAGCATGACATAGACGGAAAAAGAGGTAAGTGGATCGCCAAGATCCTAGAGTTTGATCTGGAAATCAAGCCCACCAAGTTGATAAAGGGGCAAGGTTTAGCCAGGTTGTTGGCTGAATCCAATTACAGAGCCTTGGGAATTGACTTCATCAACAAGCAAGCTTAGTCATCCGACGATCATTTCCAGAATGCCCTATCACTAGCAGCATGCGCCTGGTACAAGGATATCTTGTATTTTCTGCGAGAATTGAGGCCTCTTGATGGAATGGAAAAGAGAAAGGCAAGGGCTTTAAAGCTCAAAGCAGTAAGATATTGCCTCATCGACCAAATTTTGTACTGGAAAGACCCTTTAGGGGTATTTTTAAGATGCCTGGACCCACAAGGAGCCCAGCAGGTCACATTTGATTTCCATAGTGGCCTTTGTGGGGGTCATCTTTCCTGGAAGACCACAGCCCATAAGATCCTCCGAGATGGGTATTACTGGCCAACTTTATTCCCAGACATCTGCAGAGAAATCAAAGCTTGCATCAAATGCCAGAGGTTCTCATGAAAGCAACAACTCAAATCTCTGCCATTAAAGCCTGTAGTGGTTTCATCACCCTTTCAGCAATGGGGATTGGACTTCATCGGAGAGATTCATCCTCCCTCAAGTGGCCAGCATAGATGGATCCTCACTGTGACAGATTATTTCACCAACTGGATAGAGGTTGTTCCCACCAGGAGCACTTCCCACAAGGTAATCATTGGGTTCTTGGAGGACCTCATCACAAGGTTCGGCTGCCCAAATAAGATTGTCATTGATAATGCAACCGCTTTTGGGTCTGAACCACTAGCCAAGTTCTGTGGACAGTTTGAGATCAAATTGATTCACTCCACCCCATATTATCCACAGGGCAATGGTTTAGCAGAGTCCTCCAACAAAAGCCTGATAAGGATCATCAAAAGACTGTTGGAAGATAACAAAAAGGCTTGGAACTCGAAGATGAAATTCGCTCTATGGGCTGATCGGGTGACCACAAAGAGATCTGTAGGCACCTCCCCTTTCCAGTTAGTATACGGAGCAGAGGTTGTCTTCCCTTCTCAACTGGCCATTCCTGTAGCAAAATTCTTCCAGGATTATCAAGAAGAGCCCAATGACATGATCAGAAGAATTCATCAAATGGTGGAAGTCCAGCAGGTCAGAGAGCAGGTAATGGAAAGAATTCAGGATCATCAGCAGAGGATCAAGCGGGTTTTCGATAAGAAAACCAAGAAGGAAGAGTTCCAGATAGGAGACCTGGTCCTGAAATGGGACGCTCCTAAGCAAGACAAGGGTAAGCACAGCAAGTTTGAAGCCCTCTGGATTGGACCTTTCAGAATCTCTGAAGTTTTCTGAAATAACACTTACAGGTTACAAGATTTGGAAGGCGAAGAAGTTTTCAGCAGCCCAGTAAATGGGCATTTTCTCAAAATATGTTTTGTCTGAGCCTTCCATGGCTCCTGTGTTTTGTAAATATTGATCTTTTTCGTTCTTTGTGTTTATTGTTCTTATTGTTTCGGCTTAGTAAATGACTCCATAGCCCAACAACAAGGCACTGTAACTGCAAATGAGTCCTTAGAGCATCACAGGGACGACTCTATCCCCCATGGAGCCTAATGTTAGCAACATTTCTTGTCTTCGGCATCGGGATACACAGGTTTGCAGGTTGCTCGAGGAGCACCCAAGAGCAGCGCATAAATGAAGTCCTTTTGGACTTAAAATCAAGCGAGCGGGCATTTCACGCTTCAGCAGAAAGAATTTAGCGACAAAATCGATCAGCGATTGATGGGTAATTGCAGAGTAACTGAGCAACGTCAAGAATAACGCTTAAAGTTGAAGGACGGCAACGGTCGGAATCCTTCGGGAGGCACTCGCCAAGTTATGAGGGTCGTTGATCAGTACAAGCGCAGCAGTTATTTCGCGAACTCGGGGTTCGTGAGTTTGAAGGGCAAATCATATCCCTTTGGTTGCGCGAAACTCCGAGTTACGAAAAGTGCCTGGAGGAGGTCAACCTTCGCTGACCATCGCGTCTTGGGACTTCATGAGGGGAGAATGCCAAAGTTCGATACTCCAACTCGTGAAGACGCGAGTTGCGAGAGGTTAAGGTCGGGCCCACAGCAGCGTTGGGTGAATTTAGGACCGTCAGATTTGAAGGACGTGTGGCGCACAATTGGGTCGTCTCGACGTTTCGCCCGTTGCAACTCCAAAGTGCAAAAGGCAACTCTTTTATGTTCCGATGCACGAGATGCCGGGAGAGTCCCGAATCTGGGCCCACAAAGGTATCGGGTAAGTTCTAAGCCGTCAGATATGGGGAAACGTGTGGCGCCAACTCAAGCTATTTCAACGTTTCGCTCATCGCGATTCTAAGAAGCATGGATCAGCTCCTCCTTATGCGCGAACGCTGAAAGCATTTTGGGGATAGACACATGGTCACGGCCCACGGTCACTTGGGAAAGAAAGGAGCTAGGCGAGAAGGGGGCCAAAGGCGCCAAGTCCAGTCGTCGAACAGATCGTTCGATCTTCGGGTACCATCTGATACGATCTCATTCCCGACCTTCGCCTGAAGTAAATAAAGGCGAGAAGGGGTAGGTGAAACCTCTCCTCATACATTAAGCGTAAAGGTATGGAAGGTCTGGCAAGTGGTCCGCTCGAGAAGGCCCTGTGTACCCAGTTCCTCAAAGAAGCCATGCCGAAGTCTTCGAAGAGACAGAAAAGTCTGCACACGCTAGCTCGGCACTTAATAGCTTAGCTACCCTCCCCCTGCAGGGGCCATGCGCAATTAAGATGAAGACAGACAGAGAAAGACTGTCCAAATTTGACTGAAAAGACACCAAGCCTTGGGTGTCTGGGCACGCCTCTGCTGGGCAAATTTCCCTGAGTATATACGCTCAGTCCTTGTAATTTTGTAATCTATCGATGGTTGAGCAGAGCTCCCGGTTGTAAAGTTTTAATGAAGCACTGTTACTCTGGTTATGTATGGACTTTTGTGACTTCTTGCCTTATGAATGCCAGTTTCTTTTACGTCTTTGTTATATTGTGTTAGAGCAGCTCGAAATTGGAGGATCCAGTCGAGTTGTAGCTGTTATAGGATGGTGTATGTTGGATCATTGTAATAGTTGCGCTGTCTCTAATCAATTCCTGTGATTTTCCCAACGCTGAGCGACTTGGAATTGGAGGATCCAGTCAAGTCCACCTTCAGTTTCTTGAGGCCCTAAACCAAACGGATCTTGCATTCAGAGTCTTTCTTCTACAAACTGCTGAAAGCCTGTTGCCCAAAGCTGTTTGTCCACCCTCCCTATCAAGTCTTCCACCTGCTCACCTTTTTATCAACCCGCTGGCTGAAGTTAGGATTCCAGACCTCCTTTGTTCTTTACATACCAGATACAATCCCTGAGTTAGAGCGATGTCTCCTCGAGTCTTTATCTCCATTTGATCATCCCTTTATAAACAATTCATGACATTAAACTGATGGGTGTCGGGCTCTGCTCCTGCAAGCAATCTAGGAGTGACTTCCGACGTTAACAAGTTGAATACGACTTTAGGTAAAAATGTGTTTCTTACTGTGTTTCTTTAGTATGCATTTGTAGTTATCTAATCCGACGGTCATGGTATGTTCTAGACATAGAGTGATCCAACGACTTATATTCTCCACGATATTAACGTCTATTTTGATATGTGGCTTAGCACTTGATTGATCTATGATCTCTATTTTAAGAGCATGGAGGTTCATTTGCTAATGATTGATTGTGAGAATCTCTCTTGTAAAATATTTTTCTTCTACATTAATATATTATCTCCAGTGGTCACATTAGTTGAGGCTATGGATTGTTTCCTTCTTCGAGGGTTTTAATCACATAAAAACATTGGTGTATTGATCTTTGATTTGGTTGTGTGAATGGTTAGTAAATGTGTCTTCCTAAGTGGGAATACCATGTTTTGTCGAATATAGTGTCAGAGCCCATTTGAAGACATGCTCCTATTGTTGATCGAGATCTTGAACCTATATTGCCACATTTCTCGGTTTTGTTATTTCTGTGCATTTTTTGGCTAAGCAAATTGTTCCATTGCATCCAAAGTGTTGGTTTCAATTAAAAATGATGTTTATTTCACTCGAAAAGGTTATGTTTCCCCAATATATTACCATTTTTGTCAAATCTAGAGGTATAAACTTGTAATACACCCTTTAAAATAAATAAATTACAGAGTTAATATTTCATTTTTTTTCTTTTTTTTATCTCCATGTTTGCTACTCTTTCCTATTTGCATATACTTTTTGTCGTGCACTCTGCATGATCTCCACAAATAAAAACAGAGTGAACAATGTTTTCTTTTCTATGTATGCTCTTTGCTCTGAGCTTTATGTGAGCTTAGCAAATCAAAAACAGAGAGAAAACTTGCATTTTCTGGGTAATCTAACCGAGATCTAACCCCATTATTGTTAACATTCAAAAATTATTTTTTTGAAAGTTCATTTGTTTTTGTGTGCGGCTATGTTGAATTTTTTATGCAGGAAAAAACAAGGGTTTTTGAAGTAAACATGAAGCTTCGAGACAAATAGTTTTAAAAAAAATATCTCCCTTCCTCCTTCATTAAAATTGTTATATATTTTGCACTAACTCATTTGGTTGAAAGTTGTTTTATTTAATAATAGGTCTTGAGTTCAGGTCTCTCTTTTTAAACCTATTTTTTGAAAAAAAATCATGCAAACTTAAGTTATCTCATAATTTTATTGTAAAGTGCATTTCACTTCAATTATAAAAGTGATTTGGTATAAAGTAATTTCAATATTTTTTTAGTTACTTTCTCTATTTTTAAATTTACTTTTTGAAAAAAATAATGCAAACTTAAGTTATCTCATAATTTTATTGTAAAATGCATTTCACTTAAATTTTAAAAGTGAATCATTATAAAATAGCTTCAATATAGCTTTTTTCTAGTTGTTTTTTGCATGCAACTTTAATTTATAAAGTAATTTCAATGTAAAAGTGAATATCTCTTATTCTATACAATTGAACCACTAAGTGAAATTATAAAAATGAATCATTGTAAAGTAACTTCAATATTTTTTTTAGTTATTTTTTAAGTTAAAAGTAGGAGAATTTTTTTTTACTCTACCACTTCATTGTGCATCCATCACCATGTGGGCCAACTCCTACCTGACATGTGGCACTTTGATTACCATTTATGTTTTTTAAAAGGGCGTAACTTTCATATCAGAAGTTTGTTTTCAATGCCACTTTTTAAACAACCTATTCTTTCAAGAATTTTCCATCCAGATAAACAATTTCATTTTTTTTGTTTTTAACAGAAACGGTTATAGATTATATTAATGGGGTGGACTAACCACATGTCCGATTACAAAATGGCCTCGAATTTCTTCGAGTCTGTCTCCCTGAACCATTCTACTTCTATAACTATAGACTAGTGAACTGGACGTCTTCTAAAAGAACTGGATTAAATTTAAGTGTCGAAACTCCAGACACTGTTTCAACATAAGACTCAGCACTATTTCAGCATTTGTTACAGCGGTGTTTCAGCTTATGTTCCAGCACTGTGTTTCAACATCTGTTCCAGCACTGTGTTTCAGCATCTGTTCCAGCACTGTGTTTCAGCATCTGTTCCAGCACTGTGTTTCAGCATCTGTTCCAGCCCTGTGTTTCAGCATCTTTTCCAGCACTGTGTTTCAGCACTGTGTTTCAGCATTACAACACCGATTCAGCATATGTTCCAGCACTGTGTTTTAGCATCTGTTCCAGCACTGTGTTTCAGCTTATGTTCCATCCCTCCTTCGCACAACCAACTACAATTTTTACACGCTGTTGTCCTTTTCATGGGATACAGATTTTTGTTGGATCTCCGTCATTTATGCATAGATCTCCTTGGGCCAGGAGGCAACCTTTATTGGCTAAAGCATCTGCTTCTTTGTTTAAGTCCCTAAGTATATGGTAGCAGTTGAAGGAGGTGAAGTCCTGGAGAATGTGTCTTAGTCTTTGCAGGTTCTTATTTAATCCATCATCATTGAACTGTCCTCCCGAATGTATCATTTTGATCAAGATTTCAGAGTCTCCGAACACTTGTAGATTCTGATGGCCTCTTGCCTTGGCTATCTGGCACACTTTTATTAGACTCAAGATTTCTTCTTGGTTATTAGTTCGTTGTCCAAGTCCCCAACTGAAGGTTTCTAGCGTTGTCCCTTCGTTGGAGTAAATGATTCCTCCAGCTCCCGCTATGCCAGGGTTTCCCTTGGAGGTGCCGTCGAAGAAAGATGTAGTTATTCCTTGCTTCTGCCACCATCTTTGGAAAGTGTCATTGTTGTCTCTTAGCCTCCATTTTGTTTCGGAGTAGGGTTTTTCAATACTTTGGGTCCTAGAAGTGAGCATAGGGTTACCGAGCCAATTCTTTTCTTCCTGCTGCAGCGAGATATCTATTTTGCGGGCTTGAGAACTCAGAGTTTCTAAGAGGATCCCTTTTGCTTTCACTGCTACCATGCTGGGGGTCCATGCTATGTTGTTGAAGATTTGCTCGTTTCTTGCAAGCCATAGTTTCCAGCACACATACTTAGGGATGGAGATCCAGATTCTGGTCCAAAGTGTTTTCATTAAGGGCGAGGGATAGTTGTCCTTCCAGTTTGTGAAAAGATCTACAACAGAGATGTTCGAGGGGAAAACAACGTTGAGACCATGGATGGTAAGGAACCAGACTTTGTTTGAAAATTGACAGTCTACAAACAAATGGTCAGATGTTTCCATTGCTTCTTTGCATAGAGCACATCTGTGAGGGCCTGCGATATTTCTTTTCATTAAATTTTCACCAGTCAGGACCTTTTTGTGCATTAGAGTCCAGAAGAAAAAATTAACCTTGGGGAGCGTTGTAGAGTCCCAAATGTCCTTCCAGATTTTAGTTGGGGGTGGTCTTTCTTTCTGGCATTGAAGCATAGCATAGCCTTTGGTTGTAGAATAACTCCCTGTGGGTCCCCAACCCCATTTGTCTTTTTCATTCAAGTGCACTGGTGCTACGTCTCGGAGCTCTGCTTTGAGTGTTTCCAACTGTTGAAGGAGGCGATTTGGAACCTTGCCGAAGTGCCAGTCTGACCAGGAGTCGTCCTCATTCCATTTTGAGATATCATTGATCCTCTGTATTCCTCTCTGGGCAAGAAAAACACGAATTTCGTTCAGGCTGGCATTTGAGGCAAGGGGCGACCTCCCCAATACCCGATCTGTCCATAGGCAAGTCCGTCTGCCGTTTCCAGGAACTTGGTACAGGTCCTGGGTGAAGATTTGCGTCCCCTTGAGGCATAGTTGCCAAAGCTGCGTGCTTTTCCTGTGGAAAGCGTTTTGTAAATTTCTGATTTGAACGCTGGGAATGTATTTGTGCAGGAGCGTTTTACTTACAGGATGAGAAGGCTCATTGTGCAACTTCCACGGGATTTTGCATCCAAGGCCAATGTTAACAAGAGCTGGATCTCTAATCTGGAGCCCGCCTTCTCTTATGGGCAGCTTTGTTGTTTCCCATCTGACCAAATGGAACTTGTTTTGATTCCCTTTGCCACCATGCCACAGGAAATCTCTCAGGAACTTATTGATTTGCCCAGAAATTGATTTGGGTGCCAGGAGATAAGCTGCTTGGTAGATCGGCAATGAGGAGAGAGCTGCCTTTATCAATGTTAATTTTCCTCCGTGTGTGAGCCAGTGTCCACCCCAGGCATCAATTTTCCCTTTAATTTTTGTTAGGACTCCTTCCCACAGGTTGACTTTATTGGTGCCCAAAGTTAATGGCAGCCCAAGGTACTGTATCTTTTCCTAATCTGCATATCCTTTGAACCCCAAGGTGCTGGCAATCCTTTGGATTTCATGTTCTGTTGCATTCCAACTATAGACAACACTTTTCCTTTCGCTTATCAAGGCTCCTGACACATTGCAGTAGTTCTGAAGTATGCTCTTGAAAGCAGAAGCTACTCTGTTTGAGGCTCCTCCTAGCATAAGAGAATCATCCACAAACAGAGCGTGATTAATAGGCTTGAGGTCCTTCGTAATTCTCAGGCCTGGGACAGCTCCTAATGACCTTTCCTGCTCCAGATTCCTGCTGAGAGAATCCGCCATTAAAATGTACAGAAAAGGGGAGAGAGGGCAGCCTTGCCTCAACCCCCTAGAAGATTTGAAGAACTCTGTTGGCCTCCCATTTACCAAAGGTGTTATCCAAGGGCTGTGGGTGCATGTTTGTATCAGGTTTACAAACTCTTGCTCAAATCCAAATGAGAGTAGCACTTGATATAGAAAGGTCATCTTTACTCTGTCGAAGGCGTTAGCCATGTCTAACTTGATCAACATGCCCTTCTATTTTCTGAGTTTGCTGGAATGCATAGCTTCCTGAACTAGGATCACATTGTCCAGGATATGTCTCCCTTTGATGAATCCTCCCTGCGAATCTAAAATAAGTTTGCCCAGAAGTGGCTTTATTCTGTTTGCAAGGAGTTTTGCAATTATCTTATAAGAGGCATTGCAGAGGGAGATTGGTCTGAATCTATCAAAGGAGGCGGGGTTTGTTTCTTTCAGGATTAAAGCGAGGAATGTAGAGTTGGTGGCACCTCCCAGTTTTGCTTTTTGTAGGAATCCTTTTATCATTCTCATGAGATCAGATTTGATTATATTCCAACATATCCTATAAAAATGAATAGTGAACCCGTCTGGCCTTGGAGCTTTGTCAGGGGCCATGGACCAGATGATTTTGCAGATTTCTTCTTCGTTGGTTTGGCTCAAAAGTGTTGTGTTGTCTTCTTTTGTAACCAGAGCCGGGATGTTCTTGAGGAATTCCTTGCTGCCTTCTTCGTTATCATCATTCTCTTTGTTGTAAAGATGGTAAAAGTGTGAGACAACAACAACCTTTATTTGATCTATTCCTTTGCAAATCTTCCCATCATTGGTTGTGATTTCAGAGATGTGATTCCTGGAGAGTCGGGCTTTGAATTGGCGGTGGAAGTAAGATGTGTTTTTGTCCCCGGATTCCAACCATAAGCAGCGGGATTTTAATCTCCAATATTCTTCTTTGATTCTGAAGGAATGGTAAGTTTTACTTTGGATTGCTTGCTCCTTTTCCAGATCTGAGTTAACAATTTCTTTTATTTCCATTTCGCTTTGCAGCTTTCCCAACTACTGCACTAGCTCCTTTCTTTGGGTGTTGGGATTACTTTCCGGTCTTTTACTCCATTCCTTGAGAGCTGTTTTTGTTATTTTGAGTTTGTGTTCCCAGACAAAGTGGGGAGACCCAATTACTGTGGTGGCCCATGCCATTCGGACTGTCTCATAGAAACCACTCTTTTCTTTCCACAAAGGGCTGAATCTGAATGGGATTGGGCCTAAAATTTCTTCATCCTCTAGCAAAAGCAGAATGGGTTTGTGGTCCGAGGTAAGGTTGGGAAGGATGGTTGTGGAGATTAGCTTCCTTTCCAACAGCAAAGTGCTTTGAACCAAGAATATGTCCAATCTGGCAGAAATGTGTTCCTCCCCTGTCCTATTATTGGTCCAGGTGTAGAGCCCTTTGCGTGGTTTAAAATCCATTAGGTCCCACTGCTGTATCATGTCTTCTACTACATGAATCTGTTGGTCCTTGTTGATCCTTCCTCCCCTCTTTTCTTTTCCATTCATTACTAGGTTGAGATCTCCAACAATGATTATATTGTTCAGGGAAATTAGTTCTAAATACTCAATTAAAGTTTTCCAACAATCTTTCTTTTCGGAGTGCAGAGTTGGTACATAAAGATTGAATAATGCAATGGTTAACTTACTTGTTGTATGCTTCAGTTCAGTGTAGCTCCAATGCTGAGTGTTGAAGGAGTTGACGAGGCTGAATTGATCTTCCTTCCATAGTGTTGCTATTCCTCCGGAGGATCCCCTTGCACTGATTGCTTTCCATGCATTCTTCTGCCATTTGTTTTTGTTGATCTCTAGAAGGGCTTCCCCTTCGATTTTTGTCTCTTGGAGCATGAGAATGTCTGTTGGTTCCACTTTCATCAGGTCCTTAACTGCTTCAATTTTCGTCGAGTTCCCCAGACCTCTACAGTTCCAAGAGACGATTTTCATTACTTGCTGGTGGGGGTGGACGTGCCTCCTCCTTTTTGAGACCTTATCCTTGTATTTCTGTCGATTGACATTTCTATGGTGGGTTGGCTTCCTTGGGTATTTTGTCTTTCTGCCTCTTCCTCCCTAGCTTCTTTACGGGACTTCCTTCCTGCTCTTTTGGCCGGTCTTTCTAAGATCTCATCCTCGGAGGAGCTTACTAGTTCCATTATTTTTTTTCTGGCTATGTCTGCATATGAGGGTGAGGGGGCTGCCTCCAGGGATCCTGTCGTTTGCCCTTGTTCCCCGGTGTCTTTTCTTTTTGAGGGGGATTTTGGGTGTACCCTGCTTTTTATAATTATATCTGGTTCTTATGTTTCCTTACTGAGCTTTTCTACTTGCGATGCTGGTTGCGGCGTGGGATTGGGGTCCCCGTCAGGTTTCTCTTGTTCCAGTTTGCCATGGTTGTCATTCTTCGTTGTTCCTTTGTTTCTAGATCTTGTTGTCCCTGTTTTCTGAACTATGGTCCACTGGTTTGTTTTTGCATTCTCACTCTCCTCTACATTCTTTTTTTTGCAGTGTCGTGCGAAGTGGCCATATCCATGACAGTGCCGGCATTTGAAAGGTAACTGTTCATAGTCTAGCTCCTGGATATGCATCCAGTCTGCCGCTGTAAGTTTGATTGCCTCTGGTAATCCCACTTCCAGATCCACCTCCATGCAGATCCGAGCGCATGAGTATTGATCTTTCCTTGGTTCTTGATCAATGTACCTTCCGATCTTGTTGCCGATTGCATGCAGTGATTTTTGGTTCCAGCAGTGCAAAGGAAGATGTGGTAGGCGAACCCACACTGGAACAACAGATGGCACGTCCTGAGCTGGATCGAAATCTGGGGTCCATTTGTTCAGATATAGCCCCTGGGGTCCCATGAAATATGGGTCATTTCTGAAAATGAGGTTTTTGTCTTCAGGGTTTTCAAAGACGAACACAAAGTAACCTTTCCCTACGAAGTGACTCTTTATCCCTTCTGAGATGAGCAGGCTCTAGTTCTTCTGCACCCAGGCTTCGACGGATTTGGGAGAGGGCCAGAGCCCGGTAAATTGCCCGAGAAGACCTCTGTCTGCCAGATTGACTGTCGACCTGCAAGTTTTTTCTAATGGCAGTTCTACGCTTGGGATGCATTCCATTTTCTTGACGAACTTCTATTGTGCTGCTGACAGCGGTCTTTTGGAAGCCTCGGCCACCAGTTTCCTGAAGGCGTCAATCTATGGCAAAGGGGGAGAGGTGGGGACGGATCCCCCACCAGCGTCCATGGCTGGGGGACCCCTGCTCGCTGCTCGCTTCGGTGCTTAGGTCACGCTCCACTCGCCCTCTTACTCCACGCTCCACGCTCGATAAAAATAACAATTTCAACTTTTGAATCCATACTATCTGCATATTTTAATATGGTTTCTTCAAGTGATCTTTTTCTTACCATTACAAACTACTTCTCATGGAAATCCCATATGGAGGGTGTACTAAGAAATAAATGATTGTATAGAATTACCTTGGGAAAATAACAAGCCCCCAATGATGCCGAAAAGAAAACTAAATGAGATAATAAAAATGACAAAGCATGTGGATTAATCAGAATGTATGTCTCTCTTGATTTACAGTTTCACCTTCAAGGAATTGATGACCCATATGAAGCCTAGGCTAAGCTAGATGCCATATTTAGTAAACACAATGTGATTTAAGCCCACCAAATTGAAAATCAGTTAATGAACATTGGTCCCAAAGATTTCCCTTGCATTGAATTTTATTTATCTAAGCTCAAAACACTTAGAACTGTAACATAGATCTGAAGGATGATCGATGCATATATGTTATTATTGATAAGCTAGGTAGTGCATATTCTATATTTGTATCTACCTTTTATGCCACCTGGAAAAGCTCTAGGGGGTGCTTACCAAGCTCCCACTCTTGAGTCTTTTTGTGATTCTCTGATTAGAGAGCAAGATAAGCTCTTGCAACTTGGAGTGATCAACACTATAAGTACATCTAACAAAGCCTTAGTGGCTCATTAGAAAGATAAAACCAAGCATCCAAAGAAGAAAAATCCTCACAACAAAAAGAAAACAAGGGTCACAATCCCTCTCAACCATCTTCTACTCCCAATGGTGACAAATGACCAAAAACAAAAAGTAAGAAGACTGACAGACATTGCAATTTTTTAAAAATATGGAGGCCATAGAAGCAACAATGAATAAGCACAACATCAAATTTGATTCTTCTTATTCTAACTCTTCTTCTCATGGACATGCACTTTCTACTTCTAGTTTTTCCTTCAATGCAACATCTACTTCTTTTGATGAGTGGTTTATTGATTATAGAGTATATTATCATATGGATAAGAATAAAGCCATTTTTTATGCTCTTAATGAATGTAACACCAAAGAAATATTTGTTGGTGATGATATATATCTTAATGTTGTAGGGTCTAGAATGGTATAGGTAGATAATGGTCATTTCAATGATGTATTATGGGTTTCAAGTCTTTCATGCAACATTCTATCAATATATTAGATCATTTATTCATATGGAGGTAAAACCATAGATTTTTCACCTCACCAAGTTGTAATCAAGGATTTAAAAGATCCTTAGCATGTCATAGCAACTGAAATTGTTGATGATATTACCAGGTTGTACAAATTTGATAACTTTGGGGCATCCTTTTTTCCATCAGTTTTTGTTGCTCATAATGATGACTTAAGCAAACTTCTACATGAGCGGTTTGGTCATCTAAATTATCACTCATTGCAATAACTATGTAATCAAAATATGGTGACTGGTCTTCCTCTCATTTCATGCATAGATGGTGTTTGTGATGGTTGTGTTTTCGACAAATATCATAGGGACAATTTTGAAAAAAGTGCCTCTTGGCACACCTCAGACACTTTGCAACTTGTTCATAGTGATTTGTATGGTCCATTTTCTTCTCCTTCTTTCTTTAGGTGCAAATACTGCTTAAATTTCATTGATGACTTATCCAAACGGACTTGGGTTTATTACTTAAAACTTAAGAGTGGAGTTTTTGACATGTTTTTGTCCTACAAGACTCTTGTAGAAAAACAATCTATACATCAATTATAAATGTTAAGAAGATATAATGGTAATGAATATGTGAACAACAAGTTTACAACCTACTACATTGCATAGGGTATTCAAAAGCAACATACTATTCCATATACACCAAAACAAAATGTTGTTTTTGAAAGAAAGAATCGCACATTAAAGGAAATGGCTAATTGTATGATCAAATCTACATGATTAAGTCTTCGTTAATGTACAAAAGCAATTGATTGTCCCAATTACATAGTAAATCACACTCCCACAAAGGCTTTGAAAAATATAACATCGGAAGAAGCATGGACTAAAATAAATCCAGATGTAAGCCACTTATGTGTATTTGGTAGTGAAGCATGGGCTCACATTCCTGATGAGAAAAGGAAAACATTAGAACCTAAAATTGATAAGTGTATTTTTGTTGGATATTATGAAGATGTAAAAGGTTATAGACTTCTTCAAGCTCATTCCAATGAAATAATTATTAGAAGAGATGTTAAGTTTGATGCAAATCTCTTGGCATGTGAGTCTAATTCATTGTTTGTGCCATCTTCGACATTTGTGCCATCTTTTGGTTCTATTATAGTTTCTTCTTTAGATGATGACAGTGTGGATGAAAATCCACCTCTGCCTACTCACCTTTCTCTAGATGAGTCCATTGAACATAAATTTGCACCAACACCATCACTTCCTAGATGTGTTTGTTCAACACAAGAAGCAATAGATGATCTTACTCATGATCCTACATATCAACATTGGACACATTCATAGTTCCAATGAACCTCCTCTCTTTTGGATCGAGTTTTAGAGACTCATAATCCAAACACATTTGCACAATATTATAATGATCTATATTGGGACACAACAATGAATGAAGAATATCATTCCTTAACAACAAACAATACTTGGGATATTATACATCTTCCAAAAGGAAGAAAACTTGTCATATATAAATGGGTGTAGAGAACTAAGTATGCATCAGATGGAAGTGTTGAAATACATAAGGCCCATTTAGTTTCCAAAGGATTCTCTCAAGTTCAAGGCATTGACTGCAATGAAACCTTTGCCCCCACAACCAAAATGAATTCTATCTACCTTGTTCTAGCCCTTGCTTCCTCACATAAATGGGAGGCCCATTAGACAGATGTTAAATCCACCTTCTTGCATGGGGATTTCGTGAATAAATCTACATGGAACAACCTCCTAGATATATTCAAAATGACTCTAGCCTTGTATGCCACCTTAAGAAATGTCTCTATGGTCTTAAACAAGCTCCTCGAGCTTGGTATGAAAAAATGGACAACTTTCTTCTTGACACTAAATTTTGCTAGATGCCATTCTAACCCTAACGTATATATCAAGAAAGTAGGAATCCATCTCATAATACTTTTTCTTTATGTTGATTACCTTATCCTCATTGGTAGTGATCCTAAAATTTTAACCCATGTGAAATCCAACCTTAAGAAATTTTTTGAAATGACGAAGTTAAACCATTTGCATTATTTCCTTGGCCTTTTAAGTATTGCGAACTGAGGAGTGAATTTCCCTTTCCCAGTCTAAGTATGCATGTGACCTTCTTTGTCACTTTCACATGGAAGATTGTAAACCAACCCCTTCTCCCTTACAATGTGGAGAAAACTTGATTCCACTTGTACTACTCTCGAAATCGATTTCACTTTGTACCATCAGTTAATTGGTAGCCTCTTATATTTGACTCATACCGATCCTAATATTTCCTTTGATGTTGGTCTTGTTTTATGATGTTTGCAAACACCCCATGAAATCCATTGGAAAGCAACAAAAAAAATACTTTGATATATCCGGGGTATAATTCAGTTTGGGATACATTACACTTTAGGTGGGATCCTTTGTTGGTTGATTTCACTGATTTGGATTGGACCAGTGACCTTGGTGATTGAAATTCTACTGCATGTTATGTTTTAAGCCTTGGTTTTTGACTTGTCACTTGAGATCGTAAGAAACAATAGGCTATTGCTCTTTCTTCAACATAAGTGATTAATGCAATTCAAGAAGCCTTATGGCTTAGACAAATCCTTTCAAAGTTTGAGTTCCATCAACAACATCTGACCACCCTATGATGTGACAATTAGAGTGCCATCAAGCTCGCTAAAGATATAGTTCAACATTAGTGCAACAAAAAAATTGAGCTGCACATGCACTACATCAGAAAGCTCATTCATGATCGAGTTATGGAAGTGCTCTTTTTCCCTCTAGAAGATCAATTTGTAGAGATTTTCACAAAGACTCTTACAGAAGTGAAGTTTTCCAAGCTTTGATTTATGTTAAGAGTTCATGAAGTTGTCATTAAGGGGGTAGTCTCTAATGCCTCCTTCCATCTCCTATTGTGTCACCTTTGTAAATCCTTCAATTATATCCCAAGTTGTTCTTAAGGGGGGGTGTTAGGATATTTAGACAATTAGGAGTTAGTTAAGTTGAACTTGGTCTAATATGTCTTTAGGTAAAAGTGTGTTTCTTTAATATGCATTTGTAGTTATGTAATTTGACGATCACGATATGTTCTAGACATAGAGTGATCTAATGGCTCATATTCCTCTCAATCTTAATGGTTATATTGATCCATGTATTAACACTCAATTGGTCCATGATATCTATTTTAAGAGCATGGAGGGTCATTTGTTGATGATCGATTTTGAGAAATTCTCTTGTAAAATATATATATTTTGCATTAATATATTGCCTCAAGTGGCCATGTTGGCTAGGACTGTGGACTGTTTCCCTCTTCGATGGTTTTAAACACGTAAAAACATTGGTATATTGATATTTTATATGGTTGTGTGAGTGGTTATTGAAGATGTTTTTTGTATGTGGTAATACCTTTTTTGGTCGAACACATGTAAAATCACACTATTTTTTGTTGATATATTTGCTTGAAAATATGACTGGTCCATAGAAATTTAATCACTTTGATAGGTTTAGTAGATCCTAAGTTGCCCCCAAGTGATTTTGATCACTCATGCACAAAGTCATAATATTTTATTTTGCAACCTAATAGTTATGAGTCTATGGCACTATTGGATTAAAAAAATTGATGGAAACCTTCTAATTCAAACATTTTGTATTGTTAAGTCATTGATTGCAACAAAGAAAAGAAACACAATTTATTTTTTTAGACATGGTTTGGGCTCTGGCTAATTAGACTGGATTATGGTTGTAGTTATTCTATCTATGACATTTTTTAAACTAGAAATGAGCATAAATAATTAATTGACAACTCCTACCCGTCCTTGGACTTATATAATGACATTGGGGATTAAGATAGTTCTAATGATTTCATCCATTTGGGAGATAGAAAAAAAAGGTTGACCTCAAAATAGGTGAGGGCTCTAGAGAAAATTTTCAAATGTCAAATAAACTTCAATTAATGAAGAAAATGGAGTTGACAAAGGCTCTAAGTATGCAACCATAGACAAATCATTGTTTTCTTTTAGAATAGGAAAGCAAGATGAAAACCTAAGCAACTAGAAAGAATCCAATGTTCTTAAGTAGGACTATGATGCTTTGAAGCAAGATTATGATAACCTTATGGAAGAGAATAATAATCTCAAGGCCATGGCATGAAATTACATGCTATTTTGATTTATATTATTCATGGTTGTTTGAACAAGGTTTGATAGGATAAGAGACTCTGTGCAACTCCCATTAAAATGCTTGCCTCCAGTTACAGAATTACAAATTCTATCATTTTTTTCGTGCACTAGTTATCTATGATTATCAAATCAAAATATTGAGTGGTGATTCAAAAATATTCTTGATCTAGGTGGACATCAGTGGCCACCCACCTCTTCCAATGACTCAACACAATTCTCCATCTTGGTAGTTTTTTAATCTACAGTTTTCAGGTCCTAAACTTCAAGGGTCGTTTTGAGGCCTTAAACGATGTTTTTTGGCGATTAAGGGGCTTGAGATGGCCATGGGCTTTCCAAGCCTACCACCAATTGTACTTCTTAGTTAGATCTTTCCAACAAGCTATTGTGTGCCCCAAAGGATATATGCAAAAGTTGCACCCTTGGGAAGTTGGCATATCAACTAACCACCTCGAGGCCTATAATCCTTTTGGCACTTCATCTCCTAGGGTTAGGGTTTTGTACATTTAGGATTTTTTCGTCCAAGGGCTTTTACTTTATGTTAAAAGGCCATTTTTGGCCTCTTGTAATGTCTTCTTGTGAATGAGCATAGATAACACCTTTCTCTTTATAGATAAGTTACCACCATTCTAGCTAGTTTGTATTGATTTGCACAATCTTTTCCTATTTCATTCATTAATAGAATTTGGGTTTCACTGTATTATTGTGCTCTCTACAATATTTGTGTGTGTGTTTTTCCATTCATATTCCTACCTTTCATTTTGTTCTCTATATAATCTAGATCAATGGTATCAAATCAATATTCTCTTTGTTGTTTCTTGGTGCATGTCCTCGTTGAGGTCAAGGTATAAAGAGTTGGGGCTCAAGATAATTTCACTTGGGGAAAACCACTCTCACTGGCCCAAGCGAACTCCCATGGAAAAAGAAAAGAGAGATGATGGGGCAAGATGTCCTATCAAGTTCTTTCTCGAGGAATCCCTTGCATGATAAAGGAATGAGATGATGGACAATTTCACCTAGATCCTTCGACGACTACGAACGACGACCGAGGCACCTTCAACAAGTAGTCATTTTGGAGGTGTGACACCTTTCAAGGTACAAGTTAATTTTGATATTCTTTTATTTGAAGGCCATATAGATGCATATGCTCTAGAGAAATGGTTAAATCTGTTAGAGGTTTATTACGTTGTTCAAAATTTTTCTAACATCAGAAAGATCACCTTCACGCGCCTCAGAGCCCTTCCCCATGTCAAAGATTGGTGGGAAAGTTACTGGTAGAGACATAATGGAGACGAGTCTACAAAATTTAGGATAGAACCCACTTGGGGAAAATTTGTTGATGTCCTCAAGGAGGAATTCTACCCCGTGGGAAGATATGATGACTAGTATATGAGATGGACAACTCTGCTTCATGAGAGAAACCAAACAATGTCGAAGTACACCAAATATTCCACACCTTGCTCTCAAAGATGGGTATCAGAGAATCTGAGTGGCACCTATTTTTGAAGTACCATAGTGTCCTACATAAGTACATCCAAAAAAATATGGATTTCTTGTAAATCTCCTCACTGGGAGCCGCTTATCAATATGTTGTCAAAATCGAGCAGAAATTGAAGCAGTGAAATAAGTAGGAGTTTGGGTCTACAAATCTGACACAATAGAAGAATGGTAAAGGTGGCCCTAACTCAAAAAACAAAGGAAAGGGTAAGGAGAGATAACCTCAAGACATCTAGTCCAAGTCATGGGAAAGGAAGGGTAATGGGAAGTCAAAGAAGGACACTAGAAAGTGGTGTGAGTTCCACAAAATCCCCTGGCACAATATTGATGAATGTCACTCAAAACAATGATTGTTGGCTAAGATTAAAGAAAAATAAGTGAACTATAGCTCAGAATCATTGATGCAAAACCTAGTGCTATTGTTGCAACTGCAATGATCCAACTAGAAGAGTCAAAGGAGCTTGAGGAGGGGGGGGCGCCTCTTCCATTCATGAATGTGGGTGAAGGGGACTCCACTACATTTCATTGTTGACAATAGTATCCAAAAAAACTTGATCTTAGCCAATACCATCAAGAGATTGAAACTGCCAACAATGCCATACTCCCAACTATACACCATTAGTTGGTTGAGCTAGGGAGAAGACATCTACGCCAACCAACAATGTCACTTGTCTTATGGCATCAAGCCCTTCAAATATGAGGTACTATGTGATGTTGTGCTACTTGAAGTTTGTGATGTTTTTTTCAGACAAACCTATATGTGGAAACATCATGTTGTTTATGAGTCCAGTCATCGTAGTGTCATTGTTACTTTGGGAGGCCAAATCTACATGGTACTAGAGGTAGTTATGACTTTTGCAATTTCCTTGTTTCCAACAAAGCATTATTGAAAGGTAATCTCTCATATTGGAAAATTTTTCCTCTTCATGGTTCGGTCACAAGGTGAAGAGAAGTTCATTGTGACCACCACAACCTCAACAGAAGGCCTCTTTACATACCATAAACAAGTGGACAAGATTATAGAGGAATACAGAGATATCTTTGCTTCACCTATGGGGGTTCATTTTCATTTCTAGGTCAAACATTCAATTGAATTGATACATGTTGCTCCTTTGCCTAATGTCCCAATATGCAAACACTTTCTTCTAGAGAATAAGGAAATAAAATGTCAAATTCATGATCTCATCCAAAAGGGCCACATTTGATCGAGATCCTTGTCTTATGGAATGCCAAATTTGTTGGTGAAGAAGAAGGATGGGACATGGAAACTCTTTATTCATTATATCTCCCTAAACAAAATCATTGTCGAGAAATGATACTTGATCCCCTGAATTGATGATCTTCTTGATCAACTTAAGGAAATCGAGTTCTTTATTAAGATTGATATGAATTTCAGCTACCACTAGGTTCCAATTGAACAAGTTGATGTATGGAAGCTAACCTTCAAATCTAAAGAAGAAATTTTTAAGTGGTTGGTCATGCCTTTTTCCTTGACTAATGCTCTAGTAAAATTCATGAGGACGATGGATAATATCTTATGTTCGTTCACGAACTATTTTGTGGTTGTATATTTGGATGACATCTTCATTTTTAGTAGAACATTTGTAACACATTTAAAATATCTTGAGCACCCTACGACAACACAATTTATATTCCAATCTAGAGAAATGCTCATTTGGCATGCAGAGAATTCAATATTTGGGATACATCATGGATGAACATGGGGTACATGTAGACCCAACCAAGATCTAATTCATTTTCCATTGGCCAAACCCGATGACTCTAACAAATCTCCACATCTTCTTGGGCCTTGCGAATTTCTACCATAGGTTCATGTTGGGGTTCTCTCATATCACTTGACCCTTCAACAATGTGACCAAGGGTGGAGCTAAAGCCAAGTTTTCCTAGTCTAAATCACAATAGAAGGCATTAAAGGATTTGAAAATCCACCTCTGCTCGACACCAGTCCTCACTTTTCTAGACTTGCAACAACCATTTGAGATTGAGATATATACCTTTGACTATGCTATCAGTGTAGTCCTCACTCAACATGGAAATATAATGCCCTATCATAAAGAGACACTCTCTAATATTGTTCGCAAGTATCCCACGTATGAAAAGGAGATGTACTTCAATGTGTAGGCATGTCAAACATGGAAGCATTATATTATGGGGAAGAAAACGATCATCCACACTAATCATAATCCTTTTCAATTCATGCAGACACAAGGAAAGTTACATAATGATCGTCATCCGAAGTGGTCCATGTACTTGCAACAATTCCACTTAAACATTAAATACAACAAAGGAAACACAAACCATGTTGTATATTGCCTCAACTAGCCCCCATTCGTGGTGCTAACCATAGTTCTCAACTCATGTGGGCATGAGACCTCTAGGTGCCCCAATTATATGAAAATGACCCTAAATACATATCTAGCACTAGGTGTAGGTAAACCAAATCCAAACTTTCACCTCTAGGATGTGATTTTGTGTTGTCTAGGCCATCTTTATGTTCCTTCAAGCGAGTGTGAAAAGATAATTTGGGAGGTGTTGAGGAAAATATATGAAATGATCTTACTCAAGCATTTTCAGATTCTTCTTGGCTAAAGAAAAATAGACGAGAATGTCACCCTATGTTTATAGCCATAAAAAATAATATCCTAACTCACAAGTATTGATTACAAGTGCTTAGGCTAGTCTTTTATAAATAAAAGCTTGTTGGAAAATTCATTATTTATATGATTTTCTGAATATAACAGTTGCTAAAATAAATGTAGAGATAGAAGCAAATACAACAAGATGATAATCAAGACATATGAGACATAAAACAATCCTTTATTTCATTCCAATTCACCAAAGAGTCATTCTCTTTACAAAATTTCGTGAAGAAATTTCAGACCAAAGTCAAACTTAGACATCCCTGATGGAACATACAAAAGGACCTCTGACAGAAAATAAAAAAACTGAACTCTAAAAGCTGGATCAGCTTGCCACAGATTGTTGCCCACTCAACTCTGCACAATATCCTTTGTCAGTCATGAAAACTAATTCACAAATAGACAAGTCTACACATACTATCAAAGATAGATCAACACCTCTAAAAAACAAGTGTTTGAATGATGTAATTCAACCTTGAATCTTGTTGTCTACAATAAGACCCTGCTATCATAAAAAAGAATTAGGCTTGTGATAAATTAAGGAATGAATGAAAACTGAACTATCTCAACATAAACTCAAAGAGCAAACCTTAGTATGCTTCTCCTTCTATCCTGCTCTTGTTCCTCCCTTTCTTTTTCCTTTAAGCAAATTATAATTGGTTGAAGTAGTTGAACTACCTCATTAGTTAAGTTAACTAAAAAACTCAACCAAATTTTTAGTTAGGGGGGAAAGAGTAGTAAATCGTAATAAGGGTTTTAAATAAATAATAATTAGTAGGTGGGACCCCTTGTGATTCCCTTTAGCTCTTAACAATCATAACATAACTAGTTAATTAAGAAAAACACCCCTCCTTGTGACTCCCATCGTCACATTCACATTTGACCATTTATCTCATTGATATTTGAAATTATTTTCAAAAAAATATATTACTCATATATCCAAAGAAAACATGTTGTCCAAAACTTCTGAAGTCAACTGTCATCAACAATAAATAAAATAAAACTCAAAAACAATATTTTCTACTTTGAGATGCAATCTTTCCCTGATTGTTGCTGTCACCCTTTGATTTCTCTGAAATTGCCTTTGGCTGCGCTGAGCCTTTAGGCCTAATCTCACTGATCACATGAGAATAATTGTCCCTCAAATGCATTCAGGAAGACACAAATTTATCAGAGCCATTGGAGGGTGAGGAAGGGGTAACAATGGCTTTTCCTTTGTCAGGGGCATGGTGGGCCTCGCTTTTCAACATTTTTCTAGCATGAGAGGATTGGACTAGTGAGTGGACAAGTGCAACTTGGACAATCTGGTTAATAGGCGGGGGAATAGGTAAGGACAAATTGGGCCAGCCACGATGTTGGGAGACTTCCGGGTGGACAATCTCTTACCATCTGTTGTTTTCAGGAACCTCAGGTTGCAATGAGACATGAGGAGGCACAGGAATACCAGGGGCTTGTGGAGCTTGGAAGGGAGGCCTTTCAGGCCTAGGTTGAACCACTCCTTGCCCAATCCAATTGAAATACAGCCTAAAATAACTAGCCTAACTCTCGTGAGTTAGCATCAAAGTGTATGGATAATCTTGGCCTTATTGAGCCTCTGTTCCAATTACCTCTCCCTCAGTTGCCTCTGCCATGGCTACCTCGGTTGAAAAGCTCATTCCTGTAACCAAAAGCACCTTAAAAACGTGAGCTTAGCCGAGCGGTTTTCCCTCTTCTTGAAAGTTGGAGCCTAATCACATCAAAACCCAGTTGAAAAATGGCCCAACTAGGGTGGCGGCCAATGGAAGGAGTAGGAGTGACGTGTAGTAAATGCCCATCGTCTCCACCCCCACTCATTCAATTCCTTAGTACATGCCAGCCAACCTCCCATTAACACATTCAATTAAACCATGCATCATAATCAACATCCATCACTTGTCAAACGTGCTACCCATATCACAATTATCCATTGTCAACTTATACCATAACACATATCAACCATGTTTCATATAACTCAACAAATCATATAGCTATTAACTTGTTAGCTAGGATTAACAACGATCTTTTAATTTCAATGCATGTAGAGTAGCATATTACTATAGTTTAATCTCTTCCTTTTGCATTTGGTTTATATTGCTTTTATTTCTTTTCAACTGCTTCTTATGTGTTGTTACTAACATATCTCTTGTGCAGGTGCCACAGTAATGAATCCATGAACATATAACAAGGATAACAATAGATCACATGGGCCATCATAACATGAAAATAAAGCCTAGAGAAATAGAAACAACACATAACATGCCTTATCCATCACTCATTTGTCGCAATTAGAACCAACATATAATAGGCCTTATCCATCGCCAATAAAACCAAGATTTCATCAATCATGTAGAACCATGTAAGCAGTGTCAAACAACAACATAAACATGAAATAAGAACCAGATCTGATCTCCCACTCTACAAGGGGGTCCCACCTACTAGTATTATATATCTCATTAGCTTATAATAATAAGCTTTAGGAATACTTTGCAGAAAAAATCCTCGTTGCGATTTTAATCGTCAACATGAGGCACATTACAATCGGGTTATAGGGCACTTCGGTGCAAAGAAGATAGTAGCAGTACTTCAGAAGTAATTCTACTGGACAAAACTCCATCAGGAAGTCAACAAGTATATTATATCATGCACTACCTATGCCATTTCTAAGCCTACCATTAAGAGGCAGGGGTTGTACACTCCTCTACCTACCCTAGACAAGCCCTGGGAGTTAGTCTCCATTGATTACACACCAAGTTTTCCGTCCACCGATCATGGTAATGATTGTGTCTTTGTGGTTGTCGATTGGTTCTCTAAGATGGCCATTTTGGCACCATGCAAGAAGAGTATCACAACTGAAGCCACTACTTAGCTCTTCTTTGAGTGTATATGGATTCATTTTTGGCTACCAAAAACCATTATTTTAGATAGGGACAGTAGGTTCCTCGATACCTTCTAGTCCAACCTGTGGTCTTTAATGGACACCAAACTGACCAAATCGGTCACCTTCCACCCCAAAATAGATGGACAAACATAAGTGGTCAATCAAATGGTTTTGAATATCTTGCACATGTACAAATCCAAGCATCCATGTACATGGGATGAGAGCCTTACATATGTCCAACATAATTACAACATATCCCTCCACAACTCTACCCTTTATAGGTGTGCTTGGGGTTCCAGACATTGCCCCCCATTGGTGTAGCTCTACCCATTGCATCTTCACAAGAAGAGTCATCCCATACTTAGAGTCATGCAGATAGAGTAACCAATTTTTTTGAATGGATCCAACACATTCAACAACTGGTTCATGATATCATGCAAAAAGCCAATGCCAAGTACAAGTAGCAACATGACCAACATTGGGTTCCACACAAGTTTCATGTTGGTGATAAGGTGTGGTTTCATTTTCAGAAAGAGCACCTCATAGGCTCCCACAAGAAGCTCAGACCACTCCAATATGGGTCTTACATCATCACAAAGGTTGTGGGTGAGAATGATTTTGAATCAAGTATTCCCCCTTTCCTTGTCTTGCACCCAGTATTTAATGTGTAAATGATTAAACCATATTTTCCATCCCTATTGGACACTTGGAAGGTGGCGAAGCATTTTTCCCCTACAAAACTCAATCCTAATTACATTAAGTAGGCCATAGTGGATTGGATCATGGACACCAAGACAAAGGGCACCCGCCAACAAAACATACAACTATATCGGGTTGTCAAAGTAGGATAACTTCTTTACCAATGCAAGCGGCTCACCAAGAATCAAATTCAACAAACGTTTCCCCATATGATGAGGGAACTTGATGTAATGGGGACCATTGCTTCCTAAGGGTGAGGAATAATCCAGGTGGACATCGGTGGCCACCCACCTCTTCCACCGACTCAACACAGTTCTCCATCTTGACAGTTTTTTTATCTACAATTTTTCAGGTCTTCAACTTTTGGGGTTATTTGAAGGCCTTAAATGATGTTTTTTTACCATTTGGGGGCTTGGGGTGACTCTGTCCTTCCCAAGCCTACCACTAATTGTACTTCTTAATTAGATCTTTCCAACGAGCCATTCTCCACCCCAAACAGATTTTGTATGCAAAAGTTGTGCCCTGAGAAGTTGGCATATCAACTAACCACCTTGAGGCTCGCAATCCTTTTGGTGCTTTGTTTCCTAGGGTTAGGGTTTTGGATATTTAGGGTTTTTTCCACCTAGGGCCTAGTACTTTATGTTAAAAGGCTATTTTTAGCCTCTTGTAATGTCTTCTTGCAAATGAGCGTAACTGACACCTCTCTCTTCAAAGATAAGTTACCACCATTCTATCTAGTTTGTATTGCTTTGCAGTTTACAATATTTTCCTATTTCATTCATTAATAGAATTTGGGTTTCACTGTATTATTGTGCTCTTTGCAATATTTATGTGTGTGTGTTTCCATTCATATTCCTACCTTTCATTTTGTTCTCTATATGTTATGACCCAAGGGGGGCATATATAGGGCTAAATGTATATGATATGACCCCAAGGGGCGACATATATGGGCCTAAATGTACATGCAATGTGTAAATATATATGTAACAGGGTCAACCCAGTAGTAAAGGGGCCTCATGTGCAAGAGTGAGTAGGCATATATAGAGATCATGTATTCATTATTGGGAACATGTGAATTGTGATGTATGAGTGTATTTGATTATTGGGAGGAGGTTCTCCTACTGTTTAAGGAGTTATTGTGTAAATTATCTATCTTGGAGTTGTGCTCCACACTCACATTCTATACATGGTATGTACTTCTATTATGTTATGATATTTTTAAGTATTTGAAACATTACATTTGGTGTTAGAGCATCAATCCTAGGGTTTTGCTGCCTCAAGCAAGTGATCTTGGGATTTTTGCTATAATATTTTTTTGAGGGATACTTCATAAAGTGAAACTTGGAGACTGGTTAGAATACATACCAAGGTATTTTTGGTACAAATTTTAGCTTCTGGGTCATTGTACTTTCAGAGATACACCCTGTGGAAGATAAGGTTTTTAACTAGTCTTGTAACTAGTCTCAAATGGGTGTTCCAGGTAAAAGAGTCATAACTTCTTCATAGGGGATCCAAATTACATGCAACCAATTGCATTAGAAATAGTACAGTCCCTAGTATTGTGTGTACAAATTTTAGAATCAAATATCAAATATTGGGTGTGTGGCATGCTGTACAAGTTCACTCTCCATAACATGCCAAAATTCAACAAGGTTTGGGAAAGTTACCATAACTTTAATTTGGCACATCCAATTTTGGTTAGACCTATGGAATTGCAGAGAAGACATTCCATAGTACTACATGTCGAAATTTCATACTCATAAGGGATGAAATTGTAAAGATACATCAAAAGGAAGGTCGACTAGGAGGATAAACTCCAAATCAGGGTTTCAAAGGTATGTTCACTTAAAACTATCATAATTTTTTATTGGGATGTCCAATTGAGCTGATTCAAAAACTATTGAAAAGAGAAAACATAGAATATTATATTGGAGTAAGGAATATAACTATTTGAGATCATTATCCTTAATATACTAAGGTTGGAAGTTGAGGATTATTCTAGACCTCAGTTAAGAATCAATGACAATACCAACATTTACAAGAGATGAAGATAAAGATGAAATCAATCCTATGGAATGGTTGAGGATGGTAAGGGAATATGATATGAATCATTCAAGGGCAAGAAATCATTTTTTGGGTGAATCTTGGAAGTGGTTGATGAGTATTGATTAAGATACTAGATGGAACTGCACATGGGAAGAATTTGAAAAACTCTTCTCAAATAAAGCACATGAGAAGAATTTGAAAAACTCTTCTCAAATAAATGGATCAAGGATACAATAATGGAGGATATGAATAAAATTCAAGATGAGTTACAAGAAGCAAAGGAAGAGATCAAGAAGAAAGGTGATGAGTTATCTAAGATACAAATTCTTAATGAAGAACTAGTTAAAGAAGTTCACAAATTAAAACAAGAAAAGACTAGCAAAGGAAAGTGGGCAAAATATGAGTCAAGGGAAGAATTGAAAAGGAAAGATGAAGAGGTATGTAGATTATGAAACCATAATAAAATATTGGATGAGGTTAAGAGAATGAAAGAAGAAAAGAAAAATGATCAAAATCAAGAAGAAACAAGGATCTTGGATGGAGAATCTACCAAAAGACTTGAAGAGGAAATTTGCAAGAAGGTTGAGGAATCCCTAAATACTTGATGAGGTAAAATAAGAAATGCAATCAAGAATTGAAGAAGGACGTCAAAATTTGATAAAGGAGGTGACATTGCAGCTTCAAAAGGAGAAATAAGACAATATTCAAGAAGGTCACAAGAAGATACATGAAGAAGTTGAACTCCATCTAGAGGATGTACATGCCAATTATGATGGTATTATCTCTAAGGATAGAACAATCAAAGAGCAAGCAAGGAAGATAGAGGATTCCATTGTCTCTGAAAAGAAGATAGATGAAATGGGTGTGCAAAATGAATAAAACCCATCAAATGTCAAACCATAACAACACCCTCATTATCAGGAAAGATTTCAAGGAAGACAATAAGATCGATATCAAAATTATCAAAGAAGAAGATAGAATATTTGTCAATATTCATGGAGCAAGGCATCCCAAAACCACTCTTCAACAAAATCTTATCATAAACCAACAATAACTACAAATTGAAGAAGCTTCAACAACAAAACATGGAATGAAGGGAAAGAAAATTATGCAACAACTAGCCACCAAGTACTACGACCGAAAATAATTGATTTTGGATGAATGGATTATCATCAATGGAAAGAAGAAAGCAAGAACATAAGAAAATCACATTATTTGGTTTCATCACATGTGAAGCCTTTAATTGCAAAGCTTTGAGGACAAAGCTTTTTGAAGGAGGGTACTATGTTATGACCCAAGGGGATCATATGTAGGGATAAATGTATATGATATGACCCCAAGGAGGGGCATATATGGGCCTAAATGTACATGCAATGTGCAAATATATATGTAATAGGGTCGACCTAGTAGTAAAGGGGCCTCATGTGCAAGTGTGAATAGGTATATATAGAGATCATGTATTCATTATTGGAAACATGTGAATTGTGATGTATGAATGCATTTGGTTATTGGGAGGAGGTTCTCCTACTGTTTAAGGAGTTATTGTGTAACTTATCTATCTTGGAGTTGTGCTCCACGCTCACATTTTGTACATGGTGTCTACTTTTGTTCTATTATGATATTTTTAAGTATTTGGAACACTATATAATCCAAATCACTTCCAAGACCATAAATTCTCTTCCAAATTACAAAGCAATAAGGTCTTGCCACTTTTTGTATTTGACTAAGGTTGTTTGTGCAAAGAAGGAAAATATTAATGAAGAATCTTCCAACATTGGAAGCAAAGGTAGTTTTGTGTTGGACATGGACAACCCAAGTACCATTACCAAGAAACAAAATATTGATTGTGTAGGACTCTTGGATTTGAAAGCTCGTGACCCTTAGATTGAATGAGGTTTTAGGGATAAAGTAGATGATATTGTGAGACAAATATATGAAACTTGCAATTAGTTGTTTTACAATCCTTTGGAGCCTAATAGGCTCTTGCGGGAGTATAATTGGCCTTAAGGTCTTTAGCAAGCAACGCACGTTATGTCATATTATATTATACTTACCATCATCTGGCTTACCTTTGTTCTTGCGAACATACATTGTTCTTTGTGCTCATGTGATAGGGAGCAATCAAGAATCACTTTTGTGTGAAGTCCATGTTGATTTGTGTTTATGTTCTTGTAATCTACTCCGACTTGATAAATTTGTAGACATATGTATTAACTATCTCTTCTTCTATCTTGATATAGTTTTACCTTATGGTATTGTCTATTAAGATACATTTTCTCATGGCTTGGCAATGATTTTACTACCGTCCGAGGTATGTAAACTATGCAGTTTAAGGGTCAAGCATATAATTTTCGATTGTAAATACTCATCTGAAGCTTCTTTGATTAAAAATAGACATTGAAACTTCTAAACATACCTTGTATATGTTTTTGACAGGTCACTTTAAGAAATAAAACATAACAACAAAAGCATATTTTGAAAGCATTTATAAACAATTGATTTCAATAGAGATTGCATATAGAAACCATCTTACCTCAAAGAAACAACGATGAGGTGAAGTAGATGCAATATCCATGGTTCTTCTTTGTATCATCTTGCCAGTCATCAGAAAGTAAAGTCCACTAGTTGACGACCCTACCAATTCCTAATGGGTACTCTCCTTTCTTAGGGACCCTTGAGCTAAAATGGGGTTGTATGAAAGGTATACCACTAGCAATTGAGAAGAGAGTGCATGCACCAAGGTTGCAAGGAAATCCCACCTTAAGCACACTCTCTAATAGACCAAATTGTTAACAACAATTCACCAATAGAAAAATTTTAAGTATGACAACCATCCAACATTAGGGAGCAAAAAAGTGTGTGAATCTATAGTTCCATCCTTCTTTTATAGGATTTGTGGCTCAAGCCACTTGTCTATTTCATGCAAAAAAATGTAATTTCTTTCATTACTAATTAACTATTATTCACCCACCCATGTGTCACTCACATGAAGAAGTGCACAATTAATTCCTCTTTTAAAAATATAAAATAATGATTATTCGTCACCCAACTACTACTCTCCCTATTTTTACTCATAGATGTTCTTCACTTTTCCTATTTTAGTGGGTGCATATGTAGTCATTACTTCATTTTAATTAAATCCTCTCAATACTATTTTACAAGTCTAGTATCTTTTCCCACTATCCATTTGAATTTGCATTCCTTTTTCTTTTTTCTTCTCCTTATTTTATGGGTGCACTAGTAATTAATCTTTAAATTAATTAAAAGTATTTGATCCGGATTATTTTCGGCACGAAATGAGAGCGGAGATATAATAAAGAAATGCACAGAGATATTGCAGATATTCAATAATATAGCAGAAATGTATTAGAGATGCAACCATAAACACAGATATACAGTAATACACGATTTCTATTAATCAAAGAAATGTACAGAGACTGTAAAAATACAGAGTGAAAGACTCGCTAGAATGGTGGCAGCTTATCTTTGAGAAGAGATGTGACGACTACTCGCATTCACAAGAAAATGATTACAATGAGACTCCGAAGGCCCTTTTACAATAAACGGGAATGCCAAAAGTCCTAAACATCCAAAAACCTAACCCTAGGAGATGAAGTGCCAAAAGTCATGTGTGCCCTGTTTGGGTAAGTGAGTACATCAACTTCTCGGGGTCATAACTTTTGCATATGATCTCCGTTTTAGGCGTGTGATAGCTTGTTGGAAAGGTATCGTCAAGGAGATTCATTTTGGGGGCTCAATCATGCCTTTGGCTATCACTGAGAACCTCGATCTCGAAAAACCTTCATTTGGACCCTCAAAATGGCCCCGGAAGTTAAAACCTACTAAAAATAGTAAATTGCCAAAATGGCCAGAAAACTGTTTTGAGCCATTTGGAAAAGGTGGCTGGCCACCGATATCCACCTGGATCAGTAATTTTCTTCTATTTCATGCACATTTCTAAATGAATTCAATTTTGTAATAACTTTTAAATAAACTATCTTTTTTTCATTTTTTATGAAATTTGCAATAGCCTATGTTGAATCAATCATTAAAGAAAAGAGAGCAGAGCATACCTTCTAGCTGGGTTTTCTCCCATATTGAGTTTCCTAGGATATCTCTTGTGTTTATTTGTGTGTGAATGGTGTGTTCTTGTGCTCATTCCTTTCATTTTTGTATTTTAGTTATTTCATAAATTCAAACAAAGCCAATAATTATTATTCCGAGATCTAAAGAAAATTAGTTTGCACAGTCTAAGATTTCAGAATATTACAAGATCTGTTGTGACGAAATATTTTAGTGAAATATCCATGGTAATTTACAAATCACCACATATACAAAGAAGCATGCATGTTTAAGTATCTCTCTAACATTTTTATTCTACATAGTACCTATACCAAGTAGCTTGGCTATGTTTGTCTTACTTACCTTCAATCCACACTTTGGGTGGGTATAACCATGGTACAAAGACGCATATCCACATGTAAAAAGAAGCATGCATGTTTAAGTATATCCCTAACTATTTTATTGGATTAATGGAGGACATATGAACCTATTATAAATAGATTGACATGCCATAATGTCCCCCACTAAGTTGAGGCAATAATAAAGGTTTTGGTGTGGTGTATTATCAACAAGAGGGTGTGGTGTATGTATGAGAGAATCTATTTCTCCAAATATGCAACGTGACTTTTTGCCTAAATCCCACATTTTTTTAAACCTTAAATCTCACATTTTTGTTTTCCCTAAATGCCATACCTCTACTTTAACAAACATACAACAAATCATGTTAGCCCCTAGTTGCGTGTGAACACATTGATGGGTTTTTGCTCATTAATTGATGGCCATTCACAAAGATAATAGAGTTGTTATACTATTAATGGGAAAATTTAGTGATTTTAAATGTAATAATATATTATGGAGAGAGTGGAAGTTGTGGATTGTATTTATTACCCTCCATTGGGCACTATGTATTAGGGGTTTAGTGACTTGTTGGATTGGAGGTCTTATGTCTTGTATTTAATCCATTTCTCTTTGTAATGGAGTTTGTAGGTGTATAGGGCTTGGTGTAGTAGTTGGAATGGTTGGGTGGTAAGTTTCACACTCTTCTCACCTAGGTTCAATTTTTCCTGAGACCATTTGGTCCATTGTGATGAGGCTAGAAGGGTAGGCGTTCCCCAAGTGTGGGAACCCCTTGTGGGTTTGTCTCTGGATGTCTCAGCCCTTGCCAAATCATAAGTTACATGGTAGTTCTAGCTTGTGCGCTGTTGGTACTAGCCTAGGGTTTATAGTGGCCATTGATTACCACTAAAAAATCTACACACAATTTTAATTAAAAAAATAGAGTTTGTAGGTGTATAAGGAAGTCAAAGGTTGAAGACATGTAATAGTTGATGTAGGCTAGCTAGATTATTAATGAAGCATATCTAATGTCGGTTTTAATATTTATGGTGTCCATTTGTGGTTATGTTAATGATTGCTTATGGGTTTAGGTGTTTAATTGAAGTATTTAGAGTTTTGATAACTTAATGATGCTGGCGTAGGAATAAATGTTGGCATTTTTGCACACGTGTAGGAATAAATGTCAACATAAATTTAACTAAGCTTGGAGTGGGCATCAATTTTTAGGTCCAACCATGTTATTGGTTCTTCTCGTCCCATTTCTACAGTGCCAATGGGGTCCAGATGGTTTGGTGGGGCTCCAATAATATGCTCAAGATGGATAATAGAAATGTCCACAGAGATACCAGGTAGGCTGCTTGTGGCAAAATCCACAAAGGTGTCCATAGTGCTAGGCATAGGTGATGCCATAATAGTAGAGGAAAGGTTGAGATGGACTAATATCTGCCCTACTAGAAACTGTAGCGATGCAATTACAGAGGCCATCTCAATATGCTTCCTTCGATGAACAACCATGAAGGCTCTAGTCCGATCAACTTCCCATTCTCTCATATTAAGAATGTACTCTCTTGTTTCATTGGTGCACTAGTTACTAACCCCATTAGTTTCTTTTAACTAGCATTTGAAGCCCTCTTTCCATCTATTCCATTGCAAGGTTGAGTAGGTCACATTTCCGCTAGTCTCCCCTACGTCCCTCTCACATTGCTTCATACTCTTTTGGAGATCCTGTAGGTAACATACGATACAACAATGATTGCAATAATGGAAATGCACCATGGATGAACACACTCTCCATGTGAAGATGCCCCAACCAAATTTGCATGGGCTTGGTTGGTGGTCCAAACTTGCCTCCAGTTTGTAGACAATGCTCTTTCCTTCCGTTCTGGCCATACTTAATCCCACAGGTTTCCAATTCATCCCGCACATGGGAGTTATAGCCTCCCCTCCCCCCTCCCTCTGCATAAAATGCTTTTGTCAAGAGTGCCCCCCTTGTTAGTGTGTGTATTTGCCTTCGAGTTAAGTTAGCAAAGGGTATGAAAAAAATCAGTTGACTTAAATTTCTTTGCTGTAGCAATAACTTGTTGGCATATTTTGGTTAGAGGAAAACTGAATGAAAGTATTTCAATAGTGTAAAGCTCTTATGATAATCATAGAATATCTAATCACCCCAACTTTGCTAACTCCATTGCCTTTAATAATCAGAGTTCCTTTAACAATGTGAGTGCTTATGCCTCTTTGTTCGTTATCTTACCAAGTCCCAAAGCATACTCAAATTTTTTCTTTAGACTCTAGACGACCTTGCATCTACTTCCCCAAATTAAAAATGAAATATTAATCCATTAATTTTTTTTTTTTATATTCTCGTTAAAGTAAACTTCTATATACTATTAGTTTAAGAAGTAAATTTAATTGAATGTTGATAATGTGATTGAGTATTTTTTCTTTAGAATCTAGACGACCTTGCACCTACTTCCCCAAATTAAAATTGAAATATTAATCCATTAATTTTTTTTTTTATATTCTCGTTAAAGTAAACTTCTATATACTATTAGTTTAAGAAGTAAATTTAATTTAACGTTGATAATGTGATTGAGTATTTGACTAAATTTGTATTACTAAGTGCTAAATAATTTATTAAAAATATCATCCACATCTATCTAAAAACATCCCTTAATTTTTAATTTTTAGATAATTTTTTCTTAAAAATATTTATATTATTAATCATAAAAATTTTTAGATAATTTTTTTTTTTATATTCTCGTTAAAGTAAACTTCTATATACCATTAGTTTAAGAAGTAAATTTAATTTAACGTTGATAATGTGATTGAGTATTTGACTAAATTTGTATTACTAAGTGCTAAATAATTTATTAAAAATATCATCCACAACTATCTAAAAACATCCCTTAATTTTTAATTTTTAGATAATTTTTTCTTAAAAATATTTATATTATTAATCATATAAAACTTCTAACAAATATAATACTTCTCATTATTAAATAATTAATAATAAATATAAGGCATCAACTCCTAAACTTACACGCCACACTTCAACCACATATAATATTACTCTTCATTTAATAATTAATAATAAATAAATAACAAACACATCACTCTTAAAAGACTACAAAACCAACTTCCCAAGCTTTGAGCGAGGACCACATAAAGGGGTCATAAACATGGTTAATCACGACCATCGCCCCCGTGCTTTTTTTTTTTTTTTAATTTAATTTAAAATCTTATTATTGTTATTTTTCCTATAAATACATGTATCTCTATTATTTTTCACAACTACAGGGCAGCTACTGCTCCTACGGTACGCTTCTATCCTAAACGAGCGAATTCTACTGCGCAACAGAAAGAAGGCAAGTAGGTTTCATCCGTTCAAAATCCTGGTTCATAGTTTGATTTTCCAGTTAGAAGGGCGGGCTTCATTATGTCAGGGTCTTGATTTTTTGCTAGAGTTTTGTGGGTTCATCTTGTTTAATGCAAATTAAACTGTATCCATCTGCAACTAGGTATTTTTTTGTTTGATCCTTAATTATATTCAGTCTGGTGCTTGTGCAACTAGGTTTTTTTTTAATTTGATCCTTAATTATATTCAGTGTGGTGCTTGTGCCCTGTGCATGCATTCCCAGAACTAAAAGTTTCCAATAGTGCTAGACGATGGGGTGAAAAGGGCAAATCAGAAATTGTTTAATCTCGCTATATGTAGTATTCAGATTTGATGATTCGCAGACATGCTATATGTTGTATTCAGATTTGATGATTCGCAGACATGGCTCATACCCAACTCCATGCTTATCATGAACCCACGTTCTCACCGTGGTATAGGAGGTTTCCACCCAAAATAGGTTCTACTACCAATTAGGGATTGCACAGCTACTGTGTTACCGTGATGCCCTTATCACATCGTGGGAATCCTGGTAGGGATATGATTTTCCAGTTCGTGATTGGATATTGGTCTCTGTCCTAGATTTTGCTGGGCAAATGGCCTGAAAAGGGCTATTTGTGCTCTTAATTCTGGAAGAAAAACTAATTCTAGGTGAAGTGCTATTTAACTCAAGAATTTGTGCAATTCTTAATTTAGGTTTAGGACTTTGTAATCAATTGCGACATAGGTTTGTTTCGGTTGTCTGACTGACATTGATGTGAATTCCGATGATGAGTACCGTGGACTGTTAAATTTCAGGTGTCCGTGTTGGCTTCCATAGCAGAAATTGGTATTCTGCTGAGGATTATGGTCCTGCCAATTGTACCGATGCCAATAATTTGTTCATATTCTACTTTAGATTGTAGGTTTAGGACTTTGGAATTGATGGGATCATAGGTTTGCTTCAGCTCTCTGCTCACTATTGATGGGAATTTGGATGACGAGCAACATGGACTGTTAAATTTCAGTTCACCATGCTGCCTTTAATAGCAGAATTTGGTTTTCTCCCTAGGATTCCCAGGGATATGGTCCTGCTACTTGTTGGTCATGTGTGAAAATTAAAGAAACTGCGTTGCCTTTCTCAGTTCTTAGGCAAAAGTGATGAACATGCACCCGGCTGGTGACGGGCAGCAAAATTGCATCTCTTTTCCTTCGCGATCACACCTATTTTAACTTGTCTGTGATCCGTGTAATATCTATTTTGCTTTTGCTTTATATAAGGTTTTAAATAATTTTAATTAAAGAAAATGCAGTGCTATCCTATCTTGGGTTTCCGATCCTGTCCCATCATGCCTGGAGTTCTCTTCAAAGGAAATAAGCACAAAGGGGGTTATGGGAGATTAAGTTGCAAAACACTGAATTGTTGATCAACAGTCCAAATCATAAGGCAGGGCAATGTTCCTTCGGGGCAATAAATTCACTCGGTGTCCAAATCCTTCTGGACTTGGTACATATGAAAAGCTGTACTGCCCCAACGTTAGAATTAGGAATCATTACCAGAAGATACCCGATGAACGGCATGGGCACAAATATTGATCAAATAAAGCTCACACAATTGACTTTTTGGCTTATCGCTGTTTTCTTTTAATTTTTTTCTGGCCACAAGGGAGAGGAGTGGCTGAAGGGTTGGAGGAGATGCTGACACTTCTGTATTGACGGACTGAGTTGCTTTCTGCATTCAAAAGTCAGAAGTTGGTGAGTGTGATCATAGTTTACCTGGGCAGCTGGAGGTAGAATATAGGGGGAAATGTATTGCCAAGAATTTGGCAAACATGTGGCTTTATTCATTGATTGAGTTTGTCAAACATGTCTAAATTTCATGTAAATTTCTTTTTGTTCTTTCTGGCAGAACTAATTAAGAAGGGCACATATCTGTACATATATGTATAATTATGATTCTATATTAAAATTGATTTCTTGTCTCTAGTAAAACTGTGTAATGCATTTTTATTAAATAAGTCAATGAAATCTCTATATCATATTGTTCTTTAGATTGTACAAGCCAGTCTTTTAGTCTAGGATCATAGGTGGTCCACTTTCTCACTTAATGAATGATGTGAATCACTTTTACAAGAAATTTCATGAAACAGTGCATTTATCAAAAAATGGTGTTTGAATGGTCTACTATTTGCATAAAATTTGTTCAAGCCTTGATGGTATAAATCCTATAGCCCTGTCACTCTTTTTTCCTTGGAATACAATTTGCCCCACCCTCAAGCTCGTAAGGGAGAATGAGATTACTGGTACTTTTCCAGCCCCATCAACAATAGCCTCAGGAAGTGACCCAATCAACAATTGGCTCACAAAGAATGAACTTGCCACAAGTGGGATTTGAACCTGGATGGAGAGGATAACATTCCTCCTCTCAACCACCTGAGATAGACCCAATTGTCTATAGCCCTGTCACCTCTCTTATGTTGAAAGGGTCATTATTTCACTTTCCTTTTCCTTGAATGTTTATGCATTGAGTGCCTCAGATTGTAATATAGGTCCTTCTTGTGAGGGTAGCCTTCTTCTATTGATACCTTCTTACCTATATACCCATGGACAATGTATTTCGCAATCAGCTCGAAGTCTCAAATCACTGAATGTTTTTGTCATGCTCACAAGCCAAGGAAACTGTTTAATGATTTGTAATTGTGCCTGTTTGTGCGTTCTATTTATTTGACTTCTCCTTTCTATTCTTGTTCTTTAGGCAGGCGAAATTGGTTGCTTTGGACAGAGGAAGTCAGTCAACAAACAAGGACATCTGGCAATGGCAAAGAATAACTTCAAGAAGGAACATCCTTTAGGTATGCATCCTCCTAGATATCTTAAAGGTTTACATTCAACTCTCATGGTCATTTGTCGGACATTAATAGTAAATACATTTATCTTATCTTATCTCTAATCACTCTAACTCTGTATGTCACTCTGTCCGTATGGCCCCACTTTTTCTTTCAATAGGCCTGAGGCATTAAATGGGGGTGGTTGTTATAGATTTCATATCTCTCTTAATACTTATCCCTAGAAAAGGTACCACCTATGAGAACTGATCATCTTGACGAGCCCCACAACATGGAATATTTAAGATTCTTGATTTAGAATTTATCTATGAACTATACAATTTTTGAAGAAAGACTTAGAAATACTNTATACATTATTGTAAACTCAACAAGTATCATTCCAATTCAGGGTTCATTTTTGCATTTGTCAGTTCTGCTATTTCAATTCTATGTGAAAAATGTTCAAGATCTACCAAGGCTTTTTCCTAAACCGTGAAATAAATAAAGTAGTATATAGTAAGCACCAATATCTGTTATTTAAAATTAACTGTTTTCAATAAATATCATCTGGCTTTGATACGGAAGAGATACTTGTATGCTGATTTTTCATTTTTATCAAGATGCTTTCATTTTCTTTTTGTTCTGTATTTTCTTTTAAGAAACATGACTAACGTCTTTGGGATTTATGATAGAGAGGAGGCAAGCAGAGGCTGGACGAATCCGGGACAAGTACCCTGATAGAATACCTGTAAATTCATGAACTTAATTTCAGATCAAGACATCTTTTGATTTGTCAGGCTTTTTGAATATTTTCTCAATAGAATAATACAGTAGATGAAATGAAGATGGAAGGTCATTTTACTACCTTGCTTGACCTTTCTTGCTAGAAAATGAGCATCTCACTAGCTTACTGCTAAAAACTTGCAGGCTATCGTTGAGAAGGCGGAGAAGAGTGACATACCGGACATTGACAAGAAAAAGTAAGCACTTCTGTAGAAAAGTATCAAAGACGTATTTGGATATTTTCTGGGGTCATACAAGCAAATATATTTTTTGTTTGATTTCCTGTGCATTGATGTAAACATTATCCTATTGCATACACTATTGCCACCATTGGCAGCTTCTGTCGTTCAATGCTGATCCTAAGATTCAAGTTGACAGGTTTTCTTGTTCATTATATTCTAATTATATAAGCTAGTCTGTTTTGCAGGAAGAAGTTTGAACCACATTTCTATCTTCTGGTCATGTTGGGCCCCTCCTTTTTCCAATATTGTGTTAATCCCACCTTATAGATTCAAGACAATCTAATGTAGCATATATTAGCTTAACACATAATTAACTATGACCTTACAACATCCAAAGTGATTAGTCTTTCATTTGGTTTGGTTTGGAGTCAGTGTACCTTGATCCATCTAGAGTTTGCTTGAAACATCATAAGAACTAATATGTTTTGCTGAATTTTTGCTTGGATATTCATATTAAATTGGTCATCATGGAAGGCTATCTATTAAGGCAAGCTTAGCTGGGTACTGTTGCGAACTGCCTCAGATTGAGTGCATCGAAAGGAAACTATACTTGCTCGATGTGAATCTTAGTATTGAGAATCCCATCTTATCATATTTAACAGGCTTATCACACAGTCCTGCATTTGTGTAATTGTTTCTTTGTTACTCCTGATTATATTTTTAGTAAATCCAGCTAGAGGTCTTTTTCATCACGGTATGATTGTTAACATTCCATAAGATCAATGGGCCAGCGATGGAGTCACATAGCCTTATATAAGTTGGCCAGTGATAGAGTCTGATAGCCTCATATGCTTGACATAAAATTTTGTAAGTAGCATAAGTTTGCAATAAACGCTATCTTTACATTGCCTCAATATTGGTGTAGCGTGCCCCATCTTGTGCCAGTCTTCAGGGTACATTGTTCTTTTGCCCATGTCCTTTTAGGCCTTTCTTGCGTGCCATCTTTTCCTTTAGTTAAAACTTCCCAGGGTTGTTTCCATGTATCGCACTGTATTTCTTAGTGTACATAATAATGCAACCTTGAATTTGGACACTGAGCACATCTTTTGATACAATGCCTCTGTCCCAGAACACAAGTATGTTGGTGCTTTATTCTGTTTCTCTCTACAAATAGCTGCAGAGTTAATTTAATAAAATGATTATTTTAAAATTTAAATTTCTGCTATTAGATTCCAAACATAGACCTTCCAGAGTGGTCTGGTGAATGCATCTCCTTGAGAAGAATATTTGGATGTCTTTTGCAATTATAAGTCTTTTCAGTCAAACATTTTCACACGTATTCTTTAAATTTGCCGATTTCTGAAATCACCATTTTTCTAATTTTTGTATTGGGTTTGACATTTTTTTTAGTTTCTTTAAAGTAATGTTTAATGACGTATGATTTTGGATTCTCAGATATCTGGTGCCAGCAGATCTTACCGTGGGGCAATTTGTATACGTGATTCGCAAGAGAATAAAGTTGAGTGCAGAGAAAGCAATATTTATATTTGTGAACAATGTGCTGCCACCAACTGGTAAGTTCAATCAAATTGATTTAATCTGACACACAACTTTGCAGCAAACACTTTCTGATTTATTGTTTTATGATTGTCTGGTTCCAATATATATTGTCTTGTTCCACTCCATTTTACATACAAAAGACATTTTAAATTGACCCTGGATTCTCTTTCCATATATAGAGGTAGTGCACATAGGGAGTTTGGTATCTGAGTCTTATCTTTGATTGAGCTTGTCAGTTGCTGATGGTTATGATGTACTTATTTCCATGCAGCGGCTCTGATGTCATCTGTGTATGAGGAGCACAAGGATGAAGATGGATTTCTTTATTTCACATACAGCGGTGAAAATACATTTGGCCAAACCAACGAGGCTTCTCTTGAGCCTAAACAGCAATAGGATTTATCCAGATTTCAATACAGTGGTGAATGTAGCCTAGATGGACATATGCAGATGTTTTTGAATTTCTATTTATATGTACAGGTCATAGGTAACTTTCTAGCTACTTCCTATAAAATGTTTTGACAACTTGATGGTGTAGATAAACATTGTCAAAAGATAAAATCTTAACTGCTATGTTACATGCTGTGGTTAATATGCTACATGGGATTAGGCATTAAATCTGTGACATTCCAAACATGATGGAACTTCGGAGGTCATCCAAAATTGATGCCTGCTTTTGATTTATATTTTTTATATATACATAGTACAGATGGATTAATTCTGGTGTAAAGAAAATTCTGAGAACTGGTTTCAATATAGCTTTCTCTTGGTATGAATGATACATGAAATGGTTTGAAAATTGTTTCAATGTGAATGCTTGGTAGCTATATGGTGTCATCTGTGCTATAAATCCTTAGAACTAGTTCTAATATAGCTGTTCAATTGTTATGAATGATATATGAAATGGTTTTCAAATTGTCACGGGAATGCTTGGTAGCTATATGGTATTATCTCTGCCTATGGAAGCATGAAAATTGCTGTTGTTAACTATTGTTATCGTCCATGTCTTCTGTTTTTTATTTATTTTTATCATTTGCAAAGATTGCATATTTGCGATTATTATTGAGTATTGAGATTAAAAGGATTCACGTAGACCTTTTCAGTTAATATCTTGTAATTTTGTACCTTTGAGATATCTTTTGGTGCATTTTATTAACTGCAACAGAATGCTTCAAAGTTCAATGCATCCTATGGTTCAAACATTTATGTAAAAGTTGGGTTGTGATTGAAAGGTCAACCTTTTCCTGTATTGCAATATATTATTGGGTTATTTTCCATTTTATTAAACCATCACTCACGGAATATAGTGCTTTTGATATATTTGCCTATAGGCACATATATTTGAGTTACATAATCATCTTTATAAGCTGGAATCTGGTTTAAAACTTCACATGGTATATATTGAGTTACACAATCATCACCATAAAGCGGACTCTGGTTTAAAACTTCATAGGGAGATAATAACGATGGAAAATCCTTGTTCAAATACCCGTTATAATCCAGTCTGTATTTCATATGTAGATAAGGTTGACTGCTTATCTAAAATTTAATGCTTCATAGTCTTGAAGAATGGTAATGCAAAAGTTCTTGTGTTTTTCCCGATTGCCTCTCCTATGTAGATAAACTTGACTGCCTATCCACAATTTAATGTTTCTCACAGTCTTTAAGAACGGCAATCCAAAAATTCTTGTGATCTTTTATATTTTAGTTGTTGCTATGACTGCTTTTATAATCAATAATCATTACTTATTATTTATAAACTTGAGTGTCACTGAAAGGTGACAACCCTTTCTTTATCGTAAAGATTATGATGCTTGACCAAGCAGGGGATCGAGTGAGGTACACAACAGAGATAGCCAGTATAGGGGTGAGGTACACAACAGAGGTAGCCAGTACAGGGATTGATCAACAAGACCTTTTGCATGAAACGCAAAAAAGGGAGCACATTAAGGTAGAGTACAAATATTTGTTCCAAGAAAAGAAGCTTATAAAAAAGCCCCTGCACACCTTAAAGAAATAATGAACTTCTCCAGCTCCACAAATTCCTGGTACTCCTTGACAAGCTCTGTTAAAGAAATCCAAAGGCTTCTCTTTATCGATACTTGGCACCATTAGGCTTTTGAGCTTTATCGATACTTGGCACCATTAGGCTGTTGAGATTTTTTTTTAAATGCCATTTATTTCCTTACAGGGCCATTCTTATCCTGTGTGCCACCTGGGTTGGTGAAAAGTTTGTATCTTGAAAAACCATTTGATTCCTAGCCATCCAAATCCTACAAGTATACAAACAGGGGAGTGCCTTGTGTACTGCAACAGCTTTATCGGTTAACCAATCCAAGCCTACAAAGTTCCTTTATCCCATTTGATCTTACTTCCCAACACTTTGGTAACCTCCAACCAAACAAACTTCGTGGAGAAAGAGTAAGATATAAACAAATGTTTAATTACTTAACTCATTTTACATAGGATACAACTGTCAGGGCCCACTCAATTCCTCTTTTGACCATTGTTCCAAGTAAGAATTTTAATTGCCAAAGCCAGCCACATTAAAAGTCTTGTTTTTATTTGGCCTTGTAACTTCCAAATAGACCACTACTTAATTCTGTCTATATTCCAATCCTCTTCTATTCTTGTTGTATATCCCAAATTAACAATGTAATCACCTGCCCTTGTATTCTTGGACCATTTAAGGTATTCCTCCTCGTAAGTGAATTTTATATCACCACGAGAAAGCAACTTAACATAATGACTTCAACCGTCTTCGACTTAACCTTGAAGATGGAGAAATTCAACTGCCTTCCATCCTTGTCCTCTGAGTCGTTGCCTCTGTTAAGAAGTAGACCCCTTGATCATGTAAATCCTTCCAATAAAGCTCTAATATTTTGTAATTGCCTTTGACTCTGATCCATGGGTCCTCCCCAATTTTGACCTTGCCTCCATTTCCAACTTGCCAAGCAATCCAATTGCCAGTGAGGGATAAGCCTTAACCAAGGCTTTCTAAACCATGAATGCTCCATCTGGGTGTTTATTAACCTAAACCACTCTTCCATCGACTTCCCTTTAAGATATTTTAAATATTACTTCATTATTTTCTTGAAGGTGCCCATTTTAGGTCTCAAAATTTCTCTATTATTGTCTCAGGCCCAAGGTGGAGTTTGAAGTCCCCAAAACTTTACTAGAAAGCCTAGGTTCTTCAACAAACTGTAGCAAGTCTTGTGCCAAAAGATCAAAGAAACCCAAGAAAAATTCCACTAATAAATCATTGGGTTCAAGGCTTTTCCCTTTCTTAAACGAAGATAAAATTGCCTATTCAATTAACCATTTATGAGAGTAGCATTTCCCTTTCTTAAACGAAGATAAAATTGCCTATTCAATTAATCATTTATGAGAGTAGCATGGGGACTCAGAATTTTCATAGTTAATAATTTACGAGAGTAGCATGGGGATTCAGGATGTTCATAGTTTCCCCAATATTAACAGCCCTTGGATTTTCATAGTCTTCTGGCATCTACTATCTCCTTGAAAAAGCTGACCTTGGATCCATTTGGGTGAATGATCTCATATTGTGTTAATGTGTTTTCTATGGTTGGCTTAATTATGAAAAAAAATTGTATTCTCTCCTTCGCTTATACATAAAGCTATTACTTTTTAGTCTCCACTGAGCTTTTTCCTTATCTAAAAGGTCATTTTTCCCTTATTTCTAAATCCTTCAATCACCGAGCTTCCTCTTTTGAGAAGAGCCCTGCATTATTATTTTCAAAAAGAGCATTTGATGCCATCGTCCACCTCTCTGAGGTCTTGTTAACTTTTTAAATTTTGTATTAGTAAATTAATACAATTAATTTGATCTCTTTGCCTAAAATTTATGGTTGTTAATTATGGTTGTTAATTGTGTGTGAGGTTGATTTCTGCTTACTAATTCGGGTAGTAAGGAAGTCCCATGTCGCTACCATGTCATTTGGTATTAAAACAAGATTGGATCTAAGATAAAGGTGTGTAGCACAGAGCAAGGTTAGGTGAATCTAAGTGAGTAATACGAAATTTAGGGAAAAGTGAACTGCAATTGAGGTAGAAAAATGGTTCAAAGTACAAATCAAGCTGTTGTCATGATCAAAGTTCCACCATGATCCAAGTTCTGTGCATGGTGGAAGGATGTCCCATGGGTTTTGCTCAAATTTTGAATTGACCCGGGTTGTTGAAAAATCAACATTTTGAATGGATGGAACTCTGGGTTCTTGTGTCGTGTACTTTGAAAACTACATTAGATAGCTTATATGGTTTTATAAGATAATGTTTTGTATGAAAACTATATCACTGTGCATTTTTATTTACTCTTTCAGGGGAGGGATTCAAAAGGTTCTTCAAACCACTTCACAAAGATTTGTTGCCTCTGCTCAGATTGCTATTAACCTAGCATCATTTTGGGTGATTGTGTAGGGTTACATGTGCATATTTGTTTGAAACAGATTGTGTAGGGTTACATTGCACGAGCAACCTCCCTCTTCCAGTAGATTGAGACCCTCTTTTGTGTGAATCGAAGTCCCCATATTGTTTGCATTCTGGATGCCCTAGCTTAGACATCGAGTACCACCTCGAGTGGTTTCTGTTGTTGTTTGTGGTTTTGTAATTGGTTTCTTCGAAAACAATTCCTCTGTTCATATTTYRTCATGGGGTGTATAAACTCAAAATTTATGTTTATAGGCCATAATTACCAAAATCAAAACATGGTGTATTAAATGAGTCAAAGAGATGTATTTTCACTTGGGAATGAGAGTTCTATCACTTGGGCTCTCATTACAATGCAATGTGAATGTCAATCTTATGGAGATTCTCTCTCCTGATTTCTTTCTCTTGTTTCATCTTCTTGGAGCAATTTGTGAATGTCTTTGGATTAATATTAATGTGTATTTCAAGATTGGTTTTCTTCACTGCTACAACTTCTCTTTGCATGTATTTCCATGGTGGATTTGCAAGTCACTCTTCCACATTTCTCCTCTCTTGGCTTCAAGCCTTTCTAATTTTCAACCACTGATATCTAGATCAGAACACTCTTGAGAAGATATTCTCCAAACATAATGAGACATGTGTTATTTAACTTGAGAATAAATTGATGTGATTGGAACTGTAGGAATGTTAATTTTGAGAAGATATTCTCCAAACATAATGAGACGTGTTATTTAACTTGAGAATAAATTGATGTGATTGGATAATGAGACATGTGTTATTTAACTTGAGAATAAATTGATGTGATTGGATCTGTAAGATTATTAATTTTATTGATGATTACTTGAGAAAATATTCGCCAAACCTAATGAGATGTGTTATTTAACTTGAGAATAAATTGATGTGATTGGATCAACATGAATTAGAATTTTAGTGATGATTACTTAATGCAATTGAAATTGCAGGAATGTGCCACCAAATTTAAGAAAATATAAATAGATGATATCTGGATCAGAAACACTCTTGAGAAGATATTGTCCAAAGCTAATGAGACACATGTTATTCAACTTTAGAACAAATTGATATGATTGGATCTGCACGAATTTAATTTTGTTGATGATTACTTTATGTAATTGCCATTGGAGGAATGTAGCACCAACTTTAACGAAAAAAATTGCTAGTTGATTCAAATCGTTCTCCAAAATCTACATCCTCTATTTGAGGTATTTGTTTGGTAGTAATGTTCCTTGTGTAGATTTTGATACTTCTTGCAATGCATTGATTGAATAATAAGGTAAAGTAATAATTCAAGATTAAGATATGCTCCAAGAAACCTTGTGGGTATTGTGACAAATTGGGGAACCCAAAAGGTGATTGTCTTAAGCAATGGGAGTGATTTAGGAAGCAAGTCAAGGAATTTATTATGGTCAATCAACAAGAAGTTTTGCATGATCATAACGTTACTAGTGAGTGGATTTTGTCTTAGATATCAAAACTTGTGATGAGAAAAATTATATTGGGATAACATTACACTCTTTGTTTATGGTATTGACAACATTTGGGTTGAACATGGTGTCATAAATGATATTTATCATGTACTATATCTTAGCACAATTTCTCTTCATTTACCAGATGACCCAAACTTGCAAGAAGGTTGAATTTTGGCTTTATGATTTTGTTGTTCATTACTACCAAGTTTTTCATGATTTTTTGTTCATTAGTACCGAGTTTTTCATGATTTTGTTGTTCATAGTAATGAAATGAGTCATTTGTGGCATGAAAGATTGGGTCACTAGACCTTTTCTAGTTTGCAGGGATTGAGTAGAATGAATATGGTTCATGGATTACCTTCCATGGCTCTGAAGGATGGTGTTTCTGAAGGATGCATCCTTAGCAAGCATCATATAGACAATATTGAGAAAGGAAAATCATGGTGTATGATAACTCAATTGTAGAGTGTTCATAATGAAATTTTTGGTACAATGCACAAGGTGCCCCTTTCTTGTGCAAATTAGATTTTGATTTCCATTGATACTTTTTCTAAACATAAATGAGAATGCTTCCTAAATAGAAAAATAAAGTCTTGGATAGATTTATGGAGTCCAAATCTCTTGCTAAAAATCATTGTGGTTGGTCTATTAGTACTCTTGGCACTAATAATGGTGGTGGATATGTAAATCATACATTTGAGGAATTTTTATTCTAAGTTTGAAATTACTTGTTAGTGCACTATACTATATGCCTATCAACAAATGGTGTTTCCAAAAGGAAAAAATTAACTCTTGTTAAGATGACCAAGCATATGTTTCATAAAAAGGTGATGGACTTTAAATTGTGGGCTAAGGTGGTGGCATGCGGATCATATAGCTTGAATTGCACTTTTATTGGGATTTTTTATGGTTATGACACCAAAATAATCTTTCATTGGCCAAAAGTCTATTGTTTCTCACTTCAAGATTTTTGGTTGTGATGTTTGGGCCCCCATTTCAAATGAGAATGAAAAAAATGAAAGCCAAGAGTCACAAATATTTCATTGTTGAACACAACAAGGAATCCAAGACATTTTGTTTGTATGCTCCATTCACTAATTATGTCATCATTCAAACATGTTGTCTTTGAAGAGAAGCCCCCTTCTTTAGGGTTTATTTTTCCTTCGTCTTTTGGTTTTACTATTATTTCTCGAGGTTTTATTGTTTCATAGATTAGATGTTTGTATAGATTTAAATAATAGGGTAACAATGGTTGAGCCTCCTTGTATGCTTGTATTTGATTATAGTTCATTAGAGGTTTGAGTTCAATTGATTCCTCCCGCTAGGTTACAAGTTGCTATTGTGGCTAATGGTTGAGGTACCCTCCATTTGGATATTTCGAGGAAGAGGGGGGATCCCATGAGGTTTTCCTTGGAAAAAAATAGTTTCATATGTTATATGTCATATCCCATTCTCTATGTAAAACATGCCAATAATGAAATTATCATGTGTACTATATGTGGTTGTTTTGATTCTTATGAGCACTTGTATGGACATGACTTTTGAAATGAAGAAGAAATGCACGAGGACATTTGAAATGATCAATTTAATCCCTTTGTACTATTTTATTCGTATTCAAATTTTGCAACTTGATGATGGCATTGTTATTTCATACACTAAATATGGTCTCGATCTTCTCAAAATGTTTCACATGGAAGATTGCAAACCTTGTCCTACACTTTCAATTTGGAGTTAGATTAATCGTTAGTTATACCTTTTCAAAGGTAGATGCCACCTTGCATTGACAATGGGTAGTGTCCTATATTTGAATCATAGCAAAATGTATATCACCTTTGTTCAGAATCCCATCCAGAGATCATGCATGAGCTTTAGGAAAGTCATTGGATAGCGACAAAGGGAATCCTTAAATATGTTAAGGGGACCTATTAATTTGGTATCTAGTACTTTTATGGGAGTAATCCTACCTTGGTTGTAGACACCGACTCAAGTTAGGTTGGATGTTATTGTGAGTGAAATTTAAATTTCATTTTCCTATTTTCTTGGATCAAGTCTGATCAAGTCCTATTGCTTGGTCAAGTAATAAGAAATCTATGGTTTCTCTCGTCCATTGAGGCTAAATACATAGATGCTATCACAGTTAAATGGAAAGTTGTATATATTCTAACATTATTGGATGAGCTTGGACATCTTCAAGAGTAGTGAATTTCACTTTGATGTGATGATAGGGGGTTATTCAAGATTTTCATCATTTGGTGTACCATTAAAATACCAAATGCATTAACCTCCATCAATATTATATCCATCAATTGATCTAATATCATGTCATTCCCATGGACTATTATCCCCATTGATGACTAGATTATAGACATCTTCACCAAATCTTTGAAAGAGTCCAAATTTGTTGAATTTTGTACTTTATTTGGATTGAAGTCATCGTTAAAGGGGGGATGATTTTAATTTCCCTTACTTTTGCTGAAGTCAAGCATAATGGGGGGCGATAATGTAAAGTGTTAGGATATTTAAACACTTAGGAGTTAGTTAAGATCTACTTGGTCTAATGTGTTGTTAGGTAAAAGTGTGTTTCTTTAGTATGCATTTGTAGTTAGGAAATTTGATGGTCACGATATGTTCTCGACATAGAGTGATCCGAAGGTTCATATTCTCCTCGATCTTAATGACTACATTGCTCTGTGGCTTAACACCTGATTGGTCCACGATCTCTATTTAAAGAGCATGGAGGGTCATTTGTTGATGATCAATTGTGAGAAAATCTCTTGTAAATCTCTCTATAATCTTTTTCTTTTGCATTAATAAATTTCTCCTAGTGGCCACGTTGGTTGGGGCCGTGGATGTTTCCCCATAGAGGTTTTACCACGTCAAAATATTGGTGTGTTGATCTTTGATCTGGTTGTGTGAGTGGTTACTGAAGGTGTTCTTCCTCTATTGGAATACCTGTGTTGTTGAACATGGTATCAGAGCTCATTAGAAGACTTGCTCTTGTTGAAGATTGAGATTGTGAAGCTGATTTGCCTCATCTCTGGTTTCTGCCATTTCCATACATTTATGGGTTGAGAGAATGTTCCATTATGTCTGGGCCGCTCGTTTCAATCATGAACGATTTTTGTTTTACTTGAAAAGGTTTTCATTTGCCCAAGATATGAGCATTTCAGTCAGATTCAGAGGTATAAATATTGAATACGACCCTTTTAAAATTTTGCAAAGTATTATTTCATTTTTATTTTGGTTTTCTGTTTTTTGTTTCCGGGTTGCTACTCTTTTGGATCTGCGTATGATGTTTCCCCACCCTGTGTGATCTCGACAAATTAGAAACAGATCGGAAATGGTGCATTTTTCGAGTAAGCTAACTGAGATCTAACCCTCCTTGTCATCGCGAAGCGAATTTTTTTTCTTTCATGAAAAGAGTTTTTATGAGCACGCTCTCCAAGTCCGTCTTCAACAACAACAACAACAACAACAAAAACGACGACAATCCTCCTAAACAACACAATATGTTTTGCACTAGTTCACTTGGTTAAAAATTGGCTTATTAAGTAAGAGGTCTTGAGTTCAAGTCTCTTTTTTGTTACTTTTTTGAAAAAGTTCAACAACAACAATACAAACCCCAATCCTCCTTCTAAACAATACAATATTTTTTGCACTAGCTCACTTGGCTAAATGTTGCCTTATTACGTTAGATGTCTCGAGTTCAAGTCTTTTTTTTGTTACTTTTTTGAAAAAGTTCATGCATCCATGTAAAGTGTATTTCAGTTCAATTATAAAAGTGAATCACTATAAGTAGCTTTAATATTTTATTTTAAAGTTATTTATTTTGCAAGCAATTTTCCTTTATAAAGTAACTTCATTGTAAAAGTGATCCCCACTTCTTTTTATAAAAGTGGGTCACTTCAGAAAACAACTTATTTGTAAAAGTGAGGTTATTTGGAGGGATATCACCACGTGGACCAACTTCTACTTGCCACGTGGCTCTTTGGTTACCGTTTATGTCTTTTTTCAAAATGACATAACTTTTACATCCGAAGTCCGTTTTCAGTGTCATTTTTTTAAAACAGACTATTTTTTCGTGATCTTTCCATCTAGACCATTGGTTTTAGTTTTTAAATCCATATTATTTGCATATTTAATATGTCTTCTTTCAATGATCTTTTTCCTATCAGCACCAACTACTTTCAATGGAAATCCCATATGGAATATTTATTGAGAAGTAAATGATTGTACCTGATTACCATGGGGAAAGAACTAGAACCTACTGATGATGAAAAAAAAAGTAAATGGGCAATTAGGAATGATGAAGCACGTGCACTGATTGGAATGTCCATATCTCATAATTTAAGGTTTCACCTTCAAGGAATTGATGACCCTGATGAAGCTTGGGAAAAACTTGAATCTGTGTTTGGTAAACATAATATCATTCGAGCCCATGAGATAGAAAATCATATAATGAATTTAAGTTCAAATGACTTTTTTTTGCATTGAAGACTATTTATCTAAGTTCAAAACACTTAGAATTTTATGTGAATAATGTAACATAAAGCTNATATATATATATATATATATATATATATATATATATATATATATATATATATATATATATATATATATATATATATATATATATATATATATATCATTCTTGCTAAGCTTGGTATTGCATATTCAGTGTTTGTATCTACCTTCTATGCCACCAGAGAAGCTCTAGGGACTGCTTATAAAAATCTCTCTCTTGAGTCTTTTTTTGATACTTTGATTAGAAAGCAAGATAAGCTTGTGCAACTTGGAGTGATCATCATTGTAGGTACCTCCAACAAGGCCTTAGTGGCCCAATAGAAAGATAAACCAAAGAATCCCAAGAAGTAACATCCTCGCCACAACAAGAAGCAAAACAAGGGTCCCAAACCCACTCAGCCAACTTCCTCTCCTAATGGTGATAAAGGAGCAAAATCTAAAAATAAGAAGATTGATAGACATTGCAACTTTTGTGGGAAAGGTTTTCACAATGAGAACAATTGTTTTAAGGACATGACAACTTTAGAAGCAACAATGAAGAAACAAAACATCAATATTGATTCTACTTCTTCTCCTTCTCATGGACATGCAATTTTTTCTTTTGGTTTCTCCTTCAATGCAACTTCTACTTATTCTTCTGATGAGCGGCTTATTGATTCTAGAGCATCTTATCATATGGGTAAGGATAAAAGCATATTTTCTGCTCTAAATGAATGTAACACCAAGAAAATGTTTGTTGGTGATGATAGATCTCTTAGTGTTGTAGGATCTGGAATAGTTCAGCTAGATAATGGTTATTTCAATGATGTATCATGTGTTCCCAGTCTTCCTTGTAAGCTTCTATTAGTGTATCAAATCACTCATTTAGGTGAAGGTAAAACCGTAGAGTTTTCACCTCACCAAGTTGTAATCAAGGATCTAAAATATCCTCAACATGTTCTTGCAACTGTAATTGTTGATGATATTACCAGGTTGTACAAGTTTGACAACTTTGGGTCATCATCTTTTCCATCAGTTTTTGTTGCTTATAGCGATGACTTGAGCAAACTTTGGCATGAGCGGTTTGGTCATCTAAACTATCGCTCATTGTAGTAAATATGTAATCAATAGATGGTGACTGGTCTTCCTCTTGTTTCAAGCAGAGATGGTATTTGTGTCGGTTGTGTTCTCGACAAACATCATCGGGACAATTTTGATAAACGTGCCTCTTGGCACGCCTCAGGCCCTTTGCAGCTTACTCACAATGACTTGTGTGATCCATTTTCTTCTCCTTCTTTTTTTGGGTGCAAGTATTTCTTAACTCTCATTGATGAATTTTCCATACGCACTTGGGTTTACTAAGAAGTAAACCCAAGAACAAAGTTTTTGACAAGTTTCTGGCCTATAAGGCCCTTGTAGAAAAACAATTTGGACATCAAATTCAAAGTTTAAGAATAGATAATGGAGGAAAATATGTGAACAATAATTTTACAAGTTACTGCACTACATAGGGCATCCAAATGCAACACATTGTTCCATATACACCACAAAAAAATGGTGTTGCTGAGAGAAAGAACCACACATTAAAATAAATGGTTAATTGTATGATCCGATCTAAGGGATTAATTCTAAAATATTGGGCAGAAGCCATTAACTATGCCAATTACATAGTAAATCACACTCCCACAGAGGCTCTTAAAAATATAACACCGGAAGAAGCATGGACTAAAATTAAACTAGATGTAAGCCACTTCCGTGTATTTGAGAGTATAACATGGGCTCACATTCCTGATGAGAGAAGGAAAACATTGCAACCTAAAAGTGAGAAGTGTATATTTGTTGGTTATTCTGAAGATGTCAAATGTTACAGACTTCTTCAATCACATTGTAATGAAATTATTAGAAGAGATGTTAAACTTGATGAAAATATCTTGACCCACGAGCCTAATTTGACGATTGTGCCTTCTTTAGCTCGTGAGCCATCTTCGGTGTTTGTGCCTTCTTCTGTTCCTATTCTAGTTTCTTCTTTAGATGATGATAGTGAGGATGAAAATCCACCTACGCCTTCTCACCTTCCTCAAGATGAGTCCATTGAACTTGAACCAACACCAACACCACCGCTTCCTAGATAGGTCCATTCAACATGAGAAGAAACTAGTGATCTTGTCGGTGATCCTTTAAATCAATGTCGGACATGTTCACAGTTCCAACGAGCCTCTTCTCTTTTGGATCAAGTTTCAGAGACTCATGATCCAGAGACATTTGCAGAAACTTTGGGTCATTTGGATTGGGATACACCAATGAATGAAGAGTATCGTTCTTTAATGGCAAACGATACTTTGGATCTTGTACCTCTTCCGAAAGGAAGAAAACTTGTTAGATGTAAATGGGTCTACAAAACTAAGTATGCATCAGATGGAAGTGTTGAAATACACAAGGCTCAGTTAGTTGCCAAAGGATTTTCCCAAGTTGAAGGAATCGACTATAATGAAACCTTTTCCCCTGTAGCCAAAATGAATTCCATCTGCCTTGTTCTTTCCCTTTTCGCCTCACATAAATAGGAGGTCCATCAAATGGATATTAAATATGTCTTTTTGCATGGGGATTTGTAAGAAGAAATATACATGGAACAACCGCTTGGCTATGTCTAGAATGACTCTAGCCTTATTTGTTACCTCAAGAAATCTCTTTATGGTCTTAAGCAAGCTCCCCGAGCTTGGTATGCCAAAACAAACAACTTTCTTCTTGACACCGACTTTTCTAGATGCCATTCTGATCCTCATGTATATACCAAGAAAGCATGAATCCATATCATAGTACTTTTCCTTATGTTGATGACCTTATCCTTAATGGTAATGACTCAAAACTTTTAACCATGTGAAATCCATCCTTAAGAAGAAATATGAAATGACAAACTTAGGTTTTTTGCACTATTTCCATGGCCTCCAAGTTTTGCAAACCAAGGAAGGAATTTTTCTTTCCCAGTACAAGTATGCTTGTGACCTTCTTCATCACTTTCACATGGAATATTGTAAACCAACCCCTTCTCCCTTCCAATCTGGAGTCAATCTTGCTGCCACTTGTATTTCTCCCGAAGTTGATGCCACTTTGTATTGACAGTTAATAGTTGGCAGTCTCTTATACTTGACTCATACATGTCCTGATCTTTCCTTTGCTATTTCCCTTGTTTCCTGATATATGAAAACACCCCATGAAAGCCATTAGAAAGAAAATAAAAGGATACTTCAATATGTTCGAGGTACAATTCAGTTCATGATACATTATAGTTCAGGAGGGACTACTTTATTGGTTGGTTTCACTGATTCAAATTGGGATGGTGACCCTGATGATCAAAAGTCTACAACAGGTTATGTTTTCAACCTTGGATCAGGACTTGTCACTTGGGCCTGTAAGAAACAACAAGCTATTTCACTTTCTTCAGCAAAAACAGAGTACCGAGCAGTGGTAAATGCAAGTTGGGAAGCCTTGTGGCTTCGATAGATCCTTTCAAAGTTTGGATTTTAGCAAAAACATCCAACCAACCTTTGGTGTGACAATCAAAGTGCCATCAATCTCACCAAAGACCCTGCTCAACATTAGCGTAGCAAACACATCGAGCTACTTATGCATTTCATCAAAAAGCTCATTCATGATCAAGTTATTGAAGTTCTCTTTTTCCCTATAGAAGATCAAGTCGCATACATTTTCACAAAGTCTCTTACAGAAGAAAAGTTTTCCAAACTTCGATCTATGTTAGGAGTTCAAGAAGTTGTCATTAAGGGGGGATAGGCTCTAATGCCTCCTTCCTTCTCCTACTGTGTCACTATTGTAAATCCTTCAATCCTATCCCAAGTTGTTCTTAAGGGGGTATGTTAGGATATTTAGACACTTAAGAGTTAGTTAAGATCTACTTGGTCTAATGTGTCGTAAGGCAAAAATGTGGTTCTTTAGTATGCATTTGTAGTTAGGAAATCCAACGGTCACGACATGTTCTCGATATAGAGTGATCTGACGGTTCATATTCTCCTCGATCTTAACGACTACATTGATCCGTGGCTTAACACCCGATTTGTTAGCACATAAGATGTATAGGGGTCAAATTTTTTAAGTTTCCAGGTTTGAGTCATAGGGACCTCTTATTGTAGGTTTTTGAGTCATGCCTTATGTCAATAAATTATGTTTTCGATTGTTTCATGAGTCAATAAAACTAACCATAGTCCATGTGAGAGTCTTGGTGTCATGATAGTGGTCATCATCATTAGAGAAAATGGGGTAAGTGTTGGTCACACCTTTGTTTTAAAGCTCATCATTATCAAGTATCATGTCTCAAAAGGGTGTACAAAAGAGTTCTTATGTCGTATTTAACCGTTTGAGGGTCAAATCACGTGTCAAGTCAACCTGCTCCAAACTCACCTGAAAGTTTGTAGTGAAACAAGAAAGTACCTCATGCACTAATCACATACCATTATGCTTTGGAAACATGGAAATTGATATCTTATTGTTTTAAATGCCATTATTCATCATTTTCTTCAAGTCGGTTTCAAGAAGCAGGTTTATCATTTTGAATATAGCGAGCTGCAAACTGATTTGAATTATGACACTGCAAATTTCCTGTAGCAGATGAAGGTGGATTAAAGGCTTCCATGAACTGTCATTTTAATTCATGGGACAATAGTTGAAACTTCAGATAGAATAGGTACCCTGTTTAATAATCAAATGCATCGTCTGAAGGTTTATCACATTGAACTCTAGTCAATGTAATTTTTCCGCGTGTTGCAAAATTCTTTCACTTGGTCAAATCCTATAGTATTTTTATCTTAAGCCTTTGCAGACCCAAGTTTCTTTCTTTATACCAATAAGAGTAATTTGCAGCCATTTCTTACAACCATGACCCTATCCACTGCATTTTCCTGTTAGTGCTACAAACTGTATGCATTGAAGGCGCTGTAAAGCCTTTGTTTTTCTCACTTGAGAAAACCTTCACTGAATGTGTTTTCACTCAGGTTTGAGATATCATTTTTTTCAAAATCATTTTCCTTTTCCAGACTTGTGGTTTTGAAAACCTATTTCACCAAACCCTAGTCTAAGATTCATTCGCTGCAAACTTGATTGTGCGTTGCAAACTGAAGGATCACACTGCGAATCCTCTGTTTTACACAGAGTTGCCACGAAATTTTGCTTGATTGTAGTCTCATCTAGTTTAGGATTATTGTTCTTTCCTCTCATCTCCTACTTGCACTCTTTTCATTCTTTCACTATTTATGTGCATGAATACTTCATTCAATAAATCCTAAATTGTGCAAAAGCAAATAAAAAACCCTAAATTTTCTCGTTTTCATCATATATCTGGTAATAACTGTTATAAAAAGGGAAAAGGGTTTTTTAAACAACTATCATGGACAATCAACTAGTTGCATCAGGCTTTCAGCCAAATGTTGCTCACACACCACAATAAAAACGACAAACACATACTCCTACTAAGAATACTGTGCACTCAGAGTCAAGTAAAAAGAGGAATATGACCAAAAGGGACAAGTCTATTCAATCTACTGATAAAATAGTTGAAGGTCCCTCACAACCTCCTGATAAAGAAGCTCCTCCTGTGGCAGAACCTGTACCTATGGATACATCATCCAGTAAAGTAAGGAGTCTGAAGGGTAAGAAGCTTGTATTTTCTTCACCTGTTGTTGTAGAAGCTGTCAAGCCTAGAAGACATTTCACCAGATCAACAACTAAGCAACATATTCCTATGGAGGAGGATACATCCAAAACCTTATCTCAACAAAAGGACAAAACCCAGCCTTCTAAGCAACCAATAGATATTATTGAGATCAACTACCCTTTTGATGAAATTAATCCTACTTTCAAAAGACTCAGGAGGCAACTTAAAGATATAAAAGCTGAAAATGAAAAGTTGAAGAAGGAAAACCTGGAAGCCAAAATCAAGTTGAAGAATACTATAGATTTATCTAAAGAAGTTGTTGATAAAGCAAGATGTATGGCTAAGAGATCCTTACCATTGCATAGACAATTGAAGAATGTGTATAGGAAGAAAAGAGATTTCCAAGCTAAAATCATGAGGTTGAAAGCATAATTGCAACCATTCAAGGAGCAGAGAACAAAAAGAAATTTGGATATGTTAGCTCGTGTGGCTACTAGAAGAAGCACTAGGAAAATACGAAGACAAGACATCATTTATGCATCAACATCAAATTTTTGCCATGGTTTACTTTATACACAGGTTTATAACTCTCAGGAATGACCTTGTCTTAGCTGCTATCATCACATTCATATGTATTTTTGCAAAGGTTATGATTTACAAGGTTGTAGCAAGTTCTAAAAAGGTTTTCCAGGTTTTTGTACAAGTTTTGACATTTGAAATCAATTTTGAACACCTACAAGAAAGTTCATAGCGCGTGCTGTTAAAGGCGCTGCGAACTGGTTGTTTTGGAACAGTTTGTAGCGCAAGCGCTACAAACCTGATAGTCACGTGGGTTTTGGGCTAATGAAGACTGCCAGATTGCATATTAGGTTCGAATGGTTTTAGAGTGATACTCTTATCTTTATTTTCAACTCTAACAGAGTTTCTAGATTGTATGTATCATATTTAAGAATCTTGAATAATGAATGATCAATTTCTTCTTCTATTGTCACATCTGTGTTTCTATCTCACTTTGATGCTAGCTGTTGATGAAGGGTTGATCCTTGTGCTTCTTCCTTACTACAGTGAATTATTTACTGCTTGTAATTGATGCAAGTATTATCAAAGTGCTCTCTTGTTGATTAGGAGGTTCCTATTTAATGAGATTTCTTCTATATGTGTTTCAGAACTTCCCGAAGTAACCCGATGCATGTATTTCATATTTCTTGCTAAGTCTTCCATCTTTCCATTTGATATTTCTAAATACTGATCTTTGACTATTCAAGCCTGCTTGCTGGTGTGTATTTCATGGAGGTTTTGTGTTGATATCTTAAACTGAGCGTCTCACCCATTTGCTACACATTGAAAACATTATTATCTTTAACAAACCTAAAATTTTTCTGATGGGTATTAGGCTCACACCTACAACAGTCTAGGTGAGACTTCTAGTGCTAACACGATTGGTCCATGATATCTATTTAAAGAGCATGGAGGGTCATTTGTCGATGATTGATTGTGAGAAACTCTCTTGTAAATCTCTATGCAATTTTTTTCTTTTGCATTAATACATTTCTCCAAGTGGCCACGTTGGCTGGGGCCGTGGCTGTTTCCCCGTAGGGGTTTTACCACGCCAAAATGTCAGTGTTGATCTTTGATCTGGTTGTGTGAGAAGGTGTTCGTCCTCTGTTGGAATACCTGTATTGTCGAACATAAAGGGAAATCTTGACTTAGTGGTCCCTTAGTAATAATTAATGTTGTTGATAGGTGGCTTTATTGGTCTTGATTGTTAGGGTTAGGACTAGTTATCTTATATCTAGGTTCTATATAAAAAGGTTATTCCCCATTGTAACACATCATGTGAAGTATTTATCTTCAATACTCAATTACTATTTGCATAATAAGGTTACTCGTCAATCCTAATGTATTGTGTTTTTATTCATTCTTGAGTAGAGTCTCTTTATGATCCTCATATATCCTTTTTAATTTCAAAATGAATAAGTGCTTATTGTAGATGAGATAATGATGGAACCCAGTGTGGGAATGATCCTAATAACTCTATAAGCTAAGGAGTTTATGTTGCAAACTAGAATCACAGTAAGGCCTAGATTAAGAGCCCCCCATTCTCACCCCCTTGGGTAACAATGGTCCATATTAGAGGTACCTAAAGAAATGGATGTTGAGGAAAGAAAAATTAGAGCATTGTATAGTAAACAAAAGAGGTTTTTTTTTTACTTGTTGAAGTGTGAATTACTTGGATTGTGAAAGAAACTAACTTACTATGACAATGTGGTAGAGTTTGATAGAATTATTGTATGCATGTTGAACCATCTAATTTATGACAATGTGGTAGAGTTTGATAGCATTATTGTATGCGTGTTGAGCCATCTAATTTATGACTAGGTCAGATGGAGTCGGTTTGCTAAATTCAAGATGAATTTTCAGGTAGAGCATCTAGTTTTGTTATATTCTAATCAAGTAACATAGGATTGTATGGTCATAGGAGCTCAACATTGAAAAATAGATGCATACCGAGGTAGGGTGGCATGTCTAGCTTAAAATATATTACCACAATACTCAATGATGGTATGTAGACTATATCAAAGTGGTATGAGATTTCATTATCGACCTTTGAATCTGTCTTTTTGAATATGAACCAAATTCTATCCACAACTAAGTTGTGAGTGGAAGCATGATTTTCATGTCATTGTTTGTTCTCGACCAAAGTGTGTTACAAAATTTTTTCAACTTGGAATTGAAAATTTAGGATATGCTTAATGAATGAGGCATATTTGTTGAATTATTTATATTAAGAGACACAATTACCTTTAGTAGGAGTTGGACATGCAATGCCCGGTGTAATTTTAGGTTGAAATCCAAGGAAAACCTGAAAGGGGATACATTGTGTCACATGGTGTTATGTATATTTGTAGTTTAGTTGTACAAAGGAAATGTTGTCATTCCAAGTGCATGAATTCTTATGGTTGTATATTCAAAGGACATGCATATGAGTGCTATTAACAACTTCTGTCTATTCATTAGTTTGAGGATGAAAGGAAGTTGACATGTTTAGCCTTGTGTGTAGAAGACTCCAAAGGATTTTCTAGAAGGTAAAAACGAGCTTAGGATATTTTTCATTAATCTGTAAACTGTCATGGATATTCCACTAGAACTATTCATCACAAAATATGTTACAATATTATATAAACTCTTCATTATGCAATGCTATACTTAAGATTCATATTTAATATTACTAGCTTAGTGCACAAAAATACTAAAATATGTTGAAACTAAAATAAAAAGAAATAAACAAATACCACACCATCCATACCATGAACACAAGACGTACCATGGGAAGACCCAATATGAAAAAAAAACCCAGCTAGAACATGAGAACTATGCCTTGCTATTTTCTTCTTAGTTATGAAATGCAAACACAAAGAGAGGTGAACCACTATGGAGTTACCATGGACACTATGGCTTGTGTGGATGCTACAAGGTCTTTTACGTCATCTGTTATGCTCCAATATCCCAATCCCTTGCTCTGCTCAAATATGGAATAATAATCAATACAATAAGAATAAAACCCGTTCTTTCCTAGTGGCCTAGTCTTTAACAATGCCTTGATATCCATCTAGAGTTAGGGTTAGGGTTAGGGTTTTTCCATGCCTCAACTATCAATTAGGGTTTGGGTTTTGCACCTCTAGAATCTTCTTGAAATTCCACACATGAATAGCTCCACATGTGTAAGTAATAGGAGTTGATGCGACATCCACTTGGTACCATGGTAATCAACAAGATAGGTCAACTTATGGGAGGCATAACTTCCTCATACAAACTTCGATTGATGTGATATTTACACCATTGTAAAGCTCTCAAAGTGTATAACAATGACATTGTGATGATAAGAACATTTCCTACAAAGTGTTGAACCCCCAAAAAGTTGTTTTAATTCCTCAATAAGCTCTAAAAGTTTCTATACCCCAAATCATCAATGTAGGACCTACCCCTAAAATGGGCCCTACAAGCCAATAGCTCCAATTTTTCACCCAAAAAGTACCAAAATATATAAAAAATGATATAGTGATACATTTTGGTTTAGTTACCGATGATGGATGTAGGCAATTTGAATTTGACCTATATATTCGCTCTCATAGTGTCTTTGGATATGTGGGAATTATGAGAAGGGACCATGATTGTTGCCTTAGAGAATTAATCAACTATAGTGAATATCACATCATGGTTATGACATGTGGTTGGCACGCCTATCAAAACTCCATGGAGAGATATTCCCTTGGGTATGAAGGGGAGTATAAAGACAATTTTTACTATTGTCTAAATTAGCAATAGCATAAATGACACAACCTTGGATATATTTTTCCACGTTGACACATAGATGAGGCTAGTAGCTCGATACTATTCTAGTATGACTAATGTCTTATGGATTCCAAAATGACTTGTTGTCTTAGAGTAATGAGTTTCCCAAATAATCTTGCTACACTTAGCATTGGTTAGGATGCATCATTTATCAAGTTAGAGTAGAAAATTATTGTGCATATGGAAATCTACACACAATGTATCCTAGAGGAGATCAACATATATATGAGAAAATATCAGATCTTCATGATATTGGCCAATTGTATGTATGATGCCCTTGGTTATCTAAGATAGTCACTGAGGTATGCACTAGCGATAAATTCAAATAATCAATCACATACTTAGACTCTTCATTCTTATGTTTGATTGCTAGGTGGAACTATTATAGGTAAGTCATTCACTTAAGTTAGCATGCACTCTATAGATTTTTTTGTCTACACAAATTGCATAGGTTTATGATAAAAATGAATCATAATTTTATTACCAATAATGTATTGTCTCTACATGGAAGCTTCACCTTGTTGACCAATATCTTATCACCTTCATTCATAAAGGAGGTTTTAAAATTGTGAAAACAAAACCAATATATTGTACGTATTGGGGGGGAGGTTCATGGTATCGCGGGGTTTATAGGTATTGGGGGGTATAAAAAGGGCCATCTAGTAAAAATAAGAAGCTTTTTAATTTGAAAGATGTATTGGGAGAGGAGTTCAACAAAGGATTTTGGGAGGTATTTAGGGGTTTATAGGTATTGGGAGGTATTAAAAAGGGTATCTAGTAAAAATAAGGGGCTTTTTAATTGGAAAGATGTATTGGGAGGGGGGTTCAACAAAGGATTTTGGGTGGTATTTATCAATATCTAGTGAAATTAGGGTTATTCCTTAATATTCCATGAATGCACATGCTATGTCACATGTATCTCCATTGCTTGACAACTTGGATGATAACATAGATCTCACAGTCCTATGATGAATAACAATAGATAACATCATATGAGAGTGGTTTACTACCATGTGCCTATGTAGGAGGACACCACTAAGAGTATAGTTTGAGGCAATGATTTGTGTCTCAAAGAGTTATGAAGGAATGCAAGTTGCAAGACCAATGCAAAGTAGAATTGACATTTTGACTCTTCAAAAATTTGATGTGGGTGGTTATTCAAAGTAGATGCAAGGTTCTTGTCACTCCCTTTCAACAAAAGAATAAAGGAAACATGCAATGTGGGAGAAACTTAATAAGATTCATTTGTAGAAGTTATCCCTGCCTAGGAAGCCTTGTAACTCTATCAAATTGATTAGGGTATGCCGGTCTCTAATTACTTGCATAATCTCATGATCCACATGTATTCCTTCATTAACTACAATGACTTCGACTATCTTAAAAAAATCTGCCATACAGATATTAAACTCAATTTTTGTCTTCCAAACATGACTCAATCGATACCATTCCAGTGAAAATCATACCATTCCAATAATAACATGTATTCCTTCATTAACTACAATGACTTCGACTATCTTAAAAAAATCTGCCATACAGATATTAAACTCAATTTTTGTCTTCCAAACATGACTCAATCGATACCATTCCAGTGAAAATCATACCATTCCAATAATAAATGAGAAGAACTGTTGGTCTGAAATCTGCTGTACGTGCATCACAATACATCAAACTATCGGTGCTGGAACCTGCCTGCGCAGCAGATAGAACTTAAGCCCTCCCACTACTGGCGTATTCTTCCAGGAAAATCTATGCGCCCAATGTACTGGCACCCTACTCAGGCGCGCAGGTCTGAAGTAGCCCGCAACCCAATACAATCATATATCGTTCCCTCTGGCGTGCGGTTAGCGAAGAACACAGTTGGCCACCCATATATCGTCATAGGATTTGATGAATTTGAAGTACTTAGAATATATTTTTATTGGCCAACTTATCAATATAATTAAACTTAGAAAAGTAATTTGAAGCATTTGTTACAGCTAATGACTCACAATGCATTACACAATGAATACATAACAATCACAATGCATTACACAATGAATACATAACAAATGAGACATTTCACAATACACAATGAATACATAACAAATGAGACATTTCACAAGGCAACTTAGTAGCCAAACCTTTATAGTCACCTTTATAGATGAAGCTCGATATGACCCAAATCCCACCATTTTATATTTTGATTAATCTATTTCAAATAATAATCTTGATAGGGATTCATACATTGATTATGTAGTATCGTCCTTGATTTTCAAAAGATAAATAAACTTTGTTGCACATGTTTCTCTTCCTCTATCTATTAGATATGTAATACATACAATGAGGTATTGCCCCATTGTTTTATTTGTGCTTTCATCCACCAAAATATAATAAAATGGACTCAATCAAATTTCTGCCTTTATTTTTTTTCCCAATAAACATCTTTTGTTGCAAGTAAAATCTCTTTTCCATATGTAATATTAGTATATGAAGAATACTAATTGGTTAACAACACATTAGGTGTTCCCTTGTACCTATGAAAGTCACATAAGTCTCTATACACTTCTAAAGGTAAATATTTTATAGTGACAAAATACATAGTTTCCATGCCACTATTTATTTTGGATTTCTCAACATCAAGCATGAATTCATCATGTTTGGTGATGGGTAAATATGGTTACCTTGATTCACATTTCAATAGTTGAATTCATTGCTTATGAGCCTTGGATACACCATGACCATTTAACCCCATTAATTGGGTTGTAGTAATGCCTTCACTTACATACAATGTATTTCCTTTGAATTTGACACACGATGAACACTTGATGTGCTCTTCACCATTTGGACCTATGATAGAATTCCCATTTGTGTATTTAAAATAAGAAAAAAGATTGAACTCACAACATACTGGGGAAAAACCGTAGCACACTCTCTTGGTCACTTTTACAATACTGCGATCTAAGTTTTTAGACATGGATCTAGATCCTAGAGGGGGCTTCCGACCCCCTCCAAATCTTGAAGCACTATCCTTTCACACCTTTGTATTGGCACTTGGAAAGGACACAAAACTAGCCAATGAAATTTGTGAAAAGGATTGAGAATAATTTAGAGGTCCCTTTGCTCACTTCTTCATCAAGGTATGATTCATAACGGATCATTATATATATATATATATATTTTTTTTATCAATACTAGTACTTTCTAGGTGGAAAAATTGGAGTAATTGTCTCGCTCGACCCATTTTAGCGGCATGTCCTAGCTTGGAGATTTGGGGTCTAGAACCTTCCAGAGCCATTTTGAGGCATCAAAGACATTTTTTTGAGTCAAAAATTTGTGAGCACAACTCTTAGTCCCATTCATGCTATTCTACACGCTGATACCTTTCCAACGATGTAAAAATCACTTTAATCGAAGCTTGTATGTGGAAGTTATGCCTCCCACAAGTTGACCACCATGGTATCGAGTGGATGCCATGTTAGCCCCCATTTCTCACACATGTGGGTCTAGCCACATGTGTACTTTCAAGAATATTCTATAAGGTCTAAAACCTAGCACTAATTGAAGGTTGAGACATGAAAAAACCCTAACCCTAGTCAACTATCAGGTTATGTTAAATACTGGGCTTGTAGGAGGAGAAAGGGTTCCATTATTTAGCATTGTAATTGTTCCATAGTTGAGAAGAACATCTAGAAGTGGTATTTTGAAAGGATAATGAAGGAGGTATGAGATTCTATAACAACCATTCATGCCACAGTGTCAAAGACAACTCAATAGTGAGCATTACTTTCTTTGTATTTTCATTTTCATAACTGAAAAAAAGAAGAGAAGAGCATAGGCCTCACCTTCGAGTTGAGTTTTCTCATGTTTTGGGTTTCCTAGGATACCTCTTGTGTTCATTTGCTTGATATTTATTTTTCATATTTCAACTATTTTCATAAATTTTAGCAATAACCTAGTGCTAACAAATATAAGATATAAGGAAAATAAACCTACATAATAAAATACTTTAGTATAATACAAGATCTGTTGTGAAAAATTGTTCCAGTGGAATATCCATGGTAGTTTATATATCATATTATTACCAAAACAATTTTATTTGGAACATTTTTGGGAAGTTGCAGGATCCAAGAATTGGTTTAAGAAGGAAGTGGTAGAACCCTAGCCATGGGATGAGTCCATTCATAAAAATCCCTAGGATGTAGTATAAGAGAGATTTGAGATGTTGGAAGAGAAACTCATTGGGATCTCTCACAACATGGCCCTCCTCATGGTGGCTCTAGAGAACAAGTTCGAACCTTTTGGGGAGGTTGGTAGTTCTAACTTAGAAGTTGAATCAGATGAGAAACCGAGAGATAATGAAAAACGAAAAAAAGAATCGAAAAAAGAGCATGAGAAAGAGAAACCAAGTTCTAGTGCCATCACTCCTTCACAACATCTATTCAAAATGGAAGTAAAAAATGGACATCAATCCCTATCAAGGTGAGACTGATGCTATTAAGCTGAATAATTGTTTGCAACAGTTAGAAGTGTATTTCAATGTTCATAATATAACTGAAGAGTAGAATATTTGTTTACTTGAATGGAACTAGAGGGCCATGCACTAATTTGGTGGGAAAGACACACAAAGACGCATAGGCTGGAGAGTGATCCACCAATAACTAAGTGGGGGGATTTTAAAACCCTCATTAATTCCTAGTTCTATCCTATTGGGTATGTAGATGAGCGGTGGATCCATTGGCATCACTTCAGGCAGAGGCAAGGGGAAAGTATATAAGAGTACACCACCAAATTCAAGAAGATGGCGATCATGTTGGGTATCTCTCTCAAGAACCCAGACATACCCCTCAAGTATCTGGGGGATCTACATAGACATTTTTGAAAGAAAGTGATGCTCTTCAAACCAATGAATGATTGATGAGGCTTGCGTGAAGCATAGTACCTAGAGAACATAGGACATAAGAAAGGACAACCAAGTGGTTCTAAAAAAAAACCATCACCAAGATGCTCCCAAGGAGGGGAAGAAGAAGTGGAAAGGAAAAGACAAGAAGATGACAACCATTGCACATCAGTGAAAGGATCCAAACAACCACTACAACCATTGAAATATGGATGATCACATTGAAGATAAGTGTTGGAAGATGCATCTAGAGTTGAATACAAAGAACTATAAGAAGGATTCCAAGAAGAAGAACTTTCTAAGCATGAATTCGAGCAACTAGGTAGATAGCATATTGTATGTGGATGAGAATATTCTCTACACTTCAGTCCAGAAGGAGGTGCATCTAAGTACCCTTCATCACAAGGAAGAGAAGGATATGACAAAACTCTTCCATATTAGGATCTAGGTCAAAAGGACCAAGGTATTTGCTCTATTCAATTTTGGTTCACAAGCCAACCTCATAGTAGATGATTTGGTCTGCAAGCTTCGGTTCTAAGTTCATGAACATCCGAGCCCATATCCATTGGGATGAGTGAATAAGGATGCATAGATCAAAGTCACTAAATATTGTAAGATAAATTTTTATATAAGTGCAAATTTTATTAATGAAGTGGAGTTAGATGCAGTACCCCTTGATGTGTGTGGTGCAGTGTTTGGAAGAGCCTACATGTATATGAGATATGCAATCTTCACGCAGAGAGAAAACCAATACCACTTGATCAATGATGGGAAGTCTTACATTATCAACACACACAAAGGTAAACAAAATATCTCTCTGGTAAGTGCCAACCAAGCGAAAAAGTTGATCAGTTCTAGTAAGAAGTATGTATTGCTTTTGTTAAGAGAGAATCAACTAGGGGATGAATTGATAAAGTAAAGGCATCTCTAGAGGAATGTACCAAAGTGTAGAAACAATATTTGGAGGATTTTTTACATGCATATGGAGGAGTGTTCTAGGAGCCTAAAGGAATGCCACCTAAGAGGGAAGTGGAACATGAGATACATTTGTTTATTGAATCCCCATTACCAAATATTGGGTTATATATATAATATACTTTGGAAGTAGATGAAGTGAAGAAATAGTTTCATAAACCACTGGAGTAGGGAGTAATTCAACCAAGCACCTCACATTATGGGCCACTTATCATCATAGTACCAAAAAAGGATGGGACATGGAAAACATGTATTGACTATATATATTTGAATAAGATCACACTCAAGAATTGATACCCTTTTCCTAGGATCAATAATTTGTTAGACCAGTTGTAGCATGCCAAGTACTTCACCAAGTTGGTTCTCAAATCAAGATACCACTAGGTACATGTTAATGAACAAGACACTTGGAAGACCACCTTCAAGACAATGCAAGGTCTAGATGAATGGTTGGTCATGCCTTTTCGTTTATGTAATACACCAACTACATTTATGCTATTAATGAATGTTGTATTGCGTCCCTATTTATATCCATTTGTAATAATGTATTTGGATGACATATTGATTTATAGCTCTACCTGAGAAGAGAACATATCACATCTCATGTAGGGGTTAGAAACTATGAAAAATAATTATCTACTAGATAACCTCAAGAAATGTGAGTTTGCTCGAGAATCATTGGTGTATTTAGGGTATGTGATTGATGGAGGGGAACTCAAGACAAAACTTACAAAGATGGATGCCATCATCAAGTGGCCAATTCCTACTAATGTAACTGAAGTTAGGTGTTTTTTTGGGGCAACACATTACCTATGAAAGTTCATAGCATAATTTTCAATGGTAGCTATGCCACTCCATGCCATAATATCTAGTGGTAAGAGTTTCTAGTGGGGAAAGAATCAGAAGAAATATTTCTATGAGATAAACGTGAAGATTAGTAAAGCACTAATCCTTTCATTTCCTAACTTGTAGAATCCCTTCATATTAGAGATAGATGCAAGTGGATGTGCTATGGGAGCGGTCTTGTTGCAGGGAGGTAAGCCAATATGCCATCATTCTGAGATGTTTCATGGGGGAGTCCTGAACTACCCTACATATGATAAGGAAATATATTCCTTGGTTCAAGATGTTAATAAGTGGAAGCACTATTTGATGGGAAAGGAAACCATTATCCACATTGATCACCAACCACTGTAGTATTTGCAGGTCTAGAGTAAGCTTCAGTAAACCAAGAATTACAAGTGGATGGGGTTTTTGCAGCAGTTTCATCTAATCATCACATATAAGAAGAGCAACACTAATAAGTTGGCATACATGCTTTCAAGGCCACCCACATCCAAGATTACAACTTTGGAAACTCTTATGCACATGGAGCCTTTCATCCGTGATGCATATAAAGAGGCATACACAAAACGAGAGGAATTTAAAGAGGTGTTTTAGTAGCTACACAACCAAATTTGTGTAGAAGAATGTGATTGTAAGGCTAACTATCATCTCCCGAATGGGTTTCTCTATAAGCTAGACACGCTCTATGTTCTTAAAGGTGAATGATTGCAACTTGTCAAAGAGGCTCACACCTCCAAGGTTGCAAGACATTTTGGTGTTGGGAAGACAATTGTCAACTTACAAAGGTACGTGTATGGGCCCACAATGCAAGCAGATGTAGCTCAGTATATTATAGGATGCATAAATAGTACAAAATGAGTAACTTGTTACTAAAGAAACAACTAAAATTTGGATATACATGTGACTATTTTTGAGTTGGCGAGTAATCGCAACAAATTTGCGGTCTTTTTTCCCCGACTAACTTTTAGTTGTATCTAACTTAGTCATTAATTGGTTGACTTGATTCATCATTTTGTAATATATTTACTTGTTTATTTGGTCATTAGTTGTCACCATTTTGTAGTACATTTACTTGCTTATTTGGTCATTAATTGTCACCATTTTGTAGTACATTTACTCATTTATTTGGTCATTAATTGTCACCATTTTGTAATACATTTACTAGTTTAATTAGTCATTAATTGTTTTCATCTTGTATCATATTTATTAGTTTATTTAGTCATTATTATTTTTTTTTATTATCATTTTTACTTGTATATTTAGTCACGTTATAAATCATTACACAAATCGTATAATCCTAGTCCCTTATAACACGACTAAAATAATTGTAGTATCTCAAGTTTTGTAGTTTCATATTCATTATATTTATTACTAATTTAGTAGTTTTATATTCATTTTTTTTTATTTCATCATTATTATTCAATATAAACTAATATGATGTGAATAATTTTAAAAAATGTCATACAATGTTGATGCTGATCTAATATCAATGAAACAAATTATATATAATATTATATACTTAAACAATAAATAAATATTTAATATATGCTATTGAATTAGTGGAAATAAATTAAATTTTTATAAACATGTAAACTTGCAACATTAATTAACAATATTATAAATAAGATCAAGTACACACATACACATTTGAACGACATAAATAATATATGTAAAAAATATGAAAAGTAAAGTACTATCACAATACATTTGAGTTTCTAGCTGAATATCCACTAATACATGATGATCATTGATCATCTAGTCCATGACAAAAAATGTCTCCATTATACTCTCAACAACATCAAGCTTTGGGACAAGTACATGAAAAGCATTTACATCAATGACTTTTCCCAATAATTGAACGATTACTCATGAGTTGGACTTCCTTCCTTCAAACCTCCCCATGATGATAACCATAGGTCGGGGAATTTCAATAGGTAGATTCTCCTTCTCCATCGTTGTAATCATAGCCTTGTAGGAAAGGTTGTGGACTATAGACCTGAAAAATAATATGGATCCAAAGTGAGACTTCTTGAAAGATACCCTCTTGGAAGATCAAACTTGATAGCACATTCTACAAAAGATATAAATTAATAAATTGTTAGAACATTATGGATTATATGTTATTTTTAACCAAAAATAATAATGACAAAACTAACTATATACTCAATAACCTCATTTACACAAAATTTGTCCAACAATTCCTAAAACAAAGAGCCCATGTTTTCCAGGCTGACATTTAAAATGGCACACTACCATAGTATTTGTATCATTATTTGGTCTCATAAATTCCTATTTTGTCTTTGAGAAATATATTTCCTAAGATAAACCTTGACACATAGACAAATACAATAATTTTGAAGGAATGTCAAACATGAATGTTTCTTCCCAATTACAAATGTATTTTGTAATCTCCACATCCATGAATAAATTTCCTTTCTTAACTTTTAGGAAAAAAATCAATTGTCTTAACATCATACCTTTACTTAAGCAATAATCAATTCATAACATGAAAAAGACACGATCATTCACTACTACTAACATCCTACTTGATGAACATTATAGCAAGTCTCAAATCGAATCTATAAACAAGATGTTTATATGTAAGAAAAATGTCAAAACATAGGTGCCTAGTATATTTGACATAAAAATTTCCTGATATCATATGGGTTGCATGTATCACCAACTTATTAGACCTTGTCCCTTTAACATTTCAAGATCTAATCATGTGATCTAGAAAAATCACTTCTCCTATGTCATTTAATTAAAATACAAGATGCAAGAAATTTGTCCTTGTACAAGGGCCTGTTGATATTATGGTAGCTTCGGGAGGTATGAACCTCTATTGTGACCTATGACGAGATTAGAATATTCTGGAAGGAAGCAAAGAAATGAATGTAACCCTAGACGAGATGTCGGCTGAAGAAAGATAAACAATATGAATTAATTAGTACCCAGAAGGAGAAGTCGGCCCAGACAAGTTTGCCAGAAATACTATAAATACAGGGTACCAGTCTCTCATTTGTCACATTCTCAGAATTGTAGAAGTCACTTGTGCGCACTGCAGTCTGGCAGTTTTGGGCGCAAGTTCTGGGGAAGGTGTTGCGCCAGTTTCTGGGTTGGACTATTTGATCAACTTTGGTTACTTTCTTGCTTGGTGCATTAGCCTTGCTTGGCTATTGATTGCTACCATGATTCTTCTCTGTCAAGGTCAAGGTGCTCGGAGGGTGGCTTCAGCCTATGGTTGGGTGACAACGGTATTGTCAATGGTAAAACAAGCACAATTCTTCATATTCTAATAGGTTATGGGCCCACACCTCCTCTGTTCAGTCTAAACGCTAGAAGGAAGCATAGCCGCTAGGATATTGAGCTCGATGAGGAACTGTCGCTAGGGTTACTAGCAGGAGCAACTTCCAAGACATTGTCGCTAGGGTTACTAGCAGAAGTAGTTGTAGAAACCCTAAATCTCAGATCCAACACCTTTTGATGGAGCATCTCACTCAAAGAGAAGATATTCAGATGTGCCCTAGTTCAGCGCACCTTTTGGCTATCTCAGAAGACATAAACGTTAGAGCTGAAGTTTTGGATCAAAGCATGACCACCTACCAATCAACTGAAGTCATGAGTGAAACGATCAGTCTTTTACACTACTCAACACTCACTAGAACGATTGAAGATGACATGTGGATAATCGATAGTGGAGCTTCTAGGCACATGACGGGAGATCAAGCCAGACTCTCAAACCTAAATGAGAAGAAGACATCATACAAGGTAGATCTTGGAGACAAAAGCACTTACCCAGTCGAAGGATTTGGACAAGCCTCTATCAAGTTGAAATCAGGTAACAATGTTCACTTAAGCAATGTTTTATATGTACCTGGTTTAGAAAAGAATCTTGTATCGATATATTGCCTAGAAGACAAAGGAAACATAATAGCTTTCGTGGATGGAAAAGTATTATCATGGCATAAAGACTCCAACATAGAGAATGATAGGGTCATTGGAAGTCGTGAAGGAAATTTGTATAGACTACTAGAACAAAATGAAGAAGCTCTCGTACATGATGAAGTCAACCCTAATTAACTTTGGCATAGAAGGTACGCTCACATTAATTATCAAGCATTACCCTTTCTCAGAAGAATGGTTGAAGGAATACCAGAATTGAAATCTACACATGAAGGAATTTGCAAAGGATGTGCCCTTGGGAAGAATAACAAGAAACCATTCCCAAGCAACAACAACAGATCTAAGGAGATCCTAGATCTAATACACTCAGATGTTTGCGGTCTAATGCCAGTCATATCTCTAGGAGGATCTCTTTACTACGTAATGTTCATAGACGATTATTCAAGAAAGACTTGGCTATATCTACTGAAGACAAAAGACGAAGTATTCAACAAATTCCAAGAATTCAAAGCAAAGATGTAACATTAAATGAAAAGATGGCCTTCAAGAAATCCATAGAAGAAACTATTGAAGAAGAAGAGATTGAAGAACCTAATGAAGAAAGCACAGAAAATGAAAAATGATGAAAAGGAACAACCTGATCATCCTATGGAACCATGTGAAAACATTGATTCAGATATCATACCTAAAACCAAGAAACGACCAGCTTGGCTTGAAGCCACCTTACAAGATGCAGAAAGACTCAAGGTTCCAGAAGGAACATTTAGAAAGAGTAAAAGACCTAAAATATTCTCAAGTTATGCAGCATACATGATGAAGCTTCTAGATGAAGAACCTACCACATTTGAAGAAGTAGTTCAAAAGGGACAATGGAAAGAAGCTATGACGGAAGAACATCAATCCATTATGAAAAATGAGGTATGGGAAATCGTACCTAGACCTATAGAAAAATCAGTGGTAACTTCAAAATGGGTATACAAGATCAAACATGCAGCAGACAGAAGCGTGGATAAATACAAGGCAAGATTCGTAGCCAGAGGGTTCTCCCAGGAGGAAGAAGATTATGGCGAAACCTTTGCTCTGGTGGCTAGATATACTTCCATCAGAGCTATCATATCTCTTGCCGCTACCATGGGATGGAACTTACATAAGATTGATGTAAAGACAAATTTTCTCAATGGAGCAATTGAAGAAGAAGTATATATTGAACAACCTCAAGGGTTTGAGCTACATTCCAGAGACACCCACGTTTGTATATTAAAGAAAGCTCTATATGGACTCAAGCAACCTCCAAGGGCTTGGTATGCCAGAATGGACAACTATCTAATGAGACTTGGTTTCTCCAAGAGTCATGCAGATACAAACCTTTACTACAAAGTCGTGGACAATGCACCTGCAATTCTACTACTATATGTTGACGATCTATTCATAACATGTGAAGAGTCTCTCATCATCCAGTGCAAGAAGGAATTAGCTTTTGAATTTGATATGAAAGATCTAGGTCTCATGCATTATTACTTGGGACTAGAAGTATGGCAAAAGCGTGGTGAAGTATTCCTTGGACAAGGAAAGTATGCAATAAAGATCCTTCAGAAGTTTGGAATGATGGATTGTAAGTCCATGGACACTCCTATGAATACGAATATAAGAAAAGTGAAAGATCCAGATTCAAATCCAGTAGATCCATCTCTATATTGACAACTAATTGGGTCATTGATGTATTTGGTAAATACTCGACCAAACATTTGCTTTGCCGTAAATACACTAAGCCAGTTCTAGGTGGATCCAAGACATGTGCATTGGATAGCTGCAAAGCATGTATTAAGATATATTCATGGGACAATAAACTATGGCTTGATATATACTGCATCCAGTGATATACAACTTCATGGATTCACAGACTCAGATTGTGCTGGAAGTGCAGAAGATAGAAAGAGCACTTCATGTATGTGTTTCAGCTTGGGCTCCGCTATGATATCTTGGGGCAGAAGGAAACATAATTCTGTTGCACTCAGCACAACAGAAGCAAAGTATATCGCAGCATGTGAAGCATGCACATAAGCAATATGGCTAAGGAAGTTAATCTTTGATTTATTTGATCAGATTCCAGAATTGACCATAATACATTGTGATAATCAGAGTTGTATAAGATTATCAGAACATCCCGTGTTTTATGAAAGGTCGAAACACGTTGAGATCAAATACTAATTTATTCGAGATAAATTCCAGGAAGGAGAGGTAAATCTCGAGTATATCCCCATAGATGAGCAGACAACCGACATCCTGACAAAGCTTCTATCTAGAATAAAGTTTGCATAATTTCGAGAGAAGATGGGGATCGTGGAAATAACTCCCTTAGTTGAAAGGGAAGAAATGACTCTCCAGGTTGGGAGGGAGCACTGAAAATATTATTGAAGACATTTATTTTCGAAATTGAAAAATAGTCCAGCTTGGACAGATTCTTTCCTGTTCGGAAAGTGGATTGAGATTTCTGACGGACAACAATTTCCCATTGTGGTTAACATGGGAAATGGTAGAGATTGCTGATGTATCATAGACAATGACTTCCCATTGTGGTTAACATGGGGAGTGGTCTAGGGCATTCTCTCTTCTTGAGGGTTACTCAAGAAGACTGGCCCGCCTCGCCGGACAACGATTTCTCATTGTGGTTAACATGAGGAATGGTCCATTTTGGAGGTTGATATAGGACAATCTTTTCCTCTTGTGTTTAATAGAGGAAATGGTCCAAACAATCATTCCTTAGGGTGCATTCATTCTCTCCAGGTTTCACTTTGTTTAGTGCCGGAGGAATGGCCCAGGGTGGGGAATGGTCCAAGCTCAACAATCAGGGACAAACATTCCTTAGGGTAGATTCATTCTCTCCAGGTTACACTTTGTTTAGTGTCGGAGGAATGGCCCAGGGTGAGGAATGGTCCAGGCTCATAAATCAGAACAATCATTCTTCCTTGTTTGAGAAGTATAGGGCAGTTAACCCATTGTTGATGTTCTACTACGAGGGCATATATTCTTTTAGATATCACAGATGTGAGTGAAAGATTGGCCCAGATGATTCAATTTATTTTAACAATATTCTCTATGCAGGTTGGCATCAAATGATTTTTATGGAGACTGCCTGTCTCCAGACAATAGAGATGTACTACTATGGTGGATTTGTTCCACTGTTTGTGACTATGTGTCACGGTTTGAGTAGTTGCATACTACCATGGATAAACACAAGTGTGTTCTATCAATTGATATTGTACCAGTTGTCATAGGAGATTATCCAGTTGGATAATAATGACGATACTCGTGATACTACCAATTGAATGGTCTGTTTGTGCTCAAGACCATACCTCCCTAGCTAGGAGGGAGTGTTGATATTATGGTAGCTTTGGGAGGTATGAACCTCTATTGTGACCTATGACGAGATTAGAATATTCCGGAAGGAAGCAAAGAAATGAATGTAACCCTAGACGAGATGTCAGATGAAGAAAGATAAATAATATGAATTAATTAGTACCCAAAAGGAGAAGTCGGTCCAAGCAAGTCTACCAGAAATACTATAAATACAGGGCGCCAGTCTCTCATTTGTCACATTCTCAGAATTGCAGAAGTCACTTGTGCGCACTGCGGTCTGACAGTTTTGGGCACAAGTTCTAGGGAAGGTGTTGTGCCAGTTTCTGGGTTGGACTATCTGATCAGCTTTGGTTACTTTCTTACTTGGTGCATTAGCCTTTCTTGGCTATTGATTGCTACCAGGATTCTTCTCTGTCAAGGTGAAGGTGCTCGGAGGGTGGCTTCAGCCTATGGTTGGGTGACAAGGGTATTGTCAATGGTAAAATGAGCACAATTCTTCATATTCTAATAGGGCCAACAAGACCTATCCTTATAACACACATAAAGACCCTACAAGGACCATTTTCTAAGAAGGAAAACTGAAATACCATTATGATAGTTAAAGCTATGATTCACTTCACCCAACACAACAATCTTAGTACAAGTATGCTAGGGGAAAGTTGGAAAAAATTCTGACAAATACCATCATCTAGTTTAAGACCAACTCTAGGGAACATTGTGTGATTTAGTCACTTACACATGCCATTCTGGATAACATTAAGATTACAAATGCATTTACCAAAGACAAATCACCGCTTGGTTAAAATAAACACATCACGAGTCAAGGGTGATTTATACAAAATGAAGAGAATTTGTTATAACTTATGATCCCATGTCATCAATTTTAGATTTAGCCTTTCCACATATCATTAAAATTGTGTAAATTAATCCATGTGATCAGGCATCATGTACAAAACTATTTCCCTATTTCCATATGCTTAGTTATCTCTTGGACAATTACTTATTAGTTGACACCACTTAATAATAGATAATGCCTCCCATTTTTGAAAAAATGATACATAATATGTTAGGATTGAAACAAGATTCGCTCCACTTCTTGGTAAAATGGAATAGGTGCAAATGATGCTATCAATACACACTCCAACCTCAATACTTTAAAAAGATACATGTATGTTAATGTTTATCCTGTTGTTGTGCATTCACTCTTTACATTCATGTCTACTTAATCCCAACATATCACATTATGCTAACTATTTTTTCCTTGTTATTGGTATAGTCTGCCGGATATCCTCTTTCTTGCATAACTTATTTGAAACTTGTACAAGCAAGTAGTAAAACAATCCTATGCCATCAAAAACTCTAAGAATCACTATTGGAGGCAACTATAAAACTGATCACTACATGGATTTGATATATAATTAATCCTCTCATATATAAGTTGGTGGAAATTTGCATTTTGGAACCCTGAATACTACCCACCATGTCAAGTTACTTTGCTTACTTTTAAAATTTCATAACTAAAGAGAAAGTATAACACTTTTGATTATTTGCACAAATGCACCTTGCGGATAGTAATGTGATCAACTGCTACTCTTTGTGGCTTCAAATCCTTTTATCATAGTATAATCGTTGTGGCAATCTCTGATCTATTTTGTAAGATATCGTCATCTGAGTGGTTATACTTTAAAAACAAAAAGGGGTCTACACTATACTTGATATAGATGTAAGATGTATCTAACTAATACGAAACAAACTTCTGGCATGCAACTATGTATATCTTTGAGCACACAAAATTTTTGCTAAGAATATTAGGAAGCCTTTTCCATTCAAATGACAAATTACAAGGTTTAAGTCAAAATTCATGAAATGTCTATAATATTAAAGAAGCTCATTTGACCTATAAAGGAGTTTATTTAATATTTTAATTGACATTTTTTTATCCTTTCATGAAATATATGGTAATCTAAAATATTTTGTATTCTCATGAAAGTAATGATAAGCTATGGTAACTGAGCTTTCTAATGAATTAAGGATGAATAATTAACCTTTAGCCCATATTAACATAACTGCTTAATAGATATCCAAAACTAATAATAAGGCATACACCTCCTAATAGAGGGAAACCAATCTTTTTCTTAGATTTTCCCTAGTAAGCAAGTTGCAACCATCTCTGGGAACACTTGCATTCACTGCAAAAGAAAATTGACCATGAAACTAAGTTACATTTAAGTTCTTTTTAGTGACAATTGCACTCCAACTTGAATGACAAAGCATGTTCAATTAGCCTCTTTGCTTCTTAAAATATCCATCCTCTCCACCTTGAATTTGACCTTTATGGGTTTTAATAAGTTATATTATTACAAGTAGAAGATACAATGGGTTGAAGATTTCTTTAGAAACAATATACTAGGCCATAGACCAAAGCTAGAAGAAGAAATCAACCACTTGCATTATATTTTTTAGTTATGAATGACATATTGTCCCTATCACGTTACAAGGACCCGATGGTAAAATGATTACCTCAAAGGACAAAACCGACAAGATCCAGATCTCCAGAGATCCTATATATACATGCTTGTAACTCATATTATGTTCCATCCTACACCAACACATATGAAGCATGAAAACATCTTATTTGGATAAGATTAGAAAACAAGATACCTCAACAATATTCACTACTGTAAATGTCTCTGGTTAGAAGTGAAGAAAATAACTTATATCTTGGTTTGATTTTCCAAAACTTAGTAATCATGTTGAGTGGCAAAAACATTAAAAATCATTTATATATACATACAAAACTTTCTTACTAAAAGAAAATGAATATCCATGAAAATGTTTTCTATTCATTGGCTAGCTTTATAAACTTAACAAACATGAAAAGATTAAATACTAAATAAAAATAAAAAATCACCTAACAAATTCAAACAAATGAAAAAGCAATATCCTTGGAATATCCAAGGAAAACAATAAATTGACCCAATCAGTTCAAAGATACAATAAAGTATCGAATAGATCCCTGAATTATACATTGGGCCTTTACTTATAAACCGATGTCATAAATGTTGTTGAATAATAATGTTAGTGAATGGACTAAGAAAATTATCTCTCCTTGAGTTTTAAGTCATGAACTCTAGGGCATGGGCCTGTGAGAAAAAATAGGGCATGGGCCGGAAATTGATTACCAACAGGCCCAATAACATAATGGAAAGGACATATAGACACAAAGGGAGACATAACATATATACACAAAGGGAGGATATACATAAACACATACCAAGTGTTGTAACATAAATTGACCCTGTCAATTTTTTATTTTTTTTGGGCTTTTCCGCAAAATTTGCACAAAACTTGCCAATTTCTCATCATTTTCACTCTAGTAAGTCTCGCTTGCATCGATATTCAAAATGTTGAATCCTTATCTCTACTTCAAGCCTCGCACTAGTAAGGTGTCATATTATTATTTTAAATTCCTTATCTAGTCCCGAACTTATGCATATTTTCCATATTAAAATCATAAGCCAAATTCCTAAGTCAAAACATAGCTATATAATTTAAAGGATGCCATTTCATCATATTATGTCATAGTCAAAGTCATTCCTATAAACCAAATACCATTGTGGAGGGCCAAGTGCTAGTTTCCTAAATCTATTTTTAATGCTCTACATCAATTCAATGATTGCCACGTAGTGAATGGTTTATCATTTCAAAGACCATGTGGAGGTGTTTAAAGTTCTACACATTTGACCTCTTAAATACAATCAAATCATTGATGGAATTTACAAGTAAAGACGCATGGAAGGTGGGTTTTCAAGTAAGCTACAGGTTGCAATAAAAATGTAATTTCACCTATACAAATGTTGAAGAGTAGAAAACATCATATCATTTTTTTTAAAAGTTTTTATTGAAGCAAATATAGAACTTTCTCCATTTCATGCTTAATATAGCTTGGTATGTAACATTGTGTTTCTTCGTAGCTACTCTGATCAAATGTACTTGTGCAAAAGAATGTTCATTCCAAAATATTCCAATGTTGATGAGGGCACAATTACTAATTCCCAAAATTTATAAATGAAAATGGGGTTGTAGCATGTTATTACACAATAATTAATAACACCAATGATTAAGAAAATGAACAATTAAGTTATGGAATCTATCTGGTCGTTTTTCTGTGGATACAAACCAATAACAATAGTTCCAGGAGGGAGAATATCAATGATTAGTATCCTCTTCGGCCCCCAAAACATGCTCGACGGATAATAGAAGGGGGTCCAAAAACATGGATACCATGGTATTTGAAAGGTGAAATGTTGCAACTAGTTATTGGGTCTCCCCCAAGTGGTATTTCAAAACCATTGGGAGACCCCCCGAAATATACCATGGACTGACAAGTGGCATGATGGTTTCAAACCAAAATGGACACATGGATGGAAAGATTAAGGAAAAACCTAACCAAAAATAGGGTAGGAGGAAGGAGGGCAGAGGCAAGCATTCATCTCTCTCTAGTGTTACACATTGATCGATCGAATCCATGGCCATGGTGATCTCAGAGCAAGATAGTCGATTTATTCTTCCAATATTTATTTATTCCCATTTTCTTCTTCTTTGAGCCATCTCAGAGGAGGCTTGTTTGTATTAGAGACCCTTCTGAACAGAAACATGAATCCTTGATTGAATCTCAACAACACCAAGAGTTTTACAGAAAATGTAAGTTCCAATGCCAATGCTCCCAAGACATTTGTTGTGTTGGTGCCCAACAAACAAGGGAATATTTCAATGTATTCCTAGGCCTTTTATGTAGCTTGCACCATGGGATTCATTCTTAGTTGTGGTCTCACCCACATGGGCATAACCCCTCTGGATCTCGTGAAATACAATATGCATATTGACCCAGTGAAGTAGAAGAGCATCTCGAATGGTTTTGGTGTTTTTCTTAAAGAACAAGGAACAAAGGGTTTATTCAAAGGCTAGGTTCCAAATCTTCTTGGATATAATGCTCATGCTGCTTGCAAATTTTTCTTTTATGAGTTATTTAAGAAGTACTACTTAGACATTGCAGAGCCTGAGTATGCTTCCAAATACAAGACTATATTGATCTACTTGGCATGATCTGCATCTACATAATTTATGGATGATATTTCTATTTGTTCCTTTGAGGTTGTAAAAGTTCAAGTACAAACACAACCTAGATTTTCTAGAGGATTATCTGATGAGATTCCAAAGTTTGTTAGATTAGAAATATTTCTTGGTTTGTACAAAGGTATTGGTCCACTTTGGGGATGCCAAATTCCCTACACCATGATCACAAAGTTTGCATCCATTGAAACCATAGTAGATTTGATCTACAAGCATGCAGTTCCCATCCCTAAGGACCAATGTAGAAAACCTATACAACTGGTTTTGCAACATGATACATTACTGGTGTCTTTTGTGCAATTGTTTCACCCCCTTCCAACAACCTAGTTTCTTTCCTAAACAATGCTAAGGGTGCTAATGTGGGTGATGTCGTGCATAATGTGGGGGTTGTTGGTCTCTTTACGGTATTCATTTACATATTGTTATGATTGGAACACTTACTAGAGCACAATGGGGTATCTATGATGCTTTCAAGGTGTTCTTTGGCCTTCTGACTATTGGTGGATTTACTCCTCCTGTTGTGGAACTCAAGGAATTGAACAAAATGAGCTAAGGTTGAAAGTTCTTCCTGTAGCACATAAGTTAGACATGGATGAATAAAATACCATGGAGGGTTGATTCTATATTTTTTTTTCTTCCAAACTTAGGTGACAAAATGCATAAGAGTCTCATTCATGATGATGTATGCCAACCCATTTTTCCACATACTGATGATGCCCAAAATATAGAATTGGTGCCAGAGTTGTTTGCAGAGTGTTGGCGTCAAAAGTCACTCCTGGATTGCGGCAGGAGTAAGCCTGAGGCCCATCAGTTTAAATGTCACGATTTGTTGATAAAGGGTGATGGATGGAAGTAAACTCGAAACAATATCATTCTAACTCAGAAACTAGGCCGGGCATGCACAAGCAGATGAGGCCTTGATTCAATTTCAGGCAGTAAGTTGTAATGAGGGCGAGTAGGAGGAAGACTTATGTAAGGAAATGTGAAGGGTTGTTGTGGGCATCAGGCTTCCAATAGCCTGTAGAAGAAAACTTTGAACACAAGAACTTCTTATATTCAAAAAACAAAAACACTAAAAGAACGTAATAGAGCTATAATAAATCATTTATCATAACACAGTCATGACGATTCATATGAATCATTCAATCATGAACCCTTTCAGTTTGAGATCGAAACAAGATGAAGAAGAGAACTACCTTACATTAAACAAGGGAATTTCATATATAGATACATAGCCCAGAAAACCAGTGCTTCATTAAAACATTACAGTTGGGAGCTCTGCTCTACCATCCATCCCTTCAGAAATACAAAAACTGAGCATATATACTCGGAGAAATTCGCCCGCTTCACAGTAGGGAGGTAGCTAGGACATTAAAGTCCAAGTTAGCGTGTGCAGGCTCCTTAGTCAAACCTGGATGGAACTCCTTCGTCAGACACCACTTTAACTCAACATGGCTCTTGCAGGGGGACCTGCATACAAGGGTACCATGGGCTAATTACTCCAGGTCTCCCATACCTTCCATTAATGGGTTGAGCTGAGGTCTCAACCACCTACTCAATATTAATTTACTACCTCCTGCAGCTAAACCCGATGCTTTGGCCCTTTAACCAACTCCTTCTATTACCCCAAGAGACCACGGGCTGTGACCCTGCGCCCATCTTCAAAGGCGCTCTTCGCATTTTGGGTTTCGGTGATTCCCGATGCAGTGGAAGGGCAACCCTTTGTCTCTTGACATCCCGGTAACCGAAATGACGAAATGGCTCTCGGGCGTTTTTCATTTCGCATTTCGGGTTTCGGTGATTCCCGATGCAGTGGAGGAGCGACTCTTTGTCTCTTGACATCCCGGTAGCCGAAATGGCTCCTGGGCGGCTTTTACATTTCGCGTTTCGGGTTTCGGTGATTCCCGATGCAGTGGAGGAGCGACCCTTTGTCTCTTAACATCCCGATAGCCGAAATGCCGAAATGGCTAATGGGCGCTTTTCGCATTTCACGTTTTGGGGTTTCGAAATGCAGTGGAAGAGAGAGACCCCGTGTCCTTTGAAGTCCCGGTAGCCGAAATGCCGAAATGACTTTTCGCGTTTCGGGTTTCGGTGATTCCTGATGTAGTGGAAGAGCGGCTCCCTTGTCTCTTGAACTCTCGGTAGCCGGAATGCTGAAACGGCTTTTGGGTGCTTTTTGCATTTCGAGTTTCGGGGTTTCGAAATGCAGTGGAAGAGAGAGACCCCGTGTCCTTTGAAGTCCCGGTAGCTGGAATGCTGAAATGGCTCCCAGACGCTTTTCACATTTCACGCTTTGGGGTTTTGAAATGCAGTGGAAGGGAGAGACTCCGTGTCCTTTGAAGTCCCGGTAGACAAAATGCTGAAATGGCTCATCATTTCGTGATTTTGGCCATAAGAGATGAGCTCATGTGCCAGACCTCGTGCAACTCTGTGACTCAAACTTACCCAATGACCGTCGATCTGCTCCATCTGTGGATCCTCACCGTTGAAAACAAAATGCTCACTCGCTTGATTTTAAGCCCAAAATGGACTTCTTTTGTGTGCTGCGCTCGACGCTCATGACCACGGTCTTTGAATAAAATGCATTTGATGGGTTTTTGAAACCCCCTTTCTACGCATTTATACCAAGGAATTGAAATCGGAGAGAAACACCACCTTGCAAGAATTGGCGCTAACACGGAGGATCGTGCTAAACTTGATTCCCTTCCTTTATGCTATGATAAATATTTACATCCTCTTCTTTAGAATTCTGTTACTTCTAGAATAGAAGCCTCATATTTAATCTTACATCAAAGATTATAGTTTGGGCATGACCTTATTTTTTAGGAAAGGTATGAGGATAAAAAAAATCTAAAGTGAATATGATTATCGAATTTTCCAGAACATCATTGAGAGATAAAAATGAAGTACTCAATCTAAGCTCTATATGTGATAACATATGAGGTTCTTCCACAAATGGAGAAGCAACTACTATGCTTTCTTTTCTAAATCCATTCAGAATAATAATTATACTTTCATGTTCCACTGATAGTATAGTTGTTAGCACTAATGGATCTCATGATCCTATTACTTCTACACTAAAAATAATCCTTAATAAAAGGTTACCACTTGATATGGCTAGAGTAGTCACCTGAAAGAATAGTTCCAAATCATTTGGGGTGGCACCTTGTGTGTGTTATGTAACTTATTTTACATGGTAATGATTCTTTGGCGATGTCATCAAGGAGAGTGAATCTTATTGGTGGAAGGGAGCTATACACTATAATTTTGCAGGAACTAGAGTATTTTTTTTTTAGAAATAGATCACATGAAGCAGAGGTATCTTTCATTAAATTGTCAGATGAAACAATGCATCACATTAGTAGCGAGCTGGCACGTGGCAGAACATGTGACAATAAAGAGATCATTGGATATTATTTGTAAATAACAAATTCCTCATTTGTAGGTAAAATGGGACAACAAAATATCTTATGTGTTTAGAGATCCTAAGTATTGTCACCTAGAATACTAATTTTAATAAAGTTGTTCTAGAATTCCAGGTATGAAGACAATATTCAAAAGGCATAAAGAAAGCATCTAGACATTTTTCAAGGGAGAAGGTTGGAGAATTTTTTTTTGGCAGTGAGAGGACTGTATTATTTTAAATGAACTCGAGGGGCCATTTTCTGTAAATGCTTTCTGAATGAGGGAACCATTGAATGGATTCATCTCTTGTTTATGTAGAGCCTCGTTTTTCTTTCATATTTTATGTATTAAGCTTCTTAAAATCTCACCTCTATTCTTTCTCTAAGATTTTAATTTGGATTTAAATTCGTATGTATATGTGCTGAAGACAATAGTTTGGTACGATCACCATTGTTGTTAATCAATTGAAAAGATTTCATAATGTAAGTTACAAGTCTGATTTGTGTGAATTGAAGATAAAGAAAATACAATTTGTGTTACAACAGATTTTATCATCTCTATGTTGCATGGAGTGTTTATTGAGATAACGAGTTTCAGATTATAGGAATTTTAGTCTATTTCAACCCCATTTTATGTTCCTTCAATATACACATTTTTATAGACATGTAGGTTACTTTTATAAGTGTTATGTTCTGAATTCAATTTGTGTTCATTTCATTACATTTTATACTGGATTCATTTTTCCTAGTAAAACGATTTTCCTCATCTTGGTTGATAGGGATTTCCTTTCTCACAGTTAGACCAAAGATTTATTGTTATTCTTTACTTCTTTTGCATCTACCATTTATAAAAAAAAATCTCTACTAAATGAGACTCCAGTGCTCAATGGAAAGGTCTTTGATATGAAAGGTTTATAGTCTTTATTTTCAGTTTGCTGTCATTTTATTCTCAACTTTGTTTATCCTTTTATTTATTATTTAAATATGGAATTTTGAGCTTAATGATGAGAGTTACTACTCATTGATAGTGGATAATCATATGTCTTATATCTGATGAGGGATTCCCCTCTAGTCCAAGAGCTAGATTGTGGCCTAAAGTAGGTTTTCATATGCCTTGTAATACTTCCTAAATAGTCGAGAACATCTCAAGGAACAACACCAAGGTCACTTTTTGTGTTCACAAATAGATCATGTGGACATAATAGACCATATAAATACACACACCTCCCTATCACCCTAGATAATTTCTCGATAGTCCTTTTTCTCATCTTCATTGAGATTTCATGATGCCAAAACATTTTGTGAGGAGTTATGCCTAAAATTCAAAAAGCAGTTACATCTTCAGCCCTATCCACCCCTCTACAAAGAACATATTGAACTCGAGAGTCAATAGAGAAGAGGGACAATGAAGTGCAATATGGAAACATTTCAATCTTTTCATAAAAAAACTTATCACATAAAGATAGGTATGTGGATAGGGGGGGTTTATGGCTCCTATTTAGGTTCATTTTATGGCCCAAATGTCCATATTTCAAGAAAATTTAGACCTAGTTAAATATTGCATGATTTATACCGTCAGTAAATAAGAATATTATGTGAATCACTGAGGTACTATTTTTTTAATAACACATGCTTATACAAAGTCACTATTTTGAATGCATGTCTCTGCTTGAAAGTTGAAAAGAAATCAAATAATTTATAAGTATGCATATAACATATTCTTCTATATTTTCCTATCAAAGTTGCTAGCTTTTCCCTAATATCTTGAGAACATAGTGTTTAGTAAAATAAATTAAATTGAAGCATGCTTCGGCTTCAAAGGCAGGTAAAATTGAAAATCAAATGATTTTAAAAAAAAACCAACTTACCAACACCCATGAGTTCATAAAACATATCCCTTTGAGCCTCCACCATTGTAGAAGTAGTAATGTTTGAATTTTAACCTAATTATGCTTGCAACATTGGCTTGCCATTTGTATGATAGAAGTGTGCCTTGATAACTTGACAAAAGGCCTCCCATTTAATGAACAATCGGGATGTGGATGTGTCTAATTGTTCTTGATTGAGTTCTATGTACATTTTTGAAACATATGATTTGGTTTTCCAACAATTTTGTGCCACACCTTCTGGTTGGCACTCAACGAATTGCAATTTGGTACCTTTAGTCATCCATGTCTTGGTTTTAAATTATGTAGTAAGAATGTGTATCCAAGATTCTAAGGAATTGTTGCCCAGGTATACCTGGGGAGACTGTGGATGATGATGCAATAGCATCGCCATCAACATTAAAGAAGCCAGCTGGAGGACAACTCAACACCCAATGCATAGATTTGAAGTTGTTTTTGAATTCGAAGGAGGAGCACGTCTTTTTGTTTTGAAAAGATTGGAATTTAAAGATATCAAATATTTTGAGGCAAGAGCCATCACATTAGGCCACCAAGGATTATAATCGTTTTAATTATGAGATAAGATTGTACAGATACTGAGTAACGACTCATATCTGAATGTAATCACCATTAAATGTAATAGTCCTTAGTAGATGAATGAATTAACTGTGATAGGATAGCTCTAAGGTAGCCTGGAGGGAAAGATCGAGAAGCCCCTCGTTGTATAAATATATGTATTGTATGCCCAAATGAGGCTGTTGAATATTGTAGTTGTTGTTGAATGTTATTGTTATTGTTGCCGAGAGAGCTGTTGAAGCTTATGAGGAGTTGCAGAGAACTGTATGAGTCCATGTACATATTTACTAAATGAATACAAGCAGAGAGGTTTAATTCGAATTGTATGGTGTTGTGTTCATCTGAGTTATTTGAGTACATGTGATGTTTCGTTATGTTCTCTGTGTGTTATCTGTTTATGTAAATTTTATGCATGAATACATTTTTCATGGTTAAGTGTGGAAACCTTTCATGTTTCTGTAAGTTTCATTTGTTTTCTCTTCTGAGATTCCTGGTGAAAGGAATGCATAATGCTCACAAGGAGTGCATAGGCCGAGTCAAGATAAACTCAGAAGATCAAAATATATAACGTGAATTTAAAGTGGAAGTGCAAGGAGTGCACAGTTTTTTAGTTGAAGTGCAGAGATCGCACAATTGCTCAGAAGAGAGCAAAGATTGGAGAAGACCCGTGCAAGGAGTGCGTCGGTCCAACACTTTCTTTAAGTGTTGAAGAAGTTTAGAGGAGACGAACACAAGGAGTGCGTGAGGAGATTTTCTTCAAAAATCTCTAAGTCTAAAAGTTTCTGTTAAATCTCTAAGTTTGAAATTAATCAAAAGTTCCAGGGATGCAAGGAGTGCGCTAGAGGTCTATAAACCTCGGAGGAACAAAGCTTAGAAGAGATAGTGAGTATGAAAGTTCCACAAGAGGGACTTAGAAAATTTCTAAGTCCAGAGCTTTAAAGTATCAGAGGAGCACAAAGGAGGCGCCATAGACTCTATTTGTCTCGTGAAGTCAAGCTTAGGAAGGATAGCGGTTAGAATCTTCAAGGAGGGGAAGATTTTATTATTTAAAGTTTGAACGGTGGAGATCTGTTCAAGAGGATCCAAGGTATTTTGTCACCCTTAGATATGGAGAAGTAGCGCGGGGTTTAACCTTGTAAGTCTTTAAGACTTCGTGCTTTCAAAGGAATCATAGATCAAGTTTAAAAAGGAAGAGTTATCGAGGATCAAGATCTATGGTCAAGATCCATTCAGGAGTTTGTAGTTGCATAGACAATTGTTGGATCAGGAGGAGATGCACATGGGTTAATCGAAAAAGTCATTCATACTTCGTGCATTCAAATAATTTGGCGTGTGGAGAAGTTGGGACCCCCGAAGGCCGGAGTGAATCATGGCCATTCAAAAAACGGGGACACGTGTCAACAAATTGTGTACTCCAACGGGTTATCATTTCGACGAAAGTAAGAGTGGAGGACTCCCGAAGTCCCGAAGGTCGGAGTTCATCCAGGTCGTCCATCGTAAAGGACACACGTCGTCAGATCAGACAATCCGGAGGATATGCACTCTGAGAGTATAGTGGGAAGAAGAGGTCGATCTCTCTGGAGTCCTGAAGTCCAGAGTAGATTTGGACCGTTGATTTCAGGAAGGGTACGTGGCAGAAGATCCAGAGGTCTGATGCTCCAGAGAAAACATAGCGTGGTGTTGTGGAGATTCACAGAGGCCTGGATCCCCAGAGTTAATCCCAACTGTCTGTTGGAGAGGATGTGTGGCACAATATCCCACAGTGCGGGAACTCGACACTTCGGCGAAATCAAAGCATTGTGTAGATGGGGAGAAAATCATCGAAAGGCATCCTAGTCGTCGATCTATGAGGGGACATGTGGAGGCAGGAGAATTTATTTGGCGTTTCAACGTCGAGAGATATAAAGTGTTGTGTTGTTTGACGACCAACAAAAATCGCCGAAGCCTGAAGGGAATTGATCTAGACCATCCATTTGATCAAAGCTTGTGGACCGTCGATATGAGACTCAACGTAAAGTGCTTTTTGATGATCTGTGAAAGTTGTGGTAAAAGGGCATTGTGAAGTAATCGCCGAAGCCTAAAAACATAATCTGGGTCGTCGATCTCGACGCTCATTTTGGACCATTGATCTAGTCGCTCAATGTTTGATAGTTTGGGGAATTTGTATTAAGAGATAAGAGGGATAGGAAGGTCCCGAAGTCCCAAAATTTTTGGAGGAAGAAGATTTGGCCTACGGTTTTGGCCCTCGGTCTCTGGGGAGGCTTTGTAAGTGCTCAGGGACTCCTGAAAATGAAAATCTGCATTAGGGAAGAGTTTTTTTTAAGGACCTGTGCATTAATATTTTGGGCTCGGAGGGAGCCTGTGACCTAATTTTAGCTCCCGACTAGAACGATCCTAGACCGTGAGGTCGCGCAGACCCTGTGAGAGGGTGTGGTCTGCATCAAGTGGTATCAGAGCCATAATTAAGCTCCATGTGGAGAAAATTTGGAACCATGCCACCAAGAAGACACATGGACAGACCTGTAGCAAATCCAACCATGGAAGAAGAAATGAGGCAAATTTGTGCAAGATTAGATGCCATGGAGATAGGGCAGAGAAGAGAATCTGATGTTGGTGATGTCATCGAAGCTGAGAGTGAAGAGATGGAAGTTGAAGGAGCCGCAGGAGAAAACGTTGTAGAGGAATGCTTGTTGAAAGTTGTTGCAAGTATGGGAGCCTGAGCAAAAATGGAAATCCCAATGTATGAAGGCAAATTGGATGTTGAAGAGCTGCTGGATTGGATAAAATCCCTAGAAAAGTACTTAGATTATGAAGATATCGAAGATGAAAATAAAGTGAAGCATGTTGTTACCATACTAAAGGGACATGCAACACTATGGTGGGACAAACTGCAGGATGATAGAAGGAGCAAAGGTAAGAAAAATATCAAAAATTGGGATAGGATGGTAGCTAAATTGAAAGCTAAGTTCATACCCAAAGAATATCAAATCAATATGTTCAGGAGATTACAGAACTTGAGACATAAGTGTTTATCAGTGAAGGAATACACTGAGGAGTTTTACAGATTGAACATCAGAGCAGGACATAGAGAGAGTGATGAGGAAAAGGTTGCCACATATATGAAATCCAGGAGGAAATCAATATGATGACAATGAGAACAATGGAAGATGCTTATCAGTTAGCACTAAAAGTAGAGGGGAAGTTTGCTAGAAAACAAAGCCAGTGAAATAGAGGAAAGAGTCCAAGCAGATGCAAAGGAACTGTCTGAGAGAAGTTCTAGAAACCCAAACTTGAAGCATGAAAGAATCATAGTCATACAGAAAGAGGAGGAAGTTCCAGAGGTGGACAACATGGTGGAAGAAACTATTTTTCTCTAGGAAGAAGAAGAGGTAGATGAAGAGAAGGAAGATGCTATGTCTGTGGAAAGACATGGCATATGTCTTAGGAATGTCCTGAGAGGAAGAAGAAAGAAGTGTTAATGTTTAAGCCATTATTATAGATGTTTTCATTTCATTAGATAACAATAGCATAATCAAGATCACTGAGAAATACACAATCACAAGAGACACATCGTTTATCCTGGGAAACCCTCTAGGGGAAGAAAACCCAACAAAACTTCCTTAATATAGATAGCCAATACAATGCCAAGAGATCTCTTAAACTAATACA